>JBCEWE010000569.1:7500-202500 GCA_039877035.1 Silurus lanzhouensis | reverse complement strand
TATCACCATCACCAACACAACCACCACCAACACCATTAACACAATCACCACCTGTAGAAAACTTACTTTCAGTTGCTTCATTATTTTTTTAATAATAAAATCAAAATACAAAAATCTGATTTAATGGACTTTATCTGGAACCCAACAAAAATCCGGCATCAACATGGAGATGAAATACTTAAATCAGACTGGAATAGATCCTCGAACCCAATCCTTCTTCTTCTTTAGGCTGCTCCTAAAAACTCTCTGAGACAGCAGAGGTAATCCAGGACTTTATTTATTGTGTATCCACCAGTCTACAGTTTTACAAAAGTTCTTTCTAAATTCATTATAGTTTGAACTTAACTTTTATTAGTTTAAAACCCCTTTGCCTTCAGCGTCGCGCCAGTGTGATGATATCCCAGTGTTCTCGAGTGTTAGTGTTTAGCAATAGATTAAATAATAAGGAAGAAGAGTAACCATGACTCACTATACATCATTCTAAAGCTCTGAGCCTCAAGCAGCGATTTCAGATCTCTGTTTTTTAATGGAAAACGTATAACAAATGTATTTGCTGAATGTGTGTGAGCAGTACACAACAACAACATGCATAAAGATCATTGTAATAACGAGTCACAAACACATCCACTGCTGCTAATCCCGGTTCATTAGGAAAGATAAGGGTCCAGTGAACAACATGCCGTAAATCATTTCTGCTCCAAACAAACATTATTTTTCGATTGGTGTTTGTCTTTATATGTTTCTGAATAATTTTCGCTTTAAAAAACACAATTTTTCTATTCAAAAAAATTAAATATGGCTGGTAGAATATAGTGTTACAAAACAAATAAGACCTCACAAAAAAACAAACAAACAGTAAAATAGGCAGAATTTTTGGTTGAGTCTCCACGATAAGCAGGTGTCGTGATGTTTTTATTCTGCACCACCTTTCATTTCACACATTCAGTACCAGTTCCAGCCAGTAGCATTATGGAAACTAAACGATTGATGGACAGTGTAGCCAATAAGTGCAGGATTCTAACGATATATTCGAGGATTTTATTTCCCACGTGTGCGAGTCTTAGTTTTATTACTCTTTACAAACTCTTACGGGCCGAAGCAGCATATGTGCACATAAACCAGGAAGTGATGCAGCTCTCAGTTCTGCAAAAACAGCTTGTTTTAAGCACGTGCTAACGTGACTTTGTTTACAAAAAAATAAAAAAACAAGGAAAAAAATGGACACTCAAAAAAGTTGTTACATCGGAGATTTGCACAAAGCAGCGATGTGGAAAATATTCGTGGGGGCGGAGTAACAACAGAGACATGGAGATTTACATGGAGATGCAATTTTACATCTGTAAGTTACAATATATCTCCCTTTACAGTTTTATAACGTTATAGGTTTTTTTTGCCCACTTGTTTATATAACAGAAAAGCTTGAAAAGTAAGTGTGTGTGTGTGTGTGTGTGCGTGTGTGTGTGTGTATTGCTGATATTGGCCACACATCCATATAAATGGCCATGACTGTAAAACAAAAGCCTTTAATGGTCAACCATTCATTTATATGCAGACTGTATGAATAGAGTAAGAATGGCCACCTGAGTTTACTCCTACTATTTTGTCCAAACAACCCGCAACAACTAAATAGTTATTGTTCCCACACTGCTCTAGGCCTAGCCAAGGTGGGAACGTAACACATTAGTTGTTGTGGATTGTTTGGACAAAATAGTAGGAGTAGTTATTGCTTTAATGGTCAAGTGCAGTAAGGTAACAAACAGATTTCAAAAGTATTCAACAGAGTCAAGAAGACTACACTCAGACCAGCCAAAGAACATGGACAGTGCCAAAGAAATAAACATAAGAAAAAGGTTTACTCTCGGCTGTATTTCGAAAGCTTAACCTAACTAACAAACAGCAACAGACTAGCGGACTACACTAGGCTACACTTTTAGAAAAATACAATAGGTGGCACCTGCCCTCTACCCAGGGTGTCAGCTGTGAGTCCTAAAATTGGGCCTGGGTGGGGCGGGGAGGGGCGAACCAGACATCAGTCTCACATAAATGTTTGTAGAAATCTCATTTTTCATGAGATCTTCATTCAATGTAAATATAAACTCATGAGACATGTGGCTTTTAACCCAGTACTTTTCTTGATTGCTCCAGGACTGATTTCATGTATTTATATCTGAATAAAAAAAAATTGAGCTCAGGAAATTTTTTTACGGTACTTTATCATCTGTAACTTTCTAGAACTTATCTTTTTGTGCAATATCAATATCAAAACTTTGAATAATGAACAGTAAAGCTCAAAGTGTCTTCTTTTTAAGGATAATTAAAATGTGTATGTAGCTCACTTTTATCAGGAACTGTTAACATTTACATTTAGGTAGAGCATTTCAGCTGTGAGTCCCAAAATCTGTTAACTGATTGTATTATTTCTAAAAGGATGGAGGCTGTCCAAAAACAAAATAAAAACCAAATGTTTGCTGAGCTGCAGTGTGAGATCACTCAGTGCTCAGTCAGGAGATGTTCGGTGTTAATGTGATTCAGTTTCAGTGCATTTTTTTAATCACTGTTCAAGATCTCAAAAAAAATCTTAATCCACCTGTACTACAGACTGTGTGATTAAATGTTCTCCACATCAAATTACATGATGAATAACCTATAATGATAAAGCATTGATCAAATAAAATGTTTTGTTTGTCATCAATCTAGACATTAGTTAATCAAAACATTAGTCAAAGAAATTGTGAGATAAGAAACACTTTTCTGTTAATTAGAACTCGTTTACATTTCTCTATAACCACACACTGTATCATGAGCTGTTAACCAGAAAGGAAATGTGATATCATCTTTGTTTGGTTGCAGAATAAACGTGTCCTAATTAGCTTCCTTTGGCTAATGCTCCTCTACTTCACACCATTCTGCTGTCCTTAAACCTGACCTTTATTTGGTCCTATAGTCCAGGCTCTGATGATTTTTTTTCTCTTTCCTGTCGGATTATCATATTAAAGAGTGAGATTTACCTTGTAGTGTACTTTAGACAGAAAACATTTTCGGAAGCCGGAGTACAGCTTGCTCAGGTTTTAATGAGTAAAAGTAAAAGTGTGAGGGAGAGAGATACACACAAGCACATACACACACACGCACACACTCACACACGCACATGGCAGTCCTTCGGTTGAGAGAGTCCGACGTGCGCTTTGGGAGAAGCGTAGCTGACCCGAGATGCGCGGGGAGGAGAAGCGCAGCCGGGACGGGATTGTGGAGTCCGAATGGAACGGATAGATAGTGTCCTGTGTGAACGCCGAAACACGGAAACATAGACCGCAAGTAAAGTCCAACACATGCAATAACGAACGGGGAGTGAATGTGAGTGAGGGGTTTATGTAGGAGCAGGGCTGGAGTGATGATGAGCTTCAGGTGTGCATAGTCAAGCCTGTAGCTCCAGAGAGAGCGGAGGCATGAGTGACAACGAGCTCCAGGTGTGCGTGGTTTAACCAGGAGCTCCAGGGAGAGCGTAGGCATGAGCGTCACAAAAAGGGGGCGTGGCAGGTGGATCGCTGACAATGATCTACAACCCCAATTCCAAAAAACTTGAGTCACTGTGTAAAATGTAATTAAATTATTTACAAATTTCATAAATCAAGATACTATTTATAATAAAACAACAAAAAATGCAAATATTTAATCTGAGAAAATTTACAATTAAAAGGAAAAAAAATTAAGTCATTTTGAATTTGATGGCTGCAACACGTTTTAAAAAATTTGGGACAGCAAAGTTCCTTTGTTGTGTTTTTTTATTCATAATGCGCCAAATGTTTTTATATGGTTAAAGGTGTAGACTTCAGTTCAGCACCCGGACTCTTCTACAATGAAGTCATGCTTTTGTAATAAATGCAATATGGAGTTAGCATTGTCTTGCACAAACTTACAAGTCCTTCTCTGAAAAAGACGTTTTCTATATGGAAGCATTTGTTGCTCTAAAACACACACACACACACACACACACACACACACACACACACACACACACACACACACACACACACACAATGCTGAACGCTTTGATAGAGCCTTTACAAACGTGCAAGCTGCCCATTCCACCTTCACTAATGCACTCCTATACCATCAAAGATGCGTCTTTTTGAACTAAGCGCTGATAACAAGCCAGATAGTTCCTCTTCTCTTTAGCCTGCAGGAAGTGGTGTCCATGGTTTCCAAAAAAAGGTTAAAACTTTACAGTTTTCTACTTTGCTTCAGTACATTCTAAATGAGCTTTGGCCCAGAGAGAATAGCGGCATTTCTGGATCATGTTCACACGTCTTCTATTTTGCATAATAGAGATTTAATCTGCATTTGTGGATGACATGAAGAACTGTAACACCTCCAGTAATCATTGTCTGTGAACAATGAGCCCATGCAGTGATTTCCATTACAGAATCCATGGTGATGTGAGAGTGATGGTGAAGGTGAGAGTGATGGTGAAGGTGAGAGTGATGGTGTGGGTGAGGGTGATGGTGATAATGAAGGTGATGGTGATGGTGAGGGTGATGGTAATAGTGAGGGTGATAGTGAGGGTAAGAGTGATGGTGATAGTGAGGGTGAGAGTGAGGGTAAGAGTGATGGTGATAGTGGTGGTGATAGTGAGGGTGATAGTGATGGTGAGGGTGATGGTGATAGTGAGGGTGATAGTGAGGGTAAGAGTGATGGTGATAGTGATGGTGATCGTGAGGGTGATAGTGAGGGTAAGAGTGATGGTGATAGTGGTGGTGATAGTGAGGGTGATAGTGATGGTGAGGGTGATGGTGATAGTGAGGGTGATAGTGAGGGTAAGAGTGATGGTGATAGTGATGGTGATCGTGAGGGTGATAGTGAGGGTAAGAGTGATGGTGATAGTGATGGTGAGGGTGATGGTGATAGTGAGGGTTATAGTGAGGGTGATAGTGAGGGTAAGAGTGATGGTGATAGTGATGGTGAGGGTGATGGTGATAGTGAGGGTTATAGTGAGGGTGATAGTGAGGGTAAGAGTGATGGTCATAGTGATGGTGAGAGTGAGGGTGATAGTGAGGGTGATGCTGAGAGTGATGGTGATAGTGATGATGAGAGTGAAGGTAAGAGTGATTGTGATAGTAATGGTGATAGTGAGGGTGATAGTGAGGGTAAGAGTGATGGTAATAGTGATGGTGATAGTGAGGGTAAGAGTGATGGTGATAGTGATGGTGAGAGTGAGGGTGATAGTGAGGGTGAGGAGTGATGCTGAGAGTGATGGTAATAGTGATGGTGAGAGTGATGGTGAAAGTGAAAGTGAGGGTGAGAGTGATGGTGATAGCGAGGATGATAGTGAGGGTGAGAGTGATTGTGATAGTAAATGGGTGATGCTGAGAGTGATGGTGATAGTGATGGTGAGAGTGAGGGTGAGAGTGAGGGTGATGGTGAGAGTGAGGGTAAGAGTGATGGTAATAGTGATGGTGAGAGTGATGGTGAGAGTGACGGTGATGGTGAGAGTGAGGGTGAGAGTGAGAGTGATGGTGATAGGGAGGGTGAGAGTGATAGCGATGGTGAGAGTGAGGGTGATGGTGAGAGTGAGGGTGATGGTGAGAGTGAGGGTAAGAGTGATGGTAATAGTGATGGTGAGAGTGATGGTGAGAGTGACGGTGATGGTGAGGGTGAGAGTGATGGTGATAGGGAGGGTGAGAGTGATAGCGATGGTGAGAGTGAGGGTGATGGTGAGAGTGAGGGTGATGGTGATAGCTAGGGTGAGAGTGATAATGATAGTGGGGGGTGATAGTGAGAGTGATGGTGATGGAGAATAATAGTAAAAGATAGGAGAGAGAGTAGAGAGAAGAGAGTAAGGGTGATGTTGAGGAGCTGACAGTCAGTTTTAAGTTACAGAAATGTTACAGAAGTCTAGCAGGCAGCAACTGATTTTATTGAGGATTGATTTTATTGTTGCTTTGCAGAAGATATCAGTGACAGCTTGAATTTCTTTCGCTGCCATGTTGCAGGGCCGGGGGGTTGTCTTCTGCTGGATGATAGTGCCAGTCATTTGTGTGACTCCACGCTCCACTCCACTGACTGTTCAGCAATATATTTATATAGGAATATTTCGGAGAAGGCTTTTTACCCCTGAAATCAATAATGATCTCCACACTTATAGGATTGTACATGGACTTCAGAATGATTTTTGCCAGCAGCAATAATATGGATTAAAACTTACACAAATCAGATTCTGGCAGTTACAATAAAGCTTTTATTTCAGAAGAGATATAGAGAGATATATCTGCAGTCCTCCATTCCTTTGTTAAAGGTGCAGTGGGTGCAATCTGACCTCTAGTGGTTACAAGGTAAATAAACAAACAACAACAAGAAGAATTATTTATTTACTTGAAAGCTGATATAACCATGACCATGTGCCTATTTCTCCAGTTCAATTGTTTAATTTACACATAATTTACACTTGGCCATATCAGAAACATCTGTCGTTGCACCTGATTCTGCTATGTTTGCATTCCTTAGAAGTAAACATGTGGGCAGAGTTTTAAAGTATTATTAAAGCTTTTAAAATTGAACACTGTATGACTTAGCAGCAGAAACTTCACATACTGTTTTTCCTCCTAAAGAAATGCTGCTTGTGCCAGTCTCTGCTCATGTCTCACACACTCTCAGGTCCACGACACATTAAGTAAATATGTGCTCTGTTTCCATGGCACCATGTGGCTCCCCACTTACACACTTTCTCTTGCTGTTGCCATGACACATCCAACAAGTGTTAATAGAACTGCCATTACATGCTTCTGCCAAATTGCTGAACAGAAACACATTCCCCTTCAGTTTGGAGAACAGTTTCCCCTACTGCTTACAAATATCACTAGCAGAAGTGATTAGTGCAGCTCATCATTGTTTTGGGATGGAATCAGATGTCAATCAAACACAACATAATTCAAATTATTTACTAAAATGCAACAAAACTGGCAAATCTCACAGTCTTCATACAACTTCTATAAATTCGACTTCATTTAAAATGTGATTTAAATAGAATAACTATTTTATATGTACATTGTTGTTATCAGTAGACATCACCACAGAAATCCAGATTAGATTCGAGTTTCCTGTTGATGTTAAGAGAAAGAAACCTGTAAGGGGAAATGCAGAACACCAGAGAAATTTGGACAGGTTGAAAAAGACAGAGACTTTTTCTGTGGCAGGTCATAATGCCGAGTGCCTGCATGATTTGAAAGATCATTAGAAACAATTCTAGCTAAAATTTGAGCATATTAGACATTAAACTGCTGATAAGCTGTAGGTAGTGCGTACTCAAAGCTTCTTTTTCTTCTTTCGGCTTCTCCCATTAGGGGGCGCCACAGTAGAGCAACCGTCTGTGGATCACCCTGTCCTCTACATCTGCCTTTTTCAAACCAACTACCTGCATGTCTTCCCTCAACACATCCATAAACCTCATCCTTGGTCTTCCTCTTTTCCTCCTTCCTGGTGGCTCCATCCTCAGCATTCTCTTACTGATATACCCCATGTTCCTCCTCTGCACATGTCCAAACCATCTCAATCTCACCTCCCTCACCTTGTCTCCAAAACGTCCTACATGCTCTGTCCCTCTAATAAACTCGTTTCTAATTCTGTCCATGTGTGGCAAGTGTAATGGTGTCACACTACATTATTAGAGTTACAATTGATCAGTGGCATTGAGGTGTGAGTTTTCTTTCTTTATTTTGAAATTTATATTGGCGATTACATGAATGATGCACGGTCACGTGGTCACAGGTAGAATACTCTCATGTGTACGCGCGAAGGTAGAGATGACGTCATTTCCGTGCGCCCTCTCTCTTTTGCCGAATGCGATAGCGATGAGAGGTATGATTTATCAGCTCTTCGGGAAAAGTTTTAGAATATAATAAATACTAATCGGTTAAGGAATTTTTGTGTTAAACATGATTATTTGTTCATTTTTCGTTTGATTTACGGTTAGTAAGTTATTTAATGAATGTAATATTGTGTATAGTTAATTTCATAATTATTTCAGGTAATGGCCGCCATTACACGTGCGGCATCCTTTAGTTAAATTGAGTAAAATGAATAATTTCATTGCTATAAATTTGGTTAATTAAAGATGCATCTTATTTCAATGATCCATGAGAAGTTTTATGTATCCATGTATTTTTTTGTTAAATGAATATACAGTACATTAAAAGAATATGTAATGATTGACAGGCACGGCTAGACCAGAGATTCGCCATTTATTATCTGATGGTGTCTGTTTCAATACAGGTATGTAATTGGATCATTGGTATGTTATTTTTCTGTATTTTTCTTTCTTTCGATGTTATATTATTATTATTATAGTTTAGAAATTGTCATTTCCGTGCGCCCTCTCTCTTTTGCCGAATGCGATAGCGATGAGAGGCACGGCTAGACCAGAGATTCGCCATTTATTATCTGATGGTGTCTGTTTCAATACAGTGATTGGAGAATACAGAAGCTGGAAGTAAATCATACGACAATTGTACCAACGTGTGGAGTCTTTTCATTTAAAAACATACACAACGCAGAGCGAACCCACTACAAATTGGTGCCGTGACCTGTCGTTTGGTTTGCTGATTGCTGACCACCGGGAAGCTGCGAGAGCCAAAGCTGTCTTTGCCAGGGCCATGCTGATGTCATCGTTGATCTGCATTTCAGGAGCGATTTGCCACTGACTAGTTTGGATTGATTTATCTTATTTATCTTTTGAGGGATCATTTTTCGTTGGAAAAGACTTGCGGGACATTTGACAGTAAGCTCACTTTGATTTCAATTTAAAAGTTTTATTTTTTTTGTGTGTATTAAGCAAAATTCGGGAAATTGGTATGGCTGATGACAAGGAGGAAGGTTTAGTATTAGATTACAGCAAAATGATGGCTGGTAGGGGAAGGGGTGCACTACTTGCCACACCTGACAGAGGTTTTCAGTTTATGGGTCCGCAGTATGCAAGCACTGGGAGGGGTGGAAGACTTAGACCGCCAGTTGTGGATAGACCTGACATAAACTGTAGTCCAATAACAAAACCATACATGCATAACAAACATGAATCGGGACTTTCAGGTGATATGAGTGACCTTGTTAGGCAAATTGGATCTGAAATTGGTGAAGCTATCAGGGACAGTCTGCTTCAAACTAGGCATTCAAGTTTGCCATCTAGTGGTTGCTCTGGAGAAAATATTAACGTTTCGGATGCTAAAATGTCGAACACGACCATTATTGATGCTTCCAAGTTAAATTTGGTTCTGAAGTCTGAAATAACTGCACCACCTTATTTTCGTGGAGACGGTACTGATAAGTGTTCTGTAATGGAGTGGGAAGAACTGATGCGGGTGTACCTTAATAAAAGGGAAGTGATAGGCTTGGAAAGGGTTGAGGAAGTAATGAACAGATTAATGGGGAGGGCTAGGGACATTATAAGGGTCTGGTTGAGCTACAGAACGGTTACTCCGACCGCGGATGCTGTTTTCACGGTTTTGAGACATCACTTTAGTGATTCCAGTAGCTCAGGTATGCCTTTAGCTGATTTCTACTCTGTGAAACCTTTCTCCAATGAAGGTCCCCTGGATTATTGGATAAGGTTGAACAAGGCTGCTGAGGTGGCTGAGCAGGGCCTTAGGGAGGAGGGCAGGACTTTAGAAAATCGAAGTAGGGAACTGGCTGTAATGTTTATTCGACACTGTCCTGAAAGGGAACTGTCTCTTGTGTTCAAAAGCAAACCAGTACAGTCTTGGACAGCTTCTGAGGTCCAAGAGAGATTGGATGAGATGCTAAGGGAACAGAAAGTGACAAGGCATGTTACAAGTCAACACACTACCAAAGTTCTTGAGCCTATTAATGAGTCAACATCTCTGCCTCCTCATAGACCTGAAACAACTACAACAGCAGCTGATAGCGGTGCTCTGGACAAAGTTTTGACTATGTTGGAGAAGTCTCTTGTTTGTAATACACAGTCAGTGCAAGGTGGTTGGTCCAAGAATTCTAATAGGCGGAATCGTGATTGTAGAGTCTGCACCAGCAAAGATCACAGTACTACGGCCCATTGCAAGATGTACAATCTCTGCTTTAAGTGTTATTCGCCTGGGCATATGAGCTTCAATTGTGAGACAACTGTCCCCAGGGAAGGCACTGGCAGACGGGGAGATGATGAGCTTCAGGGAAACTAGAAAGCCTCTATTGTGGGGAGGGCAATGTGGGGCAAAATGTAAGATCCTCCTTGGATACTGATGTTAAGTCGGTTTATTCATCTTGTTGTGAGAGTGTAAGCAAAGACAAGACTGTGATTTTTCAGAATAATATTCAGTCATTGCCGAATGACAGTCTGTTTTATACAAGTGTTTTGGTGCAGGGCAGAGTTCGTTTGAGGGGAATGTTGGACAGTGGCTCCATGGCAACTACTTTGAGTGCTGATGCAGTTCCTCAGCTAAGAGAAGCTGGAATCTTGAATCAGGAGTTGTTTCCCTGGTCGGACATTGTCCTAGTTGGGTGTGGTGGAAAGCAGACTAGTCCTGTAGGTACTTGTGAACTGAAAATTGAGGTGTATGGGTTCTGCTTTAGTGTTCCAGTTCTTGTTGTGAGTGGACAGGTGGACCAGCTAATCATTGGTACCAATGTGCTGAAACCTTTGATCAGAGAGATGAAATCAAATAAGGGGTTCTGGAGAGTCCTGCATAAACCAGACCAAACAAATCAGAGTGAAGATTGTCAGTTTCTACGTATGCTTTCAAGTATCGAGAGGTGGAAGGGCAGTACTATTTCTGACAAAGTTGGTACTTTAAAGTCCAAGTCTACTGTGGTTTTGCAACCGATGAGTGAGCACCTTGTCTGGGGTCGGCTACCACCGGGACTGAAACTGTCAGTCGGCAGCACGGTTGTAATTGAGCCTAGTGTTTCTCGCTGTGTCCATCGTAATGTCCTTGTCGGTAGAGTGATCTCGCCTTTATGGGGAGACGGTTGGCTCCCAGTTAGGATGATAAATCCCACGAACTCTGAGATTGTGCTACGCAGAAACGCAAAACTTGCTGATGTCTGTCCATGCATTGCCTTGGAAGATTTTGAACAGGTACCAGAACAGAAAATTTTTCAGAACATGGCCGTGAGTGGCAACAGTTCTTGTGGTAGCTTGTCAGCGAAGAGCTCAGTGTCTGGGGTTGAGCACCTTAGTGACACTCGATTAGATGAGCTTGGCCTTAAGGATTTAAATGTTAAAGACTGCGAGGTGTCACCTTTCTGGAGAGGCAGACTCATTGATTTGATAAAGGAATATGGGTGTGTTTTCTCTAGACAGTCATTGGATTGTGGCGAGGCGAAGGGGTTCTGTCATCGCATTCGCTTGACGGATGAGAGACCGTTTCGCTTACCTTATCGGAGACTATCACCTGCTCATTACCACAAGCTGAAGCAGACTTTAGATGAAATGGAACAAAGAGAGATTATCAGAAAATCAACCAGCGAATTTGCATCACCTTTGGTATTGGTTTGGAAGAAGAATGGGGACTTGCGGCTGTGCACTGACTTTAGGTGGCTGAACGCTCGGACGGTGAGGGACGCACATCCTCTACCTCACCAGGCGGATGTGCTAGCAGCACTGGGGGGGAATGCTTTGTTTAGTACCATGGATTTAACATCGGGGTACTACAACATTCCTCTGTATGAGGAGGACAAAAAGTTTACAGCTTTCAGTTCTCCCCTTGGTTTGCATGAGTACAACCGCTTGCCACAGGGTCTATGCAACAGTCCCGCAACATTCATGAGGATGATGCTAACTATTTTTGGTGATCAAAATTTTTTGAGCTTGCTCTGTTACCTTGATGACCTGTTGGTTTTCGGTAAGAATGAGGAAGAATGTTTGCAGAGACTTGAGATGGTGTTTCGACGTCTCAGGGATCATAATTTAAAGCTATCACCCTCAAAGTGTAGGTTTTTACGGAGATCTGTGAAATTTTTGGGTCACATCGTTTCACAGGAGGGCGTGGCTAGTGATCCAATGAAGGTGGAGGCTATTGTGGGTGTGTCTGAGGAACACTTAATGGAAGCTGATGGTGTCACCCCTTCCGTGGGTAAAATTAGGTCCTTTTTGGGAATGGTTATATATTATCAGCACTTTATCGAGAATTGCTCAATGATTGCAAAGCCTCTTTTTCAGTTAACAACGGGCCAAAAGAAACCTAGGAAGATGAGGGGCATAGGTAAGAGGTCCGGGGCTATCCGGAAACTCACCCCTGGTGATTGGACAGATGAATGTAGACAGGCGTTTGTGAATTTGAAGATGATGCTGGTGAAGCAAGTTTTACTTGCTCACCCTGACTTCTCGAAGCCATTTATTCTGTCTGTGGATGCTTCAATGAGTGGTCTTGGAACTGTGCTGTCCCAAGTACAGGAGGGTCATGCTGTTGCAAGACCAATTGTTTTCGCTTCGAAGTCTCTTAACCATGCCCAGTCCAGGTATCCTGCTCATAGACTTGAATTTCTGGCCATGAAGTGGGCCATTTGCGATAAATTCAGTCATTGGCTCCGTGGGCACAGATTTACGGTTTGGACGGATAACAACCCGCTCAAGTATATTTTGACCAAGCCAAAGCTTGATGCCTGCGAGCAGAGATGGGTCGCGAAGTTGGCTCCTTTTGAGTTTGATATTCAGTACATACTGGGACCGAAGAATGTGGTAGCCGATGCATTGAGTCGGGAGCCTTTCGCTACTTCTAAGATTTTGCACAGACTAACGAGAACCCCATATGATATTCTGAAGCATGAAGCGGAAACGCTTGGGGTTGGGCGAGTACAGGATATGTTTCATTTGTCCTGTGTACGTGAAAAAGAAGAGGGATTTGAGAAAATGCCTGCGTCGCAGAAGTGTCAGGAAGTGTCTAACCTAGTTCAGAGCTTTGCTGGGGGGTCAGTGTCCTCTGGGAAGATGTCAGCTGTGCTCTGCTCTCATAGCCACTGGGAGGAAGCCGCTGCAACTAGAGCAGTCACGTATGTTCAGCATTTGAGGGGTTTGGAGGATGACATGCAGTACCCAATTAATAAGCTTACGCATGCTGAATTGCTTGACAAGCAGCGTCTGGATCCAGTTGTGAGTAGGGTGAGGTTCTTTGTAGAGCGTGGTAGACGGCCTAGTAGGCGAGAGAAAGTTAAGGAGTCAGAGGAAACTGTACGAACACTGAAACAATGGGGTAAATTCACAATCAAGTTAGGCATACTTTACCGGGTGTCTAAGAACCCACTAACCAAGAAAAAGATTTTTCAGTATGTTGTACCGGCTGTCTTGAGAGGTTTGGTTCTAAAAGGGGTGCATGATAATGCAGGTCATCAGGGCCAGCACCGCACTCTTTGGCTTGCACGGCAGAGATTCTACTGGAATTCTTTGGAGCATGACACAAAATTGTACGTGTCGCAATGCAAGAGATGTGTATTGAGTAAAACTCCTGAGCCAGAGGCCAGAGCTCCACTTGTGTCAATAACTACAACAGCACCATTAGAGTTGGTTTGTGTCGATTTTTGGACAGCTGAGGATGTCAATAACAAGTCGGTTGATGTGTTGGTAGTAACCGATCACTTCACTAAACTTGCCTGTGCGTACACTTGTCCTAATCAAACTGCCAAGTCTGTTGCCCGTGTACTGTGGAACAATTTTTTCTGTGTATATGGTTTCCCGGCTCGTATCCATTCAGATAAGGGTGCAAACTTTGAAAGTTCTTTGATTGCAGAAATGTTGACGTTATCGGGTGTTGCCAAATCCCATACTACTCCTTATCACCCTATGGGTAATGGTCAAACTGAAAGGTTTAATCGTACTCTTGGTGATATGATTAGGTCTCTGCCTCCGAGGTCTAAAGTTAACTGGCCTCAGATGCTAAATACACTGACTTTTTCGTACAATTGTACTAGGCATGAGACTACTGGCTATCCACCTTTCTTTTTGATGTTTGGCCGTTCCCCGAGGTTGCCAGTGGATGTTCTGTTTGAGAGCGTGATTTTGGATGGTGAAAATGTTGACGTGAGTAAATATGTCCAGTCCATGGGAAGGGATTTGAGAGAGGCAATGTCACTTGCACAACGAAATGCACACCAACATCAGAACAAACCGGCTGATTATTACAATCGAAAGTGCAAGGGTCATTTGTTGGAGTTGGGTGATAGAGTCCTCATAGCGAACAAAGGGGAGAAAGGAAAAAGGAAATTAGCTGACCGTTGGGAGAGCACAGTGTATGTTGTAGTGAGTAAGAACTGTTCTTTGAATACATACAAGATTCGTCATCCTGTTACAGGAGGTTTCAAAGTTGTCCATCGGAATTTGTTAATGCCTGTGAACTTCTTACCATTGCCTGCTTGGGATGACTCAGTGGATTTAGAGTGTGACTTAAGTTCAAACGGTGATTTGTCGCAATCGGACTTTCAAAACAGTGATACTGAAGACAGGACTTCTCAATGGATTGCTGACTTGAATGAGGTTGAGGAGATGGGTATAGGTGAAACGGTGGATGTGATCAACAGTGTTGAACATGAGATTGGGATTCATGAGGCAGAGCAGCACACTAGACAAGATGAAGGGACAGGATGTCAGGATGATTCCGACAGTTCATCTAGTGCTTCAGTGTCCTTGTGCTGCACATCAAACGGGGAGACACTGCTTGAACTAGATGCTCAGACTGGTGACTCAGTATCTCAAATTGTAACGGCTGTTGCAGATCAGGGTTGTGATGTTTTGGAAGAGGAACCTTGGGGCTCACCTCAACATGTTGATTTTTCCCGGTTTGCGGCAGAGTCTCATGAGCGGCGAGGTACACGCACGAGGTTTGGTAGAATTATTAAACCTGTGAGCAGATTGATACAGATAATGTCGAACCAACGGGTTTGTCCAGTGTTAGAAGTGTAAAATTATTATTATTTTTTTTTTTCTTTTCCTCAAACGTGTTTTTGTGTCACGCCTATCCACTTGTTCTGGGTGGAAGAAAGATCTTTAGTTTTTTTTTATATTGACTGTTGGTGTGCGTCATATTTGAGACTGTGTATATGGCATGGTTTTTCAAATGGTAGATTGGGGGTTAGCTACCCTTGGTGTATCTGAATCTTTAATAAGATAGCTTTATAGCTGTATAGGGAGTTTGAGATGACAGTACTAGAAAGTCATGATCTGTTGAATATTGTAGTGTGAAACCAGTGGGTGTGAATGTGGCAAGTGTAATGGTGTCACACTACATTATTAGAGTTACAATTGATCAGTGGCATTGAGGTGTGAGTTTTCTTTCTTTATTTTGAAATTTATATTGGCGATTACATGAATGATGCACGGTCACGTGGTCACAGGTAGAATACTCTCATGTGTATGCGCGAAGGTAGAGATGACGTCATTTCCGTGCGCCCTCTCTCTTTTGCCGAATGCGATAGCGATGAGAGGTATGATTTATCAGCTCTTCGGGAAAAGTTTTAGAATATAATAAATACTAATCGGTTAAGGAATTTTTGTGTTAAACATGATTATTTGTTCATTTTTCGTTTGATTTACGGTTAGTAAGTTATTTAATGAATGTAATATTGTGTATAGTTAATTTCATAATTATTTCAGGTAATGGCCGCCATTACACGTGTGGCATCCTTTAGTTAAATTGAGTAAAATGAATAATTTCATTGCTATAAATTTGGTTAATTAAAGATGCATTTTATTTCAATGATCCATGAGAAGTTCCATGTATCCATGTATTTTTTTGTTAAATGAATATACAGTACATTAAAAGAATATGTAATGATTGACAGGCACGGCTAGACCAGAGATTCGCCATTTATTATCTGATGGTGTCTGTTTCAATACAGGTATGTAATTGGATCATTGGTATGTTATTTTTCTGTATTTTTCTTTCTTTCGATGTTATATTATTATTATTATAGTTTAGAAATTGTCATTTCCGTGCGCCCTCTCTCTTTTGCCGAATGCGATAGCGATGAGAAGCACGGCTAGACCAGAGATTCGCCATTTATTATCTGATGGTGTCTGTTTCAATACAGTGATTGGAGAATACAGAAGCTGGAAGTAAATCATACGACAATTGTACCAACGTGTGGAGTCTTTTCATTTAAAAACATACACAACGCAGAGCGAACCCACTACACATGCTCGTCACTCCTAACGAACACCAACATCTTCAGCTCTGCTACCTCCAGCTCCACCTCCTGTCTTCTACTCAATGCCACTGTCTCTAAACCATACAACATCTCAGGTCTCACCACAGTCCTATAAACTTTCCCTTTCACTCTCACAGATACTCTTCTATCACAAATCACTCTTGCTATCACTCTTCTCCACCCACTCCACCCTGCCTGCACTCTTTTCTTCACTTCTTTAACACACTCTCCATTACTTTGCACTGTTGACCCCAGGTACCTGAATTCCTCCACCTCTTCTCCCTTCTTCCTACTGACTTTCATTCCTCTTCTCTCCAGCGTGTACCTCCACCTCTCCAGGATCTTCTCCACCTGCTCCCTACTCTCACGACAAATCACAATATCATCCGCAAACATCATAGTCCATGGAGACTCCTGTCTGACCTCGTCCTTCAACCTGTCCATCACCACTGCAAACAGGAAAGGGCTCAGAGCCGATCCTTGATGCAGCTCCACCTCCACCTTGAACCAGCCTGTCGTTCCTACTGCACACTTCACTGCTGTCACACTGTCCTCATACATGTCCTGCACCACCCTCACATACTTCTCTGACACACCAGACTTCCTCATACAATACCACAACTCCTCTCTCCACCCTGTCGTACGCTTTCTCTAAATCCACAAACACACAATGCAATTCCTTCTGTCCTTCTCTATACTTCTCCATCAACATTCTCAAAGCAAATAATGCATCTGTGGTGCTCTTCCTCGGCATGAAACCATACTGTTGCTCACAGATGGTCACCTCTTCTCTCAGCCTTTATTGCTCGAACTTGCAGCACATCCTTCCCAGCTCGGTCCCTCTGCCTGGCCAAACGTGTAAGCGTTTCACAGAAGAGCCGAAACTTACACGTTGATAGAACTAAAGGAGAATTGCTATAAATTAAGTGATATAAAAGTCTCTGAGGTGGACACAACATTCTCTAATGAAAGATTAGCATAAAGATGATTTAGATCAAATACATTCTGAACACTGATATCTTACACTTCTGACAATAAACACATTTTACACAGGATTCCCACAACCTGTGCAGCTCTGATGAATTCCATGCCCAGGAGGATTAAGGCAGTGCTGGGTAACAATTTAGCTTTCACAAAATATTTACACTTTGGACACAGGTTTGACATGTTCACTGAGGGTGTACTCACTTTTGTTGGCAGTTATTTAGACAATAAGGCTGTATATTTAGTTATTTTCAGAAGACAGTAAATCTGTAAAAGTGAGGGGTGTTCTCACTTTTATGAGATGCTATATATCACACTATATGAGTGACAAAATATCTCTCAATAAAACATCTCTAATGTTTTTTTTTACGTTATCAATACATGTTTAAAATATATACATTCACACTGTTGTGTCTAACTAGAACATTCACAGTATAACAGTTTGAGACTCATCTTCTTTTACAAACAGACACACACACACACACACACACACACACACACACACACACACACACACACACACACACACACACACACACACACACAGCGAGTTATAGAGCAATCCACTACTGCCACCTGGTGGTTAAACAGAAATGCGAGAGACAAGAATTACAGAATTCAATTGTATTAATTAACATTAAAATGTACAATAAATACATAAATTAACAAGAATAGTAATAATAATAGTACTAATAATAATTAAAAATCTTTATATATTGCTGCCACCTATGTTTACGTTGTCTTAACGTTCATACAACAATAAGGACACATAATAATCCATAATCCTTGTCTTCCCGTTAGCCCTCTTCTCTCTCTCTCTCTCTCTCTCTCTCTCTCTCTCTCTCTCTCTCTCTCTCTCTCTTTTTCTCTCTCTCTTGTAAACCATGCTCCTGAGGTTCCAGTGTTCCTGCCCCTTTTCCTCTTCCTGGCCTGCCTCTGGATAGTGTTCTCTTTTATTCGAGGCCACTCTGTGCAGCTGGGGACAGTTTCTCATAAACGCCCTAGGGTTCCATAAAATTATGGAGTAAGAACTGCAGCTTTGAGGATGGATTTGGACTGTAGTTAATGTTAAAAATCTGCTACACTGATTCAGGACTAGTTTGCTTCTGATCACCATTGCTGCACCCTGCAACATCGTTTATCTGTAATAAATGTAATAACATTCGGTGCAACCCAGATAAAGATGAGGTTCCCTCTTGAGTCTGATTCATCTCAAGGTTTCCTGCCTATGCCATGTCGGGGAGTTTTTCCTTGCCACAGTCGCCACCGGCTCGTTCATCAGGGACAAACTTACACTTATACACTTAAGAACTTATTCATTTTTATCACCACATTATACACATTAAAGCTGCTTTGAGACAATTTTAATTGTTAAAAGCATTATACAAATAAAACAGTGAATTGAATTTTTACTGTTCATTCTAATAAATAATCTAAATATTTATAATTCATTATAAATCGTTATAATTAATCATAGATATTTCCCTTTTTGCAAGCTAATTTGGTACATATAATGGTGGAGAATGCGGGCAACTTGTTTAAACTTTGTATTGTGAGCTATATTAGGCACTTTTAGTGAGATAAGTCGCAATGCAGTCTAGACTTTAACGGCCTCTATTTGTCTAACATCTAGGTCACGGTTAATTGTAAATAAACTGCAGTCATAATATTACAATTACTGCATATTCTGATATCAAAGATTGCTAAAGATTTTGATAAAGATTGATTTGAGCAATGTTCCTCTTGTCAAGACCTTTCTGATTGTATCGCTAAGTTGAAGTCATTCTGTGTTCCAACTAGACTATCTCACTCCCTTATGTCTAACCATTATAATAGCTAACTGATGCGTGCCTAATGCAGATCTAATCATAGAATACTGCTATCCAGTTGTTGATTGGTATGTAAAGGGGAGAGTTTGAAATCTTGATTAAGTCAAGTCAAGTCAGGTTTATTTATATAGCGCTTTTCACAACAGACATTGTCTCAAAGCAGCTTTACAGAAATCAACAGTGAAGGTGAATGGTGTGTGTTTATCTCTGATGAGCAGCCGTGGCGACTGTGGCAAAGAAAAACTCCCTTAGATGTTATGAGGAAGAAACCTTGAGAGGAACCAGACTCAAAAGGGGAACCCATCCTCATTTGGGTGACATCAAGAGTGTGATCATAAATCTTTCAACAATACAGAACACTGGAGAGTGAAAACCAACATGAGTACTGGAGTATAAGATTATAAGTGATGTTCTTTCTACAGTCTTTGGTATAAAAGTAGGAGCTACTGAGCTCAACATTTGTGATCATCACAGATCCAGCAACAGCTTCTCAATGCCAGAGCCTTTAAACACTCCAGGAGGTCCAATGTCAAAACTCCACACATGTAGTGGGATCCAAATGGCACGTCTCTAGATGATTCGGGACATTTGCACGTTCGGCATCTACTTCTTTTACATTTACATTTACATTTGCGGCATTTAGCAGACGCCCTTATCCAGAGCGACGTACAAAAGTGCTTTAAATCTCTAGTAGTGAATAAATCTACACTGGTACGCAAGAATACAAACTCAATATAAATATAACTTGAATTCTACAAACTTGGAAAGTGCTAATTTAAGTATTTCAGGAAGAGGTAGGTCTTCAGTCGTCGCTTAAAGATAATCAGGGACTCTGCTGTACGGACATCTAGGGGAAGTTCATTCCACCACCTCGGTGCCAGAACAGAGAAGAGCCTTGAATTGTACTTACCTCTCAATCTGAGAGAAGGTGGTACCAGTCGAGCAGTGCTGGAGGATCTCAGACAGCGTGGTGCAGTGCGAGATGTGATGAGGTCACTGAGGTAAGATGGTGCTGGTCCATTTTTGGCCTTGTAGGCAAGCATCAGTGTTTTGAATCTGATACGTGCAGCTACTGGAAGCCAGTGAAGGGAGCGCAGCAATGGGGTGGTGTGGGAAAACTTGGGCTGATTGAACACAAGTCGTGCAGCTGCATTTTGGATCATTTGCAGTGGACGAATAGCGTTCAGGGGGAGACCTGCCAGCAGAGAGTTGCAGTAGTCCAGTCTTGAAATGACAAGAGACTGAACAAGCAACTGTGCAGCCTGTATGGACAGAAATGGTCGAATCCTTCGGATGTTATAGAGAAGAAATCGACAAGAACGAGCAACATTAGCGACATGTGGGAAAAAAGACAGTTCATTGTCCATAGTTACCCCAAGGTTACGAGCAGTGGCTGAAGGGGAGAGCAGAGAGTCATGAAGTGTTATTTGTAGATCTTGACCTGGAGATGAATCACCTGGGATGACCAGCAGTTCTGTTTTGCTGGGGTTGAGTTTAAGTTGGTGAGCCCTCATCCATAAAGATATGTCTGACAAGCATGCTGAGATCCGAGCGGAAGCTGTGGTATCTGATGGAGGGAAAGAAAAGATGAGTTGAGTGTCATCTGCATAGCAGTGATAAGAAAACCCATGTGAAGATATGACTTCACCAATGGAGTGGGTATAGAGGGAGAAAAGGAGGGGACCAAGTACCGAGCCTTGTGGGACACCGGTGGTAAGTCTGCATGGGGCAGATGTGGATCCCCTCCATGTTACCTGGTATGAGCGACCTTCCAGGTAGGAAGCAAACCATTTCCATGCTGTTCCGCAAATACCAAGGCTCTTGAGGGTTGACAAAAGTATCTTGTGGTTGACTGTGTCGAATGCTGCTGAAAGGTCCAAAAAGTCCATAATCTTCACGAGGTGGGACGTGACTGGAGCTGGCCAACCTCAGGAATCCTCGGGATGGGGAGAGAAAGAGAAGCAGTGGAGAGGAATTAGCGTAGCTGCTGTTCATGATATTAACAGCACAAGTTGATAATGTGCATGTGATCAGATGTTCTGGAGCACAAGGTTATGATGCAATGTGTGTTATGTGTAGGCTTTGCTAAAAAGATATGTTTTTAATCTACACTTAAACTGGGTGAGTGTGTCTGAACCCCAAACACTGTCAGGAAGACTATTCCAGAGTTTAGGAACTAAATGTAATGTTCTACCACCTTTAGTGGACTTTGCGTTTCTAGTAAATACTAGAAGTCTGGAGTTTTGAGATCTCAAGTAGCATGTTAAAAGACTGGAGAGATACATGAAGATAAACCAATTAGTGTTTTGTAAGTGAGAAGTAATAGTTTGTAGTCTATTCGAAACTTAACAGGAAGCCAATGTAGGGACGATTGGGGTTATGTGATCATATTTTCTCGACCTTGTGAGAACTCTGGCTGCTGCATTCTGAACTAACTGAAGCTTGTTTATTAATGATGCAGGACATCCACCTAGTAATGCATTACAGTAGTCTATTCAGGTGAAAGAAGCTGTTTTAACTTGGTTGATGTGATTTTTAAAAGACAAGTTGCTCTAAAATAACTCCCAGGTCTTTTACTGTTGAACTAGTGGTTACAGAACATCCGTCTAAATGCAGGTTGAGATGCTGGAGCTTCTGTATACTAGTTTTTGGGCCGATGAGCAAAATCTCAGTCTTATCAGAATTTAAAAGTAGAAAGTTAACACACTCAGTTATCCGAGTTAATTGAGCTGTATCGCCTGGTTTAGATGATATATATAGCTGTAAGTAGTAACCTGAATAACAACAGAGGAATAAACATGTTGCTTATTTATTTGTGGGTGCAGCAAAGAAATCCTGCCTCATTCCTTTGTGTGTTAAGTGGTGCAAACTATAAGAATCTGTTGGAATGGAGAAATCTTCACTCAATTCGATAAGGATTGATTTGAGTGCTGTTTCTCTGATCATCTTCTAAAGACCTTATCTGATGTATTTATTTGTGGGTGTAGTGAAAAATCTTGCCTCATTTCTTTGTGCCGTTAAGTGGCACAAACTCTAAGAATCTGTTTGGAACACATGATACGTATGGTCGAGAGTAATCTCTCACTGAACGCGATCACTTCCAATCACAATTGAAGTAATTTAGGGCACAATACCTTTAAATAACACTAGAGAACAGGCTGTTTAAGTGTCTAGCACTTTGCAACTTTCTCCTCCTAACTTCATTGTGTGTGAACTCACCCTCTCCACCTAGTGGACCTTCTCAGCCAGGTTGGCTTCTCTCTCTGCCTCCTGGTTTTGGTGGTTTTTCTCTTTAATTATTGTTTTTATCATTTGTTTTCTTTTCATCTCCTCTCACTTATTTAACTTTCATTTAAACAGAGTTTGAATCTCAATTTAAATGTAATTGTTCTGCTATTTAGGTTTACCCCTAACACTCCCCCTTTACTTGGTCACCATGAGTGGAGCCACCCCTTCTGCAGTACCGGTTGCTGACTGGTGTTGGAGTTAGACACCTCTGCCCCAGTACTGCTAGTCCAGTCTGTGTGTTTTGTTAACCTCAAAATAAACCCAAAAAAAGAGGATTAGGTTTTCCCTCAACCTTTTGTGGCCCGGGGGGCAGTCCTTAGGTTGAGAGAGATAGTCAGAGTAGCGCATTGGGAGAAGTGTAGCTGACCCGAGATGCACAGGGAGGGGAAGAGCAGCCGGTACGGGATTCTGGAGTCCGGATGAAACGGATGGAAGAAGTCCTGTATGAAAACCAGAACGCCAAAACATGCAGTACGGGAAGTCCAACATTAACAATAACGAACGGGGAGTGAATGTGAGTGAGGGGTTTATGTAGGAGTGGAGTGATGAGCTTCAGGTGTGCGTGGTTAAACCTGGAGCTCTATGGAGAGTGGAGGCATAGAGAGCCACCAAAGAGGGCATGGCAGGTGGATCCCTGACATTACCCCCCCCCGAGGGGCGGCACTTGACGCCCCAAACCCACAGACGCTTGGAGGGCCAGGGCACTCGGAGGAGGATCCCGGTGTCCGTCCAGGGTCGAACGGGACCTGGTCAGAACCGCCGCAGAACCGGAGAAGGCCAGAAAGGACCTGAGGCGGGGCGACAGCCCAGGCGAAGCGCAGGAACCGGACGACGCTCAACCCGAAGGCATGGGATGGAACCATGCTTCCAGTGGAGGTCCGAAACGGCACGTAGCTCATCGCGGAGGCCAGAATCGGAGCAAAACCACCGGCGAAGATCGGAGCCAGGACGAAGGCCGGATCCAGAGAGACAGCCCCAGCGTCGGATAGGGACCAAGTCAAGTCAAGTCAAGTTTATTTGTATAGCGCTTTTCACAACAGACATTGTCTCAAAGCAGCTTTACACAAATCAACAGTGATGGTGAATGGTGTGAATTTGTCCCAAGCTGCGCCCGCAGCGGAGTCCCGAGGTTGAGCGACCTCCACAGCAGAGACCCGAGACCGAGTGATGCCCTTGGCGGCGATCAGGGCCGGATAGACGCCCAATGGGGAGGTCTGGATCGGAGCTACGTCCGTAGCGGAGATCGGAGTACGAGTGACGCACCCGGTGGAGCTCGGAATCAGAAAAACGACCCCGGTGGTGTCCAGAGGCCGAGTGACGTCCACGGTGGAGTTCAGAGGTGGGACGCCGCCGTCGGAGGAGCCTGGAGGCGAGACGTCGCCGTCGAAGGACCCCGGAGGCGAGACGTCGCCGTCGAAGGAGCCCGGAGGCGAGACGTCACCAGCGGAGGAGCCCGGAGCGAGACGTCGCCATCGGAGGAGCCCGGAGGCAAGACGTCGCCATCGGAGGAGCCCGGAGGCGAGACGACGCCATCGGAGGAGCCCGGAGGCGAGACGTCGCCATCAAAGGAGCCCGGAGGCGAGACGTCGCCATCAAAGGAGCCCGGAGGCGAGACGTCTCCTTCGAAGGAGCCCGGAGGCGAGACGTCGCCATCGAAGGAGCCCTGGGGCGAGACGTCGCCTTTCAGGAAGCCCGGGAGCGAGACGTCGTCACAGGAGGAGCTCTGGGGCGAGACGTCGCCTTCCAGGAAGCTCGGGAGCGAGACGTCGTCGAAGGAGGAGCTCTGGGGCGAGACGTCGCCATCGGTGGAGCTCAGAGGCGTGACGTGCTGGAGCAGAGAGGGGCTCTCGGAGACTCTGTGGAGCGGAGAGGAGCTCTCGGAGACTCTGTGGAGCGGAGAGGAGCTCTCGGAGGCATGCTGGAGCTGAGAGGAGCTCTCGGAGGCATGTTGGAGCTGAGAAGTGCTCTCGGAGACTCTGTGGAGCGGAGAGGAGCTCTCGGAGGCATGCTGGAGCTGAGAGGAGCTCTCGGAGACTCTGTGGAGCGGAGAGGAGCTCTCGGAGACTCTGTGGAGCGGAGAGGAGCTCTCGGAGACGCTGTGGAGCAGAGAGGAGCTCTCGGAGACGCTGTGGACCGGAGAGGAGCTCTCAGGGATGCTCTGGGGCAGAGAGAAGCTCTGTGACGTGGCTTCACCGGGAGAGGAACCCTGTGACGTGGCCATACCTCCAGAGGAACAGTGAGGCAAGCTGTCGCCTTCTGGGTGAGCGTGAAGCGAGCCGTCGCCTTCGGAGAGACCGGGAGGCGAGCCGTCGCCTTCGGGGAGACCGTGAAGCGAGCCGTCGCCTTCGGGGAGACCGTGAGGCGAGCCGTCGCCTTCGGGGAGACCGTGAGGCGAGCCGTCGCCTTCGGGGAGACCGTGAGGCGACCTGTCGCCTTCGGGGAGACCGTGAGGCGGCGGTACGACGTCCCTTTCGCGTCCAGGCGGCGGTACGACGTCCTTTTCATGGCCTTGAGTCTGAGTTGAGTGCACTGGGAAGCTCCGGGGCGGAACTGAGTTTGCCTGGAGACCTTGGAGCGGAGAGGATCTCTCGGAGGCTCTATGGAGCGGAGAGAAGCTCTCGGAGGCATGCTGGAGCGGAGAGAAGCTCTCGGAGGCATGCTGGAGCTGAGAGGAGCTCTCGGAGGCATGCTGGAGCTCAGAGGAGCTCTCGGAGGCAAGCTGGAGCTGAGAGGAGCTCTCGGGTACACGCTGGAGCGGAGAGGAGCCCTCGGAGGCATGCTGAAGCTGAGAGGAGCTCTCGGGTACACGCTGGAGCGGAGAGAAGCCCTCGGAGGCATGCTGAAGCTGAGAGGAGCTCTCGGGTACACGCTGGAGCGGAGAGGAGCTCTCGGAGGCATGCTGGAGCTGAGAGAAGCTCTCGGAGGCATGTTGGAGCTGAGAGGTGCTCTCAGTGACACACTGGAGCGGAGCTGGGCTCTCCTGGAGGTCCTGGAACGGAGCTGGGCTCTCCTGGAGGTCCAGCAGCGGAGAGGAGCTCGCCTGAAGGTCCTGGAGTGGAGAGGAGCTCGCCTGGAGATCCTGGAGTGGAGCCGAGCTCTCTTCAGGATCCTGAAGCAGAAAGGAGCTGTCCCAGAAACTCTGGAGCGGAAAGGTGCTCTCGGGGACGCACTGGAGTGGAGCTGTGCTCTCTTGGAGGTCCTGAAGCGGAGAGGAGCTCGCCTGGAGATCCTGGAGTGGAGCCGAGCTCTCTTCAGGATCCTGAAATGGAAAGGAGCTGTCCCGGAAACGCTGGAGCGGAAAGGTGCTCTCGGGGACGCACTGGAGTGGAGCTGTGCTCTCCTGGAGGTCCTGGAACGGAACTGAGCTCTCGTGGAGGTCCTGGAACGGAGCTGAGCTCTTCAGGATGACCTGGAACGGAGCTGAGCTTTTCAGGACGACCTGGAACGGAGCTGAGCTCTCCTGGATGACCTGGAACGGAGCTGAGCTCTCTGTGGAGACCTGGAGCGGCGCTACGCTCTCCTGGAGGTCCTGGGGCGGAGCTACACTCTCCTGGAGGTCCTGGGGCGGAGCTACGCTCTCGTGGAGGTCCTGGGATGAAGCCGAGCTCTCGTGGAGGTCCTGGGACGAAGCCGAGCTCTCTTCAGGACTCTGGAGCGGAACGGAGCTCTCTTCAGGACTCTGGAGCAGAACGGAGCCCTCTTCAGGACTCTGGAGCGGAACGGAGCCCTCTTCAGGACTCTGGAGCGGGAAAAAGTCCTCCTGGAAACCCTGGGGTGGAACCTGCTCAGAATCGAGAGGGTTGCACCACAGATACGCCGGATTCATCCCGAACATCCCCGTGAGAAGCTCAATGAAATGAGTACACGAACGGAAATCCCCGCCGAACGCGTTCCACAGCTTACTGGCAAGAGAGAGAGAGTCTCCAGACAAGAGGTAGATATGGAGCCTGATTTTAGCTGTTTCGGTGGTGTAAGAGGAGGGATAGAAGCACATATATTTATCCACGCTCCAAACAAAAACGCTCCACTCCGCCATATCGCCGGAAAAGTGAGCTGGGAATTCCATAAGACTCGCAGGGGGGCGTGGCGTTTCCAGAGGCGGAGCTTGACCGTCGCTTCATCGTGGCACAGCGAATCCTCCATCCGAGGTTTGGATCGTGCTGGGACCACGGCAGCAACCCGATCATTTATTTATTTATTTATTTATTTATTTATTTATTTATTTATTTTTAATCCCTTTCAGGAGGTTTGTTATTCTGTCACGGTGTGAGCGAAACAAAAGGCAGTCCTTAGGTTGAGAGAGATAGTCCGAGTAGCGCATTGGGAGAAGTGTAGCTGACCCGAGATGCACAGGGAGGGGAAGCGCAGCCGGTACGGGATTCTGGAGTCCGGATGAAACGGATGGAAGAAGTCCTGTATGAAAACCGGAACGCCAAAACATGCAGTACGGGAAGTCCAACATTAACAATAACGAACGGGGAGTGAATGTGAGTGAGGGGTTTATGTAGGAGTGGAGTGATGAGCTTCAGGTGTGCCTCGTTAAACCTGGAGCTTCAGAGAGAGTGGAGGCATGAGTGATGATAAGCTCCAGGTGTGCGTGGTTAAACCTGGAGCTCTATGGAGAGTGGAGGCATAGAGAGCCACCAAAGAGGGCGTGGCAGGTGGATCCCTGACATGTAGGCAGAAAACGTGGGCATCGTATAAAAATACAAGGTTTATTGAAAACTTGAATTTAAAATAGAACAAAAAGAAAATTTTCTCACTGGTAAAAAGGTCCAGTGACAATTACACAAATAACAAAAATAAACAATCAGACACAAAATATTAAACAACCAATTTACACAACTTCCAAATAAACAAAACAAAATAGAATCATTAAGTACAGGGCTGGGGTTACCCACCGGAGTGATCAGCGTTAATTATCAAAAAGCACACTTCCCCACACACACACACACACACACACACACACACACACACCTCACCATGAACTCAGAGCACCAACTCGTACACGTCAAAAGTGTCGCACAGCAAATGTCAATATAGCACCACCAAAGACCTTTCACCCGTGGGACCCCAGCTCCTGAAAGAAACCAAAAACAAAATAAATCTCAGACCAAAATGCATGAAAAAGAGAATTAAGGTCACAATTCCACCGTAATACGATAGACGGTCACGGAAGCACAATATGATTCACCATATACACCTCTTAAAAAGAAAAACAACGAAAAACTTTATTAAAAGTTTGAGGGAAGCAAGACTCAAAGGCGCGGCCGCGTCATCCTTAAGCCAGCCCCGATAATTGCACATTGCTCCACCCCAAAGTAGGCCAGAAAATACCAGTTAAAACGATCATAAAAGCCAAACAGCAGCAGCAGAAGTCCCCTTTTAAATAGTTGTAAGCCAAGGTTGTTTACTCGGAGCGCAGCGGAGGAAAAGCCGAATTGCAGCAATAATCACCCAGGACGAAAAGGAGGATCCTATAATACAAACGATGATACAAAATATAAATAATACGAGTAATTGCACAAATACATGCCGTAATTCCTCCTAACAAACCCAAACAACTTACCAAAGGCGGATAGATGAGTTCCTGAGAATCAATTCACCGCTCAGAATACGCAGCCTTCAAATAACCTGCTGTTAAACTGAAGTTCAAGGACTGCACATTACTCACACCACCTGACACGCGTTAAAGCTAAACATTGCTAAACAACTTCCTCATACCTGCAGGGAGGGCAGTAAACAGCATCCAAAACAGCACCCAACAGGGACACACACTGAAAAGACAGGCTAAGGATACACAAACGAGCCATTAGTGCAACGAGCAAAGAAAAACTAATTAGCCAACGCTACATACTAACAGCACACACCTGAAATCACTATAGCAACCGCAAAAGGGGAGGATACGGACGTGACACATAACAGGCTCAAACCAACCCACTCTAAATAGTGCCTGCTCACTACTGATTGGTGGTCAGGAGTGTCAATCTCCACCCGTACCTCATTCATTCGGTCACACTTTGATGTGTGACTGGAGCTGGAGCAACATCAGGGTGTCTCGGGATGGGGAGAGAAAGAGAAGCAGTGGAGAGGAATTAGCGTAGCTGCTGTTCATGATATTAACAGCACAAGTTGATAATGTGCATGTGATCAGATGTTCTGGAGCACAAGGTTATGATGTGATGTGTGTTATGTTTAGAACTCGCAAAAAAAATAGGTTTTTAATTTACACTTAAACTGGGAGTGTGTCCGAGCCCCGAACACTGTCAGGAAGACTATTCCAGAGTTTAGGAACTAAATGTGAGAATGTTCTACCACCTTTAGTGGACTTTGCATTTCTAGTAACTACTAGAAGTCTGGAGTTTTGAGATCTCAAGTAGCATGTTAGAAGACTGGAGAGATACATGGAGATAAACTAATTAGTGTTTTGTAAGTAAGTAGCGGTAGTTTGTAGTTGATTCGAAACTTAACAGGTAGCCAGTGTAGGGATGAAAAGATTGGGGTTATATTGTTATTTTGTTAAAATAGTGTCAGAAATCCACCTGCCATGCCCCCTTCGGTGGCTGTCATGCTGCCACTATCTCTGCCGCTCCCGGCTTTATTCACACACACCTGGGACTCATTAACCACTCTCCTACATAAACCCCTCACTCGCACTCACTCACGGTCCGTTATTGTAAACCCTATGCGTTTCTTCCCGGCGAACTGTTCATTCTTGCAACGCCTGCGCTTTCTCTGAAGCGCACCTCGGATATATCACTCACCGTGCATTCTAAACTAAACTGTGTAGACTCTACACTCTTTCTACTGCTGCGGTTTCTTCCAAGTGCACCTCCGATTACTCATCTATCCTTCACCTTCTTTCCTGGACTGTGTGGATGCCCTCCAGGGCGTACCACGGATATTGTCATCTCTAACTCATGACTGTCGTGAGTGTTTGCTTGTCTGCCTCTCCAGTAATAAACCAAAGCAAACTGTACTCCGGCTTCCGCCTCCGTTCTTCGCTGCATAACAACTAGTAGTTACAGAACATCCTTCTAAATGCAGGTTGAAATGCAGGAGCTTCTGTGTACTGTTTTTTGGGTGATGAGCAAAATCTCAGTCTTATCAGAATGTAATAATAGAAAGTTATGAGTCATCCAATCTTTTAACCTGTTAGCCTTCGGCACAGATTTTGGGACTCACAGCTGAAATGCCCTGCCTAATTTAAATGTTAAAAGTTCATGGTAAAAATGTGCTACATACACAATTTAGATATCATTGAAAAAAAGACACTGAGCTTTACGGTCAATCATCAAACTTGATATTGCTCAAAAAGATATTAAATTATATATGATGAAGTGCCATGGATATACATTTCCTGCATTAAACATTATTATTATTTCATATATAAATACATGAAATCAGTCCTGGAGCAATCCGGAAAAGTACTGGGATGAAAGCCACATGTCTCATGAGTTTATATTTAAAATTTAATGAAGATTCTTATGACAAATGACATTTCTCTTATAAAAACAAACTGGCAATAAAACCTATATTAACCTATTATATAAATCGTATAAAACTGTAAAGGGAGATATATTGTAACTTACAGATGTAAAATAGCATCTCCATGCAGATCTCAAAGTCTCTGTTAGTTCTCTCGTCAAGTCAAGTGGCTTTTATTGTCATTTCTACTATACACAGTGGTACACAGTAAAAACGTTCCTTCAGAACCCTGGTGCTACACTAAACAATAACATAAAGCTACAACACAACACAAGCTACATAAAGTGCATCGAGTGCAACCTGGTGCAAACAGTGCAAACAAAAAACAGTACAGACAGACAACACAAGACAACACACAAAACCAAGATAGCACCGACCAGTAAACATACTGTAAACTTGGTTATACAGTACTGTGAACTGTAAAAACTCTACCCAGGAGTGAATATAAGAACACAATGTAGTGCAAAAATACAGCAGCAGTCAAGATGTGCAGAAAGCATGTAGACAGTGTAGTATAATATAATAAAGTTGAAGGTGCAAAAAAGCATGTAAACAATGTAAACAATATAGTAGTCAGGTGCAAAAGATGGCATGTAAACAGTAATACAGTGAAAGGTGCAGTTAAACAGATATCAGTTATCAAATATAAATAATAATAAATAGATGATGGTGGAATAGATTGAGATGAGTGTGTGTTGTGTTAAGTCCAGGATGTACAGTTTGATACACACATTTGTGTGTGTGTGTGTGTGTGTGTGTGTGTGTGTGTGTGTGTGTGTGTGTGTGTGTGTGTGTGAGAGAGAGAGAGAGAGAGAGAGAGAGAGAGAGAGAGATCCCTTCAGTTCTGTGTATTAAGTAGCCTGATGGCTTGCAGGAAAGGAATTTAGAATTTGGTGCTCTTGACAATCTCCACTGAGGATCCATCAATAATCAGTGGAGATTGGTCACTCTGTGCTCTCCTGAAGTCCACAACCATCTCTTTAGTTTTGTCCACGTTCAGAGACAGGTTGTTTGCTCCACACCAGGCTCTTAACTGTTGCACCTCCTTTCTGTATGCTGACTCATCGTTCTTGCTGATGAGACCCACCACGGTCGCGTCATCAGCAAACTTGATGAAATCATTCGAGCTGTGCATTGCTACACAGTCATGAGTCAGCAAAGTGAACAGCAGTGGACTGAGCACACAGCCCTGGGGGGCCCCAGTGCTCAGTGTGGTGGTGCTGGAGATCCTGTTCCCAATCCGTACTGACTGAGGTCTCTTAGTCAGGAAGTCTTAATATCCAGTTACAAAGGGAGGTGTGATTGTGTTGAATGCTGAACTGAAGTCAATGAACAGCATTCGTACATATGAGTCCTTGTTATTCAGATGGGTGAGGGCCAAATGGAGGGTTGTGGAGATGGTATCGTCCGTGGAACAGTTTGGACGATACGCAAACTGCTTGGGGTCTAGGCAGGGTGGAAGCTGGGTCTTAATGTGCCTCATGACGAACCTCTCGAAGCACTTCATCATGATGGGAGTGAGCGCGATGGGATGATAGTCATTGAGGCAGGATATGGTAGACTTCTTCGGCACAGGAACAATGGTCGTTGTCTTGAAGCACGTGGGAACAACATTACTGCTCAGGGAGATGTTGAAGATGTCAGTAAAGACATCCGCTAGCTGTTCTGCACATTCCCTGAGCACTCTGCCAGAAATGTTGTCAGGTCCAGCAGACTTCCGTGGGTTTACTCTGCATAGAGTTTCCTCACTTCAGCTGTGGTTAGACAGACTACCTGGTCAGAGGGAGGAGGGGTGGTCTTCCTCGCCTTCACGTTGTTCTGTACCTCAAACCGGCCATAGAAGTCGTTGAGTGCATCTGGGAGGGAGGCGTCACGGTCACAAGCAGGTAATGTGGTCTTGTAATTCGTGATGGCCTGGATGCCCTGCCACATGCGCCGAGTGTCTCCGCTGTCCTGGAAGTGGTTGTGGATTTTCTTCGCGTGTGCACGCTTTGCCTCTCTGATGGCACGGGAGAGTTTGGCCGTTGCTATTTTTAAGGCCGCCTTGTCCCCTGTTCTGAAGGCAAAGTCTCTTTGTTTCAGCAGCACACGCACATTTGCAGTCATCCACGGTTTCTGGTTGAAGCGTGTAGTGATTGTCTTGGAGATGGTCACATTATCAACACACTTGCTGATGTAGCTGGTCATTGTTGACGTGTACTCCTTCAAATTGATGGAATCGCCATTGGTTGCAGCCTCTCTTAATATGTCCCAGTCAGTGCACTCAAAACAGTCCTGAAGAGCAGAAGTAGCTCCTTCTGGCCAGGTTTTCACCTGTTTCAGAACCGGTTTAGAGTGTCTGATGAGCGGTCTGTATGCTGGCATTAACATAACGGAGCAGTGGTCTGAGTATCCGAGATGGGGGCGGGGCTCCGGAAGATATGCGCCGGGGATTTTTGTGTAAACAAGATCCAGCGTGTTCGCTCCTCTTGTTGCAAAGTCCACATGCTGATGGAGTTTAGGAAGCACAGTCCTGAGATTCACATGGTTAAAATCTCCGGCGATAATAAACAATTCGTCGGAGTGAGCATTCTGCAGGTCGCTAATAGCGCCGTAGAGTTCACACAGTGCCTCCTTAGCATTAGCACTGGGAGGAATGTACACTCTGACAATGAACACACTGGTGAATTCCCGAGGTAAATAAAAAGGTCTGCATCTAACAGTCACAAACTTTACTAGCAATGAGCAGTAGCGTGAAACAAGCACAGAGTTCTTACACCATTCCGTGTTGATATAAACACACACGCCACCACCGCGAGTCTTACTGCACAGAGCTGCGTTTCTGGGTTAGCATTTAGCCTAGCACGGACACCCGCCCGATTGCCCCTCTTCCGCTTCCTCGAGCATCGCTTCCGACGTCCTCTCTCCCGGCTCCCAGCACCAGGTGACACCGAGGTCTGGGGGCCTGGTTTTTGTGGCCGAGGTCGCAGCAAGCCGAGGTCACGAAGGTTATTAACAACTTCATCATGCAGATTGTTGGATGCATGATGCCTGTGCCGTAGTAGTGTCTGGTGGTCGTACACATAAACACAGCTGACTCTGGTGTCCATGTATTGTAATAGGTCGGGCTATATATGAAAGCACCATTTCTATATCCGGAGAGGCCGCTGCGAGCTACTGCCGTGCCGCCATCTTGTCCATGTCTCTTCGCCCCCAAGAATATTTTCAAAATTACTGCTTTGTGCAAATCTCCGATAAAACAACTCTTTTGAGTGTCCCTTTTTTCTTTGTTTTCTTTTTTTTTGTATGAGCATGTGCATGAGCTAAAACAGCTGTTTGAGCAGAACTGAGAGCTGCATCACTTCCAGGTTTGTGTGCACGTGTAACCAGTAAGAGTTTGTAAAAAGTAATAAAACTAAGACTCACACACTTGGGGAATAAAATCCTCCCATTTATCGTTAGAATCCTGCTCTTCTACCCACCAAGACCTTGAGTACTATGTCGCCGCTAGTGGGGACGGTATATGCTTTAGCAGTTCAGGCTGCAGTGCAGGCGTATTAGGCCGATCTGCTACAAGAGCTAGACGTGGAAGGCATCTCGGGCAGCCAGGTTCAAGAGCCCATCGTACGGTTCGACTTGGTTAACCCTAACCCTAACCCTAACTATGTGAGGATATGACTTCACCAATGGAGTGGGTATTGAGGGAGAAAAGGAGGGGACCAAATACCAAGCCTTGTGGGACAACAATGGTGAGTCTGCATGGAGCAGATATGGATCACATATTGCAGATAAACATCATTTGGTCTGTGTTATGCATGGACATGATGCTAAGGTTGCCTTGTGATAAAGGATTTTTGACTGTTTTGTTAGTTTGCAGCTCAATTTGTTTTTCAAAACAGCGAATTTCAACGCCATGTTTTTGCATGATGTCCATTCCTAACACAGTACCCTCACTGTTGTCTGGTAAATACCAAGATGGCTCTTGTAACACTGCCATGCCTAGGTCAAGCTGTACTGGCTGTGTTTGGGTTGCTGTCATTACAGTGTCCCCTATGTCTTTGACCTGAATTTGGTGTGTGCTGAGCGGTAAAGGAATATTTGTGCAGGAGCATGCAGCACCGGAATCAACAAGGACGTTAGCTAGCCGGCCTCCAACACTAGCTTTTTTTTTTATTCGATTGCCGCTTTTGATAATGCTCCCTATTTCAACGGAGGCCACGCATCCCTATTGGGGATTGTTATATTTTGCTAACAGGTTCGCGAGTTCTAGCTGTAGATTGCTGTACGGACTATTTTGATTTTGTGTCTGCTCTTCCCTTTGTCTTGGGTTGTTTTCTGTTTGTTTTATAATCAAAGCTTCTAATTGCTTCAGTATTCCATTGTCTGCTTTATAGTGGGAGTTTTGGTTAGAACCCCAACCTCTTAATTTAAAGCAGTCTTTTACTGTATGATTGTTTTTCTTGCAAAAAGTACAGTGTAACTGAAATTTTAGTTTTTGCTCAATTTGCTTATCTTGTCTACCTTCAGCTACCCACTGTGTTGCCACAATAGAGCGTGTTTTATTTTGTTTAATTCTGGATTCAATTCTGGAAGCCCACTCCACCAGTGACCGGTAGGTATTTTCTGGTGGATCAGCACCATGCATTAAGGCTTGCTGAATGTGAGGGCCTGCATTATTTTTCAGGAGTTGTATTAAAACTTCCTGATCACGCTGTGCATCTTCCAATCCCGAAAATTCTTTAAATGTCACCCATAAGCGTTCTGCAAATGTTTCAAATGGCTCTTTGTTAGCCTGTTTTATTTCTCGGATTCGATTCCATTCAGCTTGCGCTGGCCCCCTGAGCTCTAATAATGCTTCCTTTAACCTCTCATACACATCATGAGGTCTGTTTTACTGATATGGGACTGAGATCAATGATACTAAACATGTGAAGGTAAAATGTATACATTACTAAATTGTAATTATTACATTATGCAAGTAAAGTAGCTTGAATTCTGGGACCTTCTCAGTCACCTTTCCATGATCCGGCCATCTCCCCAGGAGGGAAGAGGGGGGCTCAAGGATGGGTGACTGGGCAGCTGAACAAATGGCTTTCTCTCCTCAGATCAAAGAGATCCTCTCTTCAGATTAAAAGGTTTATTGTTTTGTTGTATGGTAGTTCTCGGGGTCTGGTCTCATGAAGTTGCATGGCAGTTCTCGGGGTCTGGTACCATGAACAGATCTGACCATCCTTACAGTACTGAATGTGTTTGATTCACCAAATGAAGTAGAACACAAGTAATTTGTTTGGACTACGCAGGCAAAAGTTCACCAAGCAGAGCATTCTTTATTTTCTTTAGTTTTCACCCTGGCTCTGAACTTTCCAGTACTCATGCCAGGGCTCAACCACACACTCACGGTTCAGGACGCCTTTTCTTCCTTTTCTTCTTGACGTTTGCCAGCAGTCCCGCCCAGATCAGTACGCACTTCTTTGCGTTTACCAGAGTTCATTAACCGGCTGAGGCGTCTTCCACCGGCGCCCAGTCGGGTATCCATTCACACAGATATGTTTCTGTAAAGTGCATAACAGAGGATGAAGAAAAGTCTCGAAGGAGCCATCTAGGTGGTAAACTTATCCTTGGTATAAATTACCTGTTAAATATGTTTTATGTTCTTAGTAATGTTCACCAGACTAACATTTAAATAATTTATGAACTAAACACAATATAAGCCTTACAGTAATGTTTAAACAACCATTACAAGCAAGTAAAAACCATCAATAACTGAATATTGATTCTTATTTATTTCTCTTTGAGCTGTACATGCACATTATACTTAAAAATGTGATTCACACGCTCTCTCGCTTGCTGTAATTATGCGCCTGCATATTATTGGCTTTAGTAAATGCTAGAAGTGGGAATGAAACACAACTGTCCCCTAATGTACTTCTGCATTTTTGCCACGGAAAGTCATGGGATCTGTTTTTCCCTGACGGGCATCCTTTATGGCCACATCTGTATGATTGATGAAGATCACAACTTGTACCAAAAACTTTCCCCTGGCTTGGTAAAAAATGTCATGTTTGCATTAGATTATATGCACTTATGCTGTCTAGGCATCACTAGGAAACTTTTGAATTTAAGCTGCTGATGTAGTACCCTCACCGCCTGATGAGGGGAGATAAATGTGAAATAACACAAGTGACACGGTGTTATGGTCTCCGCATGGTCTCCGCATGGTCTCCATGACTAGCATGAGAGCTGCAACAAACACATACAAAACAAACTTCCACGCTGATAACAACAAGAACCCAAACACTCTAAATAATGTCATCTACAATCCTTAAAACAACCACAACATTCAAAAAAACACATTTTAAACTTTGAAATGTTTTTCCCATACCTGATGAGGGGAGATAAATGTGAAATAACACAAGCGACACGGAGCTTCTGCTGCTTCACCACTGTCAGTGTATTGTTTGAGCAGCACGCCCCCTCCCCACTCAGGTGAGCACTTCAGCCAAGACAGAAGCAATCGAATGATTGATTGTCAGACAACATTAATACAACGATATATCATTTAGGCACTACCAAACTATCTATTTATCTATTTTCTATTTATCTATTTGTAATTTGACTGACTGGTAAGACATCAGGAAATCTTCAACTATGTAGGAACCATTTATACTGCCTCTCTTAATGTTAGTCAGAGATTAGGATTCAGGTTTAAATAATTTCAAGTGCTCGTTCTTAAAGTTGTACTTTCAGACATGTATAGAAAACTCGCTCTGGTCACCGTGTACAGACCCCCAGGGCCCTACGCTGATTTTCTTCAAGAGTTTGCTTGTTTTCTATCAGATCTCTTGATCAATTTTGATAAAGTGCTGCTTGTAGGAGATTTTAATATTCATGTAGATGATGTAAACGATGCTCTAGGATTATCATTTGTCGACTTATTAAACTCTTTTGGGGTTAAACAAAACGTCACGTCACCGGACCAACTCACCGTTTTAACCACACACTAGACTTAATAATATCCCACGGAGCAGACGTCACTGATATAGATATTTTACCTCAGAGTGATGACATCACAGACCATTACCTCATACTGTACACACTACTGGTAGAGCAGATTAGCCGTGTTTCACCACGCTATCGACTTGGTAGGACTATTGTTCCGACCACTATGGACAGATTCATAAATAACCTGCCTGATTTATCTTAATTTCACACTAAACCCATTGTTATGTGTCTGCTGTTTTTTTTCTACTGCTCTCCCCCTTACCCCCTTTTCTTCAGCACTTTACTGGCTATAGGTGGAGCTACCTGGTAATGAAATGGAGGCCTGGGAAAAAAAAAGGACCAATGATAAGCAAGAACCGACCAGAGGAGGCGGAGTCTTCCATTTAAAAGCAGCTCCAGAAGTCCCCAGGGGGGAAGGAAAGAAAAAGAGAGAGCTAGTTGTCTGCTAGTTGTCTGCTAGTTGTCTGCTAGTTGTCTGCTAGTTGTCTGCTAGTTGTCTGCTAGTTGTCTGCTAGTTGTCTGCTAGTTGTCTGCTAGTTGTCTGCTAGTTGTCTGCTAGTTGTCTTGGTTATCCTAGCTCACCTGGTTTTGGAACAGGTAAGAATGTGCGCGCACCTACATTCCACCACGTAGGGATTGCTATTGTTTAGACACCCTAGTTAGAGGGCAAGTGCCACCCACTGTATTTTCTGGTAGCATAGCCTAGAGTAGTCAGCTAGACTGTTGCTGCTGTTAGTTAGGTTAAGCTTCCAAAATACAGCCTAGAGTAGACCCTTTTGTTGTGTTCATTTCTTTGGCACTGTCCCTGTTCTTTTGCCAGTGTGAGTCTAGTTTTCTTGACTCTGTGAAACACGCTTGGGAATTGTTTCTCACCTTACTGCACGTGACCATTAAAACACTAAGTACTCTAAACTCTGGTCCTGCTTTTGTTCAAACAGCCCATAACATCTAACTGGTTATTGTTCCCACCCCGGGGCTTCCTGAAGTTTGGCCAGCCCCAGTCACTTCCCACCTCGTGAAGATTATGGACTTTGAAGAAGTAGATGCCGAACTCGCAAACATCCTGAACCATCTAGAGATGTACCAGTGCCAGTGCCAATTGGATCCCGCTACATGTGTGGAGTTTGACATTGGACCTCCTGGAGTGTTTAAAGGCTCTGGCATGGAGAAGCTGATTCTGGATCTGTGATGATCACAAATGTTGAGCTCAGTAGCTCCTACTTTTATACCAAAGACTGTAGAAAGAACATTTACTTATAATCTTATACTTCAGTGCTCATGTTAGTTCTCACTCTCCAGTGTTCTGTATTGTTGAAAGATTTATGATTAAACTCTTGATGTCACCCAAATGAGGATGGGATCTGCTTTTGAGTCTGGTTCCTCTCAAGGTTTCTTCCTCATAACATGTAAGGGTGTTTTTCCTTCACCACAGTCTCCATGCTGCTCATCAGGGATAAATGCACACCATTCACCTTCACTGTTGATTTCTGTAAAGCTGCTTTGAGACAATGTCTTTTGTGAAAAGCGCTATACAAATAAACCTGAATTGACGACTAATTTTTAATTTAGGTTTAATTAAAAAAAAAAAAAAAAAGGATAGGTAGTTTGATCACTTGTTCATAATTTTTGTATCTACTGCAAATATTTACATCACCTGTGATCCATGTAAATATTCTTACTTGTTCTGTCATTAGATAGTGGAGTACAGATTGCCATTTACTTTACAGGTATATGTAATTAAAAGAAGATGTGTTTTGTTGTCAGATGTAATGAACTCCTCTCATATTGTTCACATTATTTGCACTCATCAGGAGTTCATGAGCAAAAACTAAAAAGCTGAAGAATTAAATAAAAGGAGTAGCAGTAGCAGTCTAAAACCATGAATGCATTGAGGTATCTGAAGGCTGGAATTGCAATTGATGCCATCGACACTAGTCACAAACACATATGTAATATTATATGTAATTGTGTTTTTAATAAATGCTGCATGGAACACTTTATTAGTTATGAGAAATGTGAGTCAGCAGGTAGGAATGAAAAGTAAACGAACAGGAAAGAGCTGTCACATTTTATTGTTAATGGCCATCAGTCACTTTTAATCTCTCTGCTGATAAACATGTTATTTGTTTTGATTAAATAAATAGCAAAGGGGCAAAGTGTAAAAAAAATGAGTCAATTTAATCTGGCTCATGCTAGATCTCTGTAACACTATTAAAGTAAAAATAATATTAGATTGCAGTTGTTTCAAAAGTTAACACACCACTGATGCTGCTCTATTTTCTACACAGGGAGAGTGAGAGATTAGCCATAACATTAAACACTGTACAGGTGAAGATAAAAGGATTGACAGGGGTTGGGATATATTATGTTGCCAGTGAACAGTCAGTTCTCTAGGTTTATGTTCTCCAGCTGGAGGGAGATGTCGTGGTCCTATCACATCTCACTCATAGCACAGCCTCCCATGTCTTTCTTTTCCAAGGCACCTCTGTTTCACTACCTGACCATTGCAGACCTGTTTCAGTTCAAAACCTGTCCTAGAAAAATAGCTGTATTGCACAGAGATTACAGGACCACCAATTATTAGGCCTACTTTCAAAATTCATGGCAAACCTACTCATTAAAGCTTGGAGGAGGAGTGCAATAGTACTGTGAACCTTTATGGTAATATATGGCATATGTTACAGTACAAATACACTGCCCAGCCAAAAAAAAATAGTCACACACTTATTTCATTAGACCACCTTTAGCTTTGATTTTGCCATGTTTTTGACATGACATAGTTTCAAAAGGCTTCTGCAATGTCAAACCACTTATTCCCATCCAGAATTGCAGTAATCTTTCACCAAGATCTTGTATTGATGAAGGGAGAGTCAGACTGCTTTTCCAGCACATCCCAAAGATTCTCAATGGGGTTAATGTCTGGACTCTGTGGCCAATCCATGTGTGAAAATGATGTCTTATGCGGCCTGAACCACACTTTCATATTTTGAGCCCCATCTAATCAGATGTAATCTAGGAATATGCCTGTGTCATCAGGGAAGAGAAAAATCCATTAATGGAATAATCTGGTAATTCAGTATATTCAGGTAGTCAGCTGACCTTATTCTTCGGGCACATAATGATGCTGAACCTAAACCTGACTGACTGCAGCAACCCCAGATCATAGCACTGCCCCCACAGGCTTCTACAGTAGCCACTAAGCATGGTGTGTGCATCAGTTTATCCGACTCTCTTCTTACCCTGATGCACCCATCACTCTGGAAAGAGGTAAATCTGGATTTATCAGACCAAATTACCTTCTTACATTGCTCCAGAGTCCAATCTTTATGCTCCTTTGCAAATTGAAGCCTTTTTTCCCCCGATTAGCCTCACTGAAGTGGTTTCCTTAAGGCTACACAGCTGTTTAGTTCCAATCCATTGATTTCCCTTCACATTGTGCATGTGGAAATGTTCTTACTTTCACTATTAAACACAGCCATGACTTCTACAGTTGTTTTTTTATGATTTGCAAACGTTTAACCCTAGATTGTTTTTTACCTTTATTTTTTTTATTGCATTACTGAATTTATCTGCTTGCCTTTCAAAAAAAAAAAAGATTTAACACTAAAACTGTAAATGCATCCATTTAAGGTTTTTTTTTTCATTACTGATCGCTTTTTAAAATGTTTTTACATGTTATATGGTAGTGTACATATCAGTTCTCTTATTCTGTGTGTGTGTGTGTGTGTGTGTGTGTGTGTGTGTGTGTGTGTGTGTGTTTCAGTAATGATGTTACAGAATGTAGAAATACAGGTTGGTGGAGTTTTAATGATTGTTCTCTGTACATTCTGATACACAGGTGTGTCTGCCTTGTGTGTGTGAGTCAGTGTAGATGTATGTGCTTAGTTCAGGTAAATTGCAATACTATTTTTAGAAAGTTCTTTCGTAACTTCTAAATCCTAAATTATGTAATCTGTTAATCTGATCATCTGTACACACTTTTGTGTATATGCATGAACATGCATCAGCTTTCACAGGATGCACCAATGTTTTATACAGTTTTAATCAATGAGCTTTTTTTCAACAAAATACATCATATCTTCTTCTTCTTCTTTCGGCTGCTCCCATTAGGGGTCGCCACAGCGGATCATCCGTCTCCATACCACCCTGTCCTCTACATCTGCCTCTTTTACACCAACTACCTGCATGTCTTCCCTCACCACATCCATGAACCTCCTTCTTGGCCTTCCTCTTTTCCTCCTACCTGGTGGCTCCATCCTCAGCATTCTTCTACCAATATAATTCATGTCCCTCCTCTGCACATGTCCAAACCATCTCAATCTCGCCTCCCTCACCTTGTCACCAAAACATCCTACATGCGCTGTCCCTCTAATAAACTCATTTCTAATCTTATCCATCCTCGTCACTCCCAACGAAAACCTCAACATCTTCAGCTCTGCTACCTCCAGCTCCACCTCCTGTCTTTTACTCAATGCCACTGTCTCTAAACCATACAACATCGCAGGTCTCACCACAGTCCTATAAACTTTTCCTTTCAATTTTGCAGATACCCTACTATCACAAATCACTCCTGTCACTCTTCTCCACCCACTCCACCCTGCCTGCACTCTTTTCTTCACTTCTCTAACACACTCTCCATTACTTTGCACTGTTGACCCCAGGTACCTGAATTCCTCCACCTTCTGAAGCTCTTCTCCCTGCAACCGCACCACTCCACTGCCCTCCCTCTCATTCACACACATGTATTCTGTCTTACTCCTACTGAGTTTCATTCCCCTTCTCTCCAGCGCATATCTCCACCTCTCCAGGCTCTTCTCAACCTGCTCCCTACTCTCACAACAAATCACAATATCATCCGCAAACATCATAGTCCAGGGAGACTCCTGTCTGACCTCGTCCGTCAACCTGTCCATCACCACTGCAAACAGGAAAGGGCTCAGGGCCGATCCTTGATGCAGTCCAACCTTCACTCTAAACCAGTCTGTCGTACCTACTGCACACTTCACTGCCGTCACACTGCCCTCCTACATGTCCTGCACCACCCTCACATACTTCTCTGACACACCTGACTTCCTCATACAATACCATAACTCCTCTCTTGGCACCCTGTCGTACGCCTTCTCTAAATCCACAAATACACAATGCAATTCCTTCTGTCCTTCTCTATACTTCTCCATCAACATTCTCAAAGCAAATAAGGCATCTGTGGTGCTCTTTCTCGGCATGAAACCATACTGTTGCTCACAGATGGTCACCTCTTCTCTCAGCCTGGCTTCCACTACTCTTTCCCATAACTTCATGGTGTGACTGATCAACTTAATACCCCTGTAGTTACTGCAGGTCTGCACATCTCCTTTATGCTTAAAGATCGGTACCAGCACACTTCTTCTCCATTCCTCAGGCATCTTCTCACCTTCCAAAATCCTGTTAAACAATCTGGTCAAAAACTCCACTGCCATCTCTCCTAAACATCTCCACGCTTCTACCGGTATGTCATCTGGTCCAACCGACTTTCCACTCTTCATCCTCTTAATCGCTGCTCTTACTTCCTCCTTACTAATCCTATCTACATCCTGCTTCACCAACTCCACATCATCCAACCTTCTCTCTCTCTGATTTCCCTCATTCATCAGCTGCTCAAAATACTCCCTCCACCTTCTCAACACACTCTCCTCACTAGTCAACACATTTCCCTCTCCATCCTTTACTGCTCTAACTTGCAGTACATCCTTTCCAGCTCGGTCCCTCTGCCTGGCCAATCGGTACAAATCCTTTTCTCCTTCCTTAGTGTCCAACCTCTCATACAGCTCCTCATATGCCTTTTCCTTGGCTTTCGCCACATCCCTCTTAACCTGCTGCCGCATCTCCTTGTACTCCTGCCTACTTTTCTCATCACTCTGTCTATCCCACTTCTGTTTTGCCAACCTCTTTCTCCTTATGCTCTCCTGCACTTCCTCATTCCACCACCACGTCTCCTTGTCTTCCTTTCTATTTCCAGATGTCACACCAAGTACTTTTCTAGCTGCCTCCCTCATCACTCCTGCAGTAGTTGCCCAATCATCCAACACCTCCTTAACACCACTGAGCCTCTCTCTGACCTCTTCCCTGAACCTCACATTACACTCTTCCTCCTTCAGTTTCCACCATCTTATTCTTCTTTCAGTCCTCGCTCTCCTCCTCTTCTTCTTCGCCTCCAAAACCATCCTACAGACCACCATCCTATGCTGTCTAGCTACACTGTCCCCTGCCAACACCTTACAGTCGCCAATCTCCTTCAGGTTGCATCTCCTGCATAGCACATAGTCCACCTGTGTGCACCTTCCTCCACTCTTATACATCACCCTATGATCCTCCTTCTTCTTAAAATAAGTGTTCACCACTGCCATTTCCATCCTTTTAGCAAAATCTACCACCATCTGCCCTTCCACATTCCTCTCCTTAAAACCATACCTACCCATCACCTCCTCGTCACCTCTGTTCCCTTCACCTACATGCCCATTAAAGTCCGCCCCAATCACCAACCGTTCTTTCCTAGGTACACCATCTACCACTTCATCTAATTCACTCCAGAATCTTTCCTTCTCCTCCATCTCACAGCCAACTTGTGGAGCATAGGCACTGATGACATTTATCATCATCCCTTCAACTTCCACCTTCACGATCATCACCCTATCAGAAACTCTCTTCACCTCCACTACACTCTTACTGTACTCTTCCTTCAGAATCACCCCTACACCATTTCTCTTTCCATCCACACCATGATAAAACAGTTTAAATCCACCTCCAATGTTCCTGGCCTTACTCCCTTTCCACTTGGTCTCCTGAACACACAGCATATCTACCTTTCTCCTCTCCATCATATCAGCTACTTCTCTCCCTTTACCCGTCATAGTACCAACATTTAAAGTACCAACCCTAACCTCCACTCTCCTACACTGCTCCTTTTCATGCCGTCTCTGTAGACGTCTTCCTCCTCTCCTTCTCCTCCTTCGGCCAACAGTAGCCCAATTTCCACCGGTACCCTGTCGGCTAACGATACCTGTGGCGGTCGTTGTTAACCCGGGCCTCGACCGATCCGGTATGAAATTCTCATTTGTGATCCGCATATTTGATTTGGCGCATGTTTTACGCTGGATGCCCTTCCTAACGCAACCCTCCCCATTTACCCGGGCTTGGGACCGGCACTAAGAATGCACTGGCTTGTGCCTCCCTAATGGCTGGGTTAACAAAATACATCATATAATTCATTTATTACCAAAAGTCAGAGTTTTCAGTCTTTATGCAGAGTTTAGATTGAGGAAGTTAATGCTGATAATTGATTATTGTAAAATGATGATGTTTGTTGTTAGACTTACTATGAGACACTGGGCAGGGACTAAATTGTTTATTATAATTACAGCTAGACTTTTTTTAAATGTCCTACTGATTAATGCAATAGCAGCATGAAATGAAAAAGGTTGACTGTTGTGTCTTGGGAAAATAATGGCGAGAGCATGACACCACACACCAACATTGTGTGACTTATTTCACTTTTACTGATTACGTTTTCTGATAGCATATGCAACAAATGTATGAAAAACACACTTAATACATTATTGGATATGCAGTCACATAAAAGCACCAGCGAATACACAACATTGATATATTCTAATAAACTTTGTGACTGTAATAAATCTAATATTGTTCATAACAGCAAATCTGTCCTGAAGACCACTTAATCGTAAAGTCTACAAGGAGAAAAAGAAGAAATATTCCAACTTGTGGATAAATTGGGAGGGTTGCGTTAGGAAGGGCATCCAGCGTAAAAACATGTGCCAAATCAAACATGCGGATGGTCTGCTGTGGCGACCCCTGATGGGAGAAGCCAAAAGAAAGTTAGTTGATGATTATTACACCGCTGTATATCACTCTTGTCACTGCTGATTCTGTGCTATGATGTGTGTGGGTAAAAAAATATTGTTTCTGGAGATGAGTTCTAGTCATTTGTTTCCTATGTAATCATCTGGGATGATTATCAGCGATCGATAGATAATATTTATAGTCATTGCATAGTACAGGTACACAGCAACAAAATGCAGTTTAGCATCAACCAGAAGTGCAAACAGTAGAAATTTTGAAGTGCAGATAAATATGTATGTATATGTACAGCATGTAAATAAATGAATAAATATATTTATTTACACACACACACACACACACACACACACACACACACACACACATCTCAATAAATTAGAATATCATTAAAAAGTTGATTTTAATATTTTAATACAAAAAGTAAAAATGTCTGTGTGTGATGAGTCTAATTATAAACACTGGCGATCAAAATTAGAGAACAATTTATAAACAATTGAACAATTTTGAAATAATGTCATCTTCACTGCTCAACAGTTGAGGGAGTTTTTGTCCTGTTTATACCATGCTACCAGAACACCTTTTCCACAAAATAACTAAGGCATTTAAAAAACAAAAACATTATTTTGCAGAAAACACACTGATCAAAAGGCTAGACTAAGCTTTGCTGAGGAGCATGTTGTGTGGACAGAGGAGAACTGGTCCAAAGTTCAGTGATGAAAGCAAGTTTAATTTATTTGGGTCCGATGCGAAACATTATGTTCAGCGACAAACTGGAGAAAGACTGAACCCAAAGTGAATAAACAAGTCAGTGAAAAGTGGAGGATGAGGTGTTATGGTTTGGGAGCATGTTTTCTGCAGCAGGAGTTGGGTCTCTTATACAGCTACATGGCAGAGTGAATGTAAATGTTTATCAGAACCTTCTTCAACAACATATGGTTCCTTCCCTGCGTTTATCACCCAATCAGCCTGCAGTGTTCATGCAGGACAACGCTCCATGTCACACAGCAAAACGGGTAAAGCCATTCCTTGAAACTGAAAACATTGAAATAATGACATGGCCTGCCCAGAGTCCTGATCTCAACCCAATAGAGAACCTCTGGAAAATCCTTGGCGACAAAGTTTTGGCCCAGAAACCCACTACAGTCACCGAACTGTGGAGGAGACTTGAAGAAGAGTGGACCAAAATCACACCAGAGCAGTGTGAGAGACTGGTGCTGTCCTGTGGCTGCAGATGTGCTGAAGTCATTCAGAGCAGAGGCCTGGACACTTCCTACTAATTGCTGACTGTTGAAACCTTCAGAAAATTTTGTTGTAATCTTTTTCCATGCTACAGTCATTGTTGTTCTCTAATTTTGATCAGTGTGTTTTCTGCAAAATAATGTTTTTTTTTAAATGCCTAAGATATTTTGTGGAAAAGGGGTTCTGGTAGCATGGTATAGACAGGACAAAAACTCCCTCAACTGTTGAGCAGTGAAGATGACATTATTTCAGAATTGTTCAATTGTTTATAAACTGTTCTCTAATTTTGATCGCCAGTGTGTGTGTATATATATATATATATTACATATTACAGCACAGACCAAAAGTTTGGACACACCTTCTCATTCAAAGAGTCGTCTTTATTTTCATGACTATAAAAATTGTAGAGTCACACTGAAGGCATCAAGGGCTATTTGACCAAGAAGGAGAGTGATGGGGTGCTGCGCCAGATGACCTGGCCTCCACAGTCACCGGACCTGAACCCAATCGAGATGGTTTAGGGGTGAGCTGGACCACAGAGTGAAGGCAAAAGGGCCAACAAGTGCCAAGCATCTCTCAGGGAACTCCTTCAAGACTGTTGGAAGACCATTTCAGGTGACTACCTCTTGAAGCTCATCAAGAGAATGCCAAGAGTGTGCAAAGCAGTAATCAAAGCAAAAGGTGGCTACTTTGAAGAACCTACAATATGACATTTTTCAGTTGTTTCACACTTTTTTGTTATGTATATAATTCCATATATCATTCCACATGTGTTCATTCATAGTTTTGATGCCTTCAGTGTAAATCTACAATTTTCATAGTCATGAAAATAAAGAAAACTCTTTGAATGAGAAGGTGTGTCCAAACTTTTGGTCTGTACTATATATTATATATGTATAAACACACACAGACTAATATATTTCAAATGTTTATTTCTTAAAAAAAATTAGAAAACTTTATAAAACCATTCAAAAAAACATTTTGAGTTAATTGTTTGCCTTCTGGAAGATGTGTTTATTTACTGTATCTGTTCTCAATACTTGGTCGGGGCTTGTTTTTTTTTAATTACTGCCTCGATTGGGCATGGCATGGAGGTGATCAGACTGTGGCACTGCTGAGGTGGTGTAGAAGCCCAGGATTCTTTGACAGTGGCCTTCAGTTAATTTGCATTTTTGGTCTCTTGTTTCTCATTTTTCTCTTGACAATACTCCAGAGATTCTCTATATTGTTCAGGTCTGGTGAGTTTGCTGGCCAGTCAAGCACACCAACACCATGGTCATTTAACCAACTTTAGTTGCTTTTGGCAGTATGGGCAGGTGCCAAATCCTGCTGGAAAATGAAATCAGCATCTCCATAAAGCTGGTCAGCAGATGGAAGAATGAAGTGCTCTAAACCGTCCTGGTAGGTGGCTGTGCTGACCTTGGACTTAATAAAACACAATGGACCAAAACCACTACAGACTGTGCAAACTTTACACTCGACCTTAAGCAACTTGGACTCTGTGCCTCTCCCCTCTTTTTCCAGAGTCTGGGACCTTAATTTCCAAATTAAATGCAAAATGTTCTTTATTTTTCATCTGAAAAGACGACTTTGGCCCACTGAGCAACAGCTTAGTGCTTTTTGTCCTTTGTCCAGGTAAGACACCTATGATGTTGTCTCTGGCTTAGGAGTGGTTTGACACAAGGACTGAGTCAGTTGTAGCCCATGGATAAGTCTGTGTGTGGAGGCTCTTGAAGCACTGACTCCAGCTGCAGTCCACTCTTTGTGAATCTCCCCAAATTTTTTAATGGGCTTTGAGACACTATTTAAAGGCTCAGGAAACCTTTGCAGGTGTTTGGATTTAATTAGCAGATTAGATTGTGACACTCAAATTGAGTCTCCAGTATTGAGCTTTTTCGCAATATTCACATTTTTTAAGATACTGAATTTTGGGTTTTCATTAGCTGTAAGCCATAATCATCAAAATTAAAAGAAATAAACACTTGAAATATATCAGTCTGTGTGTGATGAAGCTTTATATAATACAAGTTTCATTTTTTGTATTGAATTACTAAAATATGCATCTGGTGAATATAATAATAGATATAATAAATATAATGTGTAAGGTCTGTGTTTTTTTTTTAAGCCCACTGATTGCATTGTTTTGTTTTCCAAGAATGGGAGAGCTGCGAGCATATTTGTCCAATACATGAGTATGTTGCTCCAGCATCAATCATGAAAGGTGCCTTTAAGACTGCCCAGTTGTTCTGGTAGGCAGGTTGTGTTGGTCTTTGTGGTGGCCCTTGTGCTCCAATCATTTGTCCGCATCTCTCTGCTCTGTCCACTCTGTCTCCCCAGGTTCTCTGTGCTTGTAGGCAGTCCCTTCTGAGGTGACTTGGGTCTCCACATTGCCAGCATCAAGGTCCATGGTCCCTTGTCTGCATCGCTGTTGGTCCTCCATATCCAGCCCATCCTCCTCTTCCTCTTCCTCAGCTATTGAGATCCACCTGTGAACACATATACTGGAGGGGCTGCTTGGTGGGTCATGCATGCCTGTGTCAAAGGTTGTGTCCAGGGCACACCTGTTTGCATTTGCAGCTGTTGTTGGATCTCAGAATCCCCTCTGGAGTGCTCCAAGCTTCCTTAGTTACCAATTAGCTTCCACCAACTCGGCTAGAACTCCCAATAAAAAGGCCCCGAGGCTTGGATGAAAAGGACAGCAAAATACTAGTTTATTTCTTTTCTCTGCAGAGAAGATCAACCACAAAAAGAAACGATCCAAAAACAGAACCTTTACAGAACAATAGATGCTTGCAAGCGCTTCAAATAGGAAAGTCCCAAAAACCCTGATGGGCAAATCACCTAAGGTGATTTCCACCCAAAGACTTAGGTAGTTTCCAAAAATCCGAGCTCATCCAAAAATGAAAGTAACAACTAAAATCCAAGGATTCAGACCGGTCATGAAGGTACTCCAGCTGTTGCACGAACTGCTCACCAACGAACAAGTGCCTAGACTGCTGAGATCGCCTCCTCTAGGCGCCTGCTCTCTTAATTTACATAATTTTTGTCCAAATCCCATTATTTTCATGCTGCTAGATTTTAGGCTCTTCCCTCTACTTGTTAGTCATCATGTGGTATTTTCCAAATCCCATTATTTCTGGTTCTTCCCAGTTCCTCCCTTTCCTGTCGTCATTCCCCCACGTGATCTTTCTTCTTCATATCCCATTATTTTCGGGCCTTTTTGGGGCTTTATTTTTTTAAAAACTTACTCTCTCTTTCTCATTCTTATCTCGACACTTGCTAAAGCAACATCATTTGTTTTTTTTCTTCAGTTCCCTTGGATTATTTCTTGTTTTTCTTCTTCTTGATTATGCGTAAGTCTCTTCTCATTTCTCTTATTTTCTATAGTTAAATATTCTTCCTTAAACCTTATTTTATGCTCTTATGCGCTTTATGCTACTAATGTGATTATAGTTGATTATATTGCTGTGCTTTCTTATGCTTTGCTATTGTCAGGGATCCCCCTGCCACGCCTCCCTCGGCCGCTGTCAGAGATACACCCTGCCACGCCTCCCTCGGTAGCTGTCACGCTACCTCATTATCCCGTGCCTGCCTGAACGACCGACAGCTGTGGCTCGTTATGGATCAGACTATATAAACTCACGTTCTCGAGTCACAGGCTGTCGGTTCTTGAACGTCATGCTGGTGATTTCCCGTGGCTGCTTTCCCCGCTGGTTCGTTTGCTGGACTACGTTCCCGTGAGGATTATTCGATGTCGTAGGAGTTTACTTTAGTTTTCGGACTCTAGTTTTGGTTGAGAATTTCTTGTCTCGAGCGGATATATTTTCAGTTTGCTATTCTCCATTTTCTGTTGACTACTTTGGTTGGAGTTTTTTGAATAAAGACTATGATTGACTTGCTTCCGCGTCATGGTCGTCAGCCTGACAGCTATGCACTAGCTCAGCACTGGTTCTTCCTATTTATTTGCCACCTTGTTATCCATTGACCTTTGCCCCGTTCTTTTTCTCATGTGTTGTAGCTCGTTGTAAGACTACCAGGCGCAAATCCTCAGTCCCAGGCCCTTACCCTTCAGATGTCGGTTCAAAATGGTCTGAATAGAAAATGGTCACATCTGGGGACTTCTGCAAAATCATTTATATTTGCTTCTTTCATTATTTCCACTGTTTTTGCTTTGCCTGTGGTCTGGGCTAGAATAGCCTTAATGTCTATCAGTGCTAACTGGTGTCCCATCATTTTTTCTTCAAACTGTGTAATCCATCTTTGTGCTCCTTCACACACATATCTGGAAATCTGTTTAATAGCCTGGTTAAATCCACGATTGACCAAGACTTTCTTTTCCTTTACTGTTAGTGGAAGCTGTCTTACAAGCTGCCGCTGTGCATACCTTTCTTTGCTTTCATGCTCCATGTCTTTGTCTTCATCATCTGGTTCATCCTTACTTTCTTTACTTGTTTTTGATTCCTGCCATTGCTCAGTTGTCTTCACTTTTCCTGATTTCTCTCCCTTCAAGATTTATAGCACAACTATAATGGTCTGGGGCCTTAAATGTACTTCTGTCTCTCAGTGTTCATCAACTTTATTCTTCAGGAGTCAGGACTTGTTCATTTACTTTTTCTTGCACAGTATTTTTTTATACCTTGGGTTTCCTCAGCCCATAGACAGGTTGTTTCAGGTTGCAGGCTCATATTCAGCAACTTATTATTGCCACTTCTTCAATTCTTTTCATCTTCAAATTGAGTTCTGGTACTGCTTTCGTTATTCTTTCCAGATCTCTGTCTTTTTTTCAACCACATTATTCTTACTTCTCCTTCCATTCTGACTAGTTTGAACTGGACTTTGTTTCAAAAACATATTCTTTTATTCTCTTGAAGACATGACTCTGGTCTTGACTCATTCCTCGATTCTGCTCTCTTCCTTTTATCTTCTTCTTCTCTGTCTTCGAACAGGTTGGTTCCTCACCTTTTGGGTATGGTCTCCCGTCTTGTTTACTTTTTATTGGTTCTTGGGAGGGCTGGCCTCTAGGTAATGTTCCCAATAGCGTGTGACTTTTTGGTTTACCTTGTCTGTCATTCGTCTGCTTAAAGCATGTTCTCGGCCTTCTGCTTGTTTTGTTTGGAGCAATGGTCCGGGGCACAAATACCTTCTTATTCTTGCAGGTTTGGCCTTTTGCTCATCCTCTTCAAGTTTATAACATCCATTCAGAAGTCCATGTACTTGCCCAGTTGCGAGAGCGGAAAGCGTCACTGAAAGCATCCCGGGCGGACATGCACTTGTCCCAGGTAAATTCTCGGGTTGAATCTAATGCTCCCAGCACATCAACTCCGCGTGCTTCTCTGCCCAGGCCCAGCGCACCTGCAACACGGCCAGCCCAGGTATCATTCACTCCGGCACCGGTGCACCATGGCCTTGGATGCGGCAGTAGCGGAAGCCGCAAGCCAAGCCCCAGTCGAGGACGTCGCCACCGCCACCACGGCCTTTAAGATCTCGACCAAAAACCGCTTTGCCCCTCTCCGCGAGAAGGAATGCGATACCGTGATTCTTGACGATTCCATCATCCGGCATGTCCGCGCTACCGAAGCTAAAGGTAAGGTGCACACTCGCTGATTTCTTGGTGCTCGTGTTCTCGATGTCGCTGCGCAGGTACCCGCGATTCTGAACGAGAACTTCGGAGCGGTTGTTCTCCATGCCGGAACAAACGACACCAGGCTGAGGCAAACAGACATCTTAAAGAGAGATTTCAGGATCCTGGTGGAGACGGTACGCAGCACATTGCCCACAACAAGGATCATTGTGTCAGGACCTCTTCCCACTTACCAGCGAGGGACTGAGAAGTTTAGTAGACTTTTAGCACTAAATAAATGGTTACAGTCATGGTGTCGAGAGCACAAACTTCTCTTTGTTAATAACTGGAACTGTTTCTGGGAGCGTCCTAGGTTCTTCCGCCCTGATGGCCTGCACCCCAGCAGAGTTAGAGCAGCAGTGCTATCAGATAACATCTCTAGGATACTTCACACCATCTGACTGGTAAGACATCAGGAAATCTTCAACAATGAGAACACGCATACAACAGACCAAATAGTTACAAGTTCACACACAGCCCAGTTTATAGAAACCATATCTATTCCTTGTGTAGTAAAACCAAGAATTAAATACACAAGATCCAGAAATAATCTTATTACAGTTAAAACTGAAAAATGCCAGATAAACAATCACAAAAAAGTTCTAAAGTTTGGTCTTTTAAACATTAGATCACTTGCACCCAAAGCACTGATTGTAAATGAGATGATTACAGATATTAATCTCGATGCACTCTGTCTCACTGACACATGGATTAAACCAGGTGATTATATGGGTCTAAACGAGTCGACACTGTCAGGATATGTTTATAAGCATGAACCCCGTCAGACTGGTCGTGGGGGTGGTGTAGGAACCATTTATAGTGCCTCTCTTAATGTTAGTCAGAGATTAGGATTCAGGTTTAAATAATTTTAAGTGCTCGTTCCTAAAGTTGTACTTTCAGACATGTATAGAAAACTCGCTCTGGTAACCGTGTACAGACCCCCAGGGCCCTACGCTGATTTTTCAAGAGTTTGCTTGTTTTCTTACAGACCTCTTGATCAATTTTAATAAAGTGCTGCTTGTAGGAGATTTTAATATTCATGTAGATGATGCAAACGATGCTCTAGGATTATCATTTGTCGACTTATTAAAATCTTTTGCGGTTAAACAAAACGTCACGTCACCGGACCAACTCACCGTTTTACCCACACACTAGACTTAATATTATCCCACGGTGCAGACGTCACTGATATAGATATTTTACCTCAGAGTAATGACATCACAGACCATTATCTTATACTGTACACACTACCGGTAGAGCAGATTAGCCATGTTTTACCACGTTATCAACTTGGTAGAACTATTTAGTGCCTGTCTGTAGCTGAGAACTATTGTTCCGACCACTAAGGACAGATTCATAAATAACCTGCCTGATTTATCTCAATTTCTCTCGAAACCCATAACTGCTAATAATCTTGATGAAATGGCTAACAACATAGACCTTATCCTCACTAGCACATTAGACACTGTTGCCCCCATCCGGTTAAAAAAGGTTAGAGAACAAGCACCTGCACCTTGGTATAATAGTCATACGCATGCCCTTAAGAGAACAGTCCGTAATCTGGAGAGAAAATGAAGGAAAACTAAATTGGAGGTATTTAGAATTGCGTATAAAGACAGTATGCTCAGCTACAGACAGGCACTAAAAGCTGCTAGAGCTGAACACCTGAGCGAACTCATAGAAAATAACAAACACAATCCCAGGTTCCTTTTCAGTACAGTAGCTAAACTAACTACAAATCAGGGCTCTGAAAATTGTGTTCCATCACAGTTTAGTAGTGAGGACTTTATGAATTTCTTCACTAAAAAAAATAGATAACATTAGAAAAACATTTGTGGCAGTTCAACCTCTGAAACCATCTCCTGACACAGTCTCGCCTTCAACTCCACAACTTCACTGATTTACATGTATAGGACAGGAAGAGCTGTATAATGTTATTACCAAAGCTAAATCAACAACATGTCAGTTAGATCCCATTCCAACAAATCTACTAAAGGAAGTGTTATATACAGCTGGTGAGCCTCTTCTGAATATTATTAACTCTTCACTATCGTTAGGACACGTCCCTAAATCCCTCAAGTTAGCAGTTATTAAGCCCCTCATTAAAAAACCTAATCTGGATCCAAACACGCTATTGAATTACAGACCAATTTCAAATCTCCCATTTATGTCTAAGATTTTAGAAAAGATTGTCGCTGCCCAGTTATGTTCCCACTTGCAAGAGAACAATATCTTTGAAGAATTTCAGTCAGGTTTTAGGCCTCATCATAGCACAGAAACTGCCCTAGTTAAAATCACTAATGACCTGTTTTTAGCTTTAGACCAAGGCTTCATCTCGCTGTTAGTTTTACTAGATCTTAGTGCTGCATTCGACACTATAGACCATGATCTCCTCCTAGATCGGTTACAGAATTACATCGGTATTCAGGGACAGGCATTAAGCTGGTTTAAATCCTACCTGTCCAATCGTTACCATTTCGTAGATTTAAATGGAGAGCTATCCAGGCTAATGCTAGTGAACCATGGCATGCCACAAGGTTCAGTTCTAGGACCCCTGCTCTTCACAATATACATGCTTCCCTTAAGAAATATTATTAGAAGGCATGGAATTAGCTTCCACTGTTATGCTGATGATACCCAACTATATATCTCATCTAAACCAGGCAATACAGCTCAATTAACTCAGATAACTGAGTGTGTTAAGGAAATAAGAGATTGGATGACCCATAACTTTCTACTTTTAAATTCTGATAAGACCGAGATTTTGCTCATCGGCCCAAAAACTAGTATACAGAAACTCCAGCATCTCAACCTGCATTTAGATGGATGTTCTGTAACCTCTAGTTCAACATTTAATTTAATTTAATTTAATTTCATTTTATTCATTTGACAGGGACAATGAAAACATACATAGTGTCAAAGCAAGCTTGTCACTGAAATGCTGCTTAAAAAGTTTATAGCAAATGCTAATTTTCGACTCCTGTCCCTGGTTGGGCTCTAAACACAATACAATTTACATACTAAACTACTTCAATTTAAACAAATAACATGATATGGACAATTCCTGTCCCTAGTCATACACAATAACATTTACCCATGAGATTTACCTGTAAAGTTTACATACACACATATATTATATACAACTCTTACCTACTAGTTAAAAATGAGTGCACCTTTGGTTTGTCTTGAACCAGTTTTTTAGCCTGGAAGTAAACACATTAAAGTCCAATAAAGTCTTATTGTCAGATAGTAATGAGTTCCAGAGTTTGGAGCTCTTCACAGAGAAGGTAGTCTGACCAAAACTGGTCCTACAGTATGGGATTTTACAGTATTGATTTGTAAAACCCCTAGTGACTTGAATGCTGCTTTCTCTCTCAATAAATGAACTAAGTGGCTCAGGTACTAAATTATTATTGCACTTATAAATTAATTTAAGAAAGCAAAAATTGCTAAAACTCTCAAAATTCATTAAACTATATTTCTTAAAAATGGTACAGTGATGGTGTCGAATTGTTTTTTTGTCCATAATTTTTATTGCTCTGTTGTATACAGAACGTATGCATTTGGTTGCAGTAGGAGTGGCTTGAGCTCATGCTGTCATGCAGTACGATATATGAGAAAATATCATAGCATGCATGTACAGCAGGGCTGCCTGGTGCCGTATAAAACTTCTAATTCATTTAAAACAATTGAGATTACTTTGTATTGTTTTTAAAATGTTCTTTATGTGCTTATCAAATTTTAGTTGAGGATCTAAAACCAATCCTAGATATTTGAATTCTGTAACTGGATTAATTTCTTTATTTTGTATATTAATATTAAATCTTCCTTTTAAATCGAGTTTTTTTTAAAAGAAAAGCACATAGAAACTGTTTTTGTGATATTTAAAACTAGTTGATTTTGGATGAGCCATTGTTGGATGTAAAACATACTAGTAGACAATACAGCTGCAGCCTGCTCAGTTGACTCAGGTGCATAAATAACTGCATCATCCGCATAAAGCTGACATCTGGCATCAGAGCAGTGCAGGGGCAAGTCATTTATAAAAAGACTAAACAGCATGGGGCCAAGTATAGAACCCTGCGGAATGCCCATTTTTATGTTTGAGAGTGTGGATATGTTTTGATTATGAGTGTGGATATGTCAACTTTAACACACTGTACTCTAGACTGGAGGTAAGATGTAAACCACAACACTGCCTCATTTGAAAAATTAAAATGTAACATTTTAGATAAAAGCAAACTATAATTGACAACACATTACCCTTGCCCAGGGACTTTTTTACTTTTTCAATTAAACAGCAATTTGCTATTTCTGTTGAATAACCTGGTCTAAACCCAAACTGGTGAGGATGGAGTAGCTGTCTGGCTTCTAAATAGTCACTCAGTTGCACTACTACAACTTTATCAATAATTTTAGATGAGACTGGTAAAATCAATATAGGGCAATAGTTACTCATTGAGTCTTGGCTACCACTTTTGAACACAGGAATAATTATACCTTGTTTCCATGCACTGGGAAATGTACTGTTTCTTATAAAAAGATTAACAAGGTGGGTCAATGGTTTGACAAGGACATCCTTATACTTTTTAAGAAAACAACTGTTCATCCTAAAAATGTCATCAGACTTAGAATTTGGAAGTTTATTAATTATTTCTGCAACTTTTATATCCGACACCTCTTTAATATAAAAGGAATCTGTTGAGGTTGCACTCAATGGATAATTGAGAGGATTGACAAGCTGGAATTCTTTTGTTAGTTCTTCAACAGATTGTACAAAATATGAATTAAATTCATCAGCCACAGTGGCACAATCGGTTATAACAGTAAAAGACCTGGGAGTTATTTTAGAGAGCAACTTATATTTTAAAATCATATCAACCAAGTTACAAAAACAGCCTTTTTTCACCTTAGAAATATTTCTAAGCTAAGAAACATGTTGTCTACATCCGATGCAGAGAAGCTCGTCCATGCGTTTATGACCTCCAGAATAGACTACTGTAATGCATTACTAGGTGGATGTCCTGCGTCATTAATAAACAAGCTTCAGTTAGTCCAGAATGCAGCAGCAAGAGTTCTTACAAGGTCGAGAAAATATGATCACATAACCCCAATCTTATCGTCCCTACATTGGCTTCCTGTTAAGTTTCAAATAGACTACAAACTACTGCTACTCACTTATAAAGCACTAAATGGTTTGGCTCCCATGTATCTCTCCAGTCTTTTAACACACTACAATTCATCACGCTCCCTGAGATCTCAAAACTCTGGGCTTCTAGTAGTTCCTAGAATAGCAAAGTCCACTAAAGGCCGGTATAGCATTTTCACATTTAGCTCCCAAACTTTGGAATAGGCTTCCTGACAGTGTTCGGGGCTCAGACATACTCTCCCAGTTTAAGAGCAGATTAAAAACATATCTTTTTAGCAAAGCCTACACATAACATACGTCTCACATCATAACCTTGTGTTCCAGAACATCTGATCAAAATCAAATCAAATCAAATTGATTAACATGCACATTATCAACTTGTCAAGTCAAGTCAAGTCAGGTTTATTTGTATAGCGCTTTTCACAACAGACATTGTCTCAAAGCAGCTTTACACAAATCAACAGTGATGGTGAATGGTGTGAATTTGTCCCTGATGAGCAAGCCGTGGCGACTGTGGCAAGGAAAAACTCCCTTAGATGTTATGAGGAAGAAACCTTGAGAGGAACCAGACTCAAAAGGGGAACCTCATCCTCATCTGGGTGACATCAAGAGTTTGATCATAAATCTTTCAACAATACAGAACACTGGAGAGAGAGAACTAACATGATTACTGGAGTATAAGATTATAAGTGATGTTCTTTCTGCAGTCTTAAACAGTCTATATGGTTAGTAGCTCCGAGTTTTATGAGCTCAGCATTTGTGATCACCACAGATCCAGCATCAGCTTCTCCATGCCAGAGCCTTTAAACACTCCAGGAGGTCCAATGTCAAAACTCCACACATGTAGCGGGATCCAAATGGCACTGGTACATCTCTAGATGGTTCGGGATGTTTGCGAGTTCGGCATCTACTTCTTCAAAGGTCCGTAATCATCACGATGTGGGAGGTGACTGGAGCTGGCCAAACCTCAGGGTGTCTCGGGATGGGGAGAGAAAGAGAAGCAGTGGAGAGGAATTAGCGTAGCTGCTGTTCATGATATTAACAGCACAAGTTGATAATGTGCATGTGATCAGATGTTCTGGAGCACAAGGTTATGATGTGATGTGTGTTATGTGTAGGCTTTGCTAAAAAGATATGTTTTTAATCAACACTTAAACTGGGTGAGTGTGTCTGAGCCCCGAACACTGTCAGGAAGACTATTCCAGAGTTTAGGAGCTAAATGTGAAAATGCTCTACCACCTTTAGTGGACTTTGCTATTCTACGAACAACTAGAAGCCCAGAGTTTTGAGATCTCAGGGAGCGTGGCGGATTGTAGCATGTTAAAAGACTGGAGAGATACATGGGAGCCAAACCATTTAGTGCTTTATAAGTGAGAAGTAATAGTTTGTAGTCTATTCGAAACTTAACAGGAAGCCAATGTAGGGACGATAGGATTGGGGTTATGTGATCATATTTTCTTGACCTTGTAAGAACTCTGGCTGCTGCATTCTGGACTAACTGAAGCTTGTTTATTAATGACGCAGGACATCCACCTAGTAATGCATTACAGTAGTCTATTCTGGAGGTCATGAACGCATGGACGAGCTTCTCTGCATCGGATATAGACAACATGTTTCTTAACTTAGAAATATTTCTAAGGTGAAAGAAGGCTGTTTTTGTAACTTGGTTGATATGATTTTTGAAAGACAAGTCGCTGTCTAAAATAACACCCAGGTCTTTTACTGTTGAACTAATGGTTACAGAGCATCCGTCTAAACGCAGGTTGAGATGCTGGAGCTTCTGTATACTAGTTTTTGGGCCGATGAGCAAAATCTCAGTCTTATCAGAATTTAAAAGTAGAAAGTTATCGGTCAACCAATCTCTTATTTCCTTAACACACTCAGTTATTCGAGTTAATTGAGCTATATCGCCTGGTTTAGATGAGATATATAGCTGAGTATCATCAGCATAACAGTGGAAGCTAATTCCATGCCTTCTAATAATATTTCCTAACGGAAGCATGTATATTGTGAAGAGCAGGGGTCCTAGAACTGAACCTTGCGGCACGCCATAATTTACTTGCATTAGCCTGGATAGCTCTCCATTTAAATCTACGAAATGGTAACGATCGGACAGGTAGGATTTAAACCAGCTTAATGCCTGTCCCTGAATGCCGATGTAATTTTGTAAGCGATCTGGGAGGAGATCATGGTCTATAGTGTCGAATGCAGCACTAAGATCTAGTAAAACCAACAGCGAGATGAAGCCTTGGTCTGAAGCTAAAAACAGGTCATTAGTGATTTTAACTAGAGCAGTTTCTGTGCTATGATGGGGCCTAAAACCTGACTGAAATTCTTCAAAGATATTGTTCTCTTGCAGGTAGGAACATAACTGGGCAGCGACAATCTTTTCTAAAATTTTAGACATAAATGGGAGATTTGTAATTGGTCTGTAATTACGTGTTTGGATCCAGATTAGGTTTTTTAATGAGGGGCTTAATAACTGCTAACTTGAGGGATTTAGGGACATGTCCTAACGATAGTGAAGAGTTAATAATATTCAGAAGAGGTTCACCAGTTGTATATAACACTTCCTTCAGTAATTTAGTAGGAATTGGATCTAACTGAGATGTTGTCGATTTAGCTTTGGTAATAACATTATACAGCTCTTCCTGTCCTATACATGTAAATCAGTGAAGTTGTGGAGTTAAAGGTAACACTGTCTCAGGAGATGCTGCCAGAGGTTGAACTGCCACAATTGTTTTTCTAATGTTATCTATTTTTTCAGTGAAGAAATTTATAAAGTCCTCACTATTAAACTGTGATGGAACACAATTTTCAGAGCCCTGATTTGTAGTTAGTTTAGCTACAGTACTGAAAAGGAACCTGGGATTGTGTTTGTTATTTTCTATGAGTTTGCTCAGGTGTTCAGCTCTAGCAGCTTTTAGCGCCTGTCTGTAGCTGAGCATACTGTCTTTATACGCAATTCTAAATACCTCCAATTTACTTTTCCTCCATTTTCTCTCCAGATTACGTGCTGTTCTCTTGAGTTCATGCGTATAACTATTATACCAAGGTGCAGGTGCTTGTTCTCGAACCTTTTTTAACCGGATGGGGGCAACGGTGTCTAATGTGCTAGTGAGGATAAGGTCTATGTTGTTAACCATTTCATCAAGATTATTAGCAGTTATGGGTTTAGTGAGAAATTGAGATAAATCAGGCAGGTTATTTATGAATCTGTCCTTAGTAGTTGGAACAATAGTCCTACCAAGTCGATAGCGTGGTGCAACACGGCTAATCCGCTCTACCGGTAGTGTGTACAGTATGAGGTAATGGTCTGTGATGTCATCACTCTGAGGTAAAATATCTATATCAGTGACGTCTGCTCCGTGGGATATTATTAAGTCTAATGTGTGGTTAAAGCGATGAGTTGGTCTGGTGACGTTTTGTTTAACCCCAAACGAGTTTAATAAGTCAACAAATGATAATCCTAGAGCATCGTTTACATCATCTACATGAATATTAAAATCTCCTACAAGCAGCACTTTATCAAAATTGATCAAGAGATCTGATAGAAAACAAGCAAACTCTTGAAGAAAATCAGCGTAGGGCCCTGGGGGTCTGTACACGGTGACCAGAGCGAGTTTTCTATGTATGTCTGAAAGTACAATTTTAAGAACGAGAACTTCAAATGATTTAAAGCTGAATCCTAATATCTGACTGACATTAAGAGAGGCAGTATAAATGGTTCCTACATCCCCCCCACGACCAGTCTGACAGGGCTCATGCTTTTAAACATATCCTGACGGTGTCGACTCGTTTAGACCCATATAATCACCTGGTTTAATCCAGGTCTCAGTGAGACAGAGTGCATCGAGATTATTCTCTGTGATCATCTCATTTATAATCAGCGCTTTGGGTGCAAGTGATCTAATGTTTAAAAGACCAAACTTTAGAACTTTTTGGTGATTGTTTATCTGGCATTTTTCAGTTGTAACTGCAATGAGATTATTTCTGGATCTTGTGTATTTAATTCTTGGTTTTACTACACGAGAAATAGATATGGTTTCTATAAACTGGGCTGTGTGTGAACTTGTAACTATTTGGTCTGTTGTATGCGTGTTCTCATTGTTGAAGATTTCCTGATGTACTACCAGTCAGATGGTGTGAAGTATCCTAGAGATGTTATCTGATAGCACTGCTGCTTCAACTCTGCTGGGGTGCAGGCCATCAGGGCGGAAGAACCTAGGACACTCCCAGAAACAGTTCCAGTTATTAACAAAGAGGAGTTTATGTTCTCGACACCATGACTGTAACCATTCATTTCATTCATCAAAAGTCTACTAAACTTCTCAGCCCCTCGCTGGTAAGTGGGAAGAGGTCCTGACACTATGATCCTCATTGTGGGCGATGTGCTGCGTACTGTCTCCACCAGGATCCTGAAATCCCTCTTTAAGATCTCCGTTTGTCTCGGAGGTACCTGCGCAGCGACATCAAGAACACGAGCACCAGGAAAACAGCGAGTGTGCACCTTACCTTTAGCTCCAGTAGCGCGGACATGCCGGACGATGGAATCTCCGAGAATCACAGTGTCGCGTTCCGTCTCGCGGAGAGGGGCGAAGTGGTTCTCGGTCGAGATCTCGAAGGCCCGTAGTGGTGGCGGGGAGACCTCTTCGACCGGGGCTTGGCTTGTCTCCTCCGCCGCTGCCGCATCCAGGGTCCGTGTTGCACCTTTGCCGGAGTTGTAGGTGCGCTGGGTCTGGGCAGAGAAACGCGCGGAGTTGAGGTGCTGGGAGCGTTAGGTTCAACCCGGGAATTTACCTGGGACGAGTGCGCGTCCGCCCGGGATGTTTCCAGCGCCGCTTTCCACTCTCGCAGCCGGGCATGCTTTTCATGCAGCTCGCGAATCTGTTTCTTCAAAACCTCCATCTCCAACACCAACGTTTGCAAATCGAATGAGTCCTCACTGTGCTCAAAGTAAGACACACAGCGGCATAGTGCTCATAATCACGAACAGATTTAAGATACACAAATATGATAAAGTGAGAGACAATAAATATAGTGGTAGTCGAATTTAACTGACTACAGGCACAAGTCAGGAAGACAGAAACAATTTAGGATTATTAAAAGAGAAAAACACAAACAAACAAATACAAACACGAGCAGTTCCTTAAGTTAGCTGGTTTCATTGACTGGCAGAATTGAAATTATTTCCCTTTCACAGCTCTCATAGACGTGTATTAACACCCGGGTAATTTTACCAGCGTTAACTTGTGCTGTTAATATCATGAACAGCAACTACGCTAATTGTTCTCCACTGCTTCTCTTTCTCTCCCCATCCCAAGGCTTCCTGAGGTTGGCCAGCTCCAGTCACGGTACACCTCGTGAAGATTATGGACTTAAAGAAGTAGATGCCGAATTTGCAAACATACTGAACCATCTAGAGACGTACCAGTGCCAATTGGATCCCACTACATGTGTGGAGTTTTGACATTGGACTTCCTGGATTGTTTAAAGGCTCTGGCATGGAGAAGCTGTTGCTGGATCTGTGATGATCACAAATGTTGAGCTCAGTAGCTCCTACATTTATACCAAAGACTGTAGAAGGAACATTTACTTATAATCTTATACTCCAGTGCTCATGTTATTTCTCACTCTCCAGTGTTCTGTAGTGTTTAAAGACTATAATCACACTCTTGATATCACCCAAATAAGGATGTCTGGTTCCTCTTAAGGTTTCTTCCTCATAACATCTAAGGGAGTTTTTCCTTGCCACAGTCGCCATGGCTGCTCATCAGGGATAAATGCACACCATTCACCTTCACTGTTGATTTCTGTAAAGCTGCTTTGAGACAATGTCTGTTGTGAAAAGTGCTATATAAATAAACTTGACTTGACTTGACTATTCAAGAGAACGACTTCATTTCATTTATTTTCAACCTGCATTTTCGATCCCTCACCTACAAGTTTCCTCAAACAGATCATTCCAGAGGTAATTGAACCTGTTAAAATAATAAACTCTTCCATTAGCACTGGAAGGTAAATCCTTCAAACTGCAGTTATCAACCCCCTAATTAAGAAACCTGACCTTCACCCTGTCAGCTGTCCAACTACAGTCCAATATTAAACCTCCTCTTATCTCCAAGATTTTGAAGATTTTCATGACAAATGAGATTCCTACAAACACTTATTTGAGACTATGTCTGATCCTTTTCTCCCTCCCCCTGTTTGAGAGCCACCTGCTAAACTCAGGTGGCCATTCAAACTCTATTCATACAGTCTGCATAGAAATGAACTGCTGACCATTAAAGTCTATTGTTATATTTGTTTGGCTATTGATATTGATTGGGCATTCATATTGATGACCAGGTAGCCAGACAAGCTATTGCTTTACAGTCATGGCCATTTCATACTCATGTCCTGCCATTCCAATCTCAACAATATACACACACACCCACACACACTTACTTTTCAAGCATTTTTCTCATAAAAACAACCGGGCAATAAAACCTATAACATCATATAAAAACAAACTGAGTAAGGGGGCAAGGCAAAAAACAGTCCAGGGTACAAACACAGGTGAACAGGGAAATGCAGGGAGAGACAAAACCAAAACCAAAAACAGTCCAAAATTTAGAGAGCTGGCAAACAGAACCATGTAGGCCAGAGCAGAAACACAAACAAAAAACCAGTCCATAGTTCAAAACCTGAGCAGAGAAGAACAAGGGTCAGGAATCCTGTTCCTGATACTGGCCCCTGTTCTGCTCTGGTTTTGAACTCTGGACTGTTTTTTTGGTTTGTGTTTTTCTGCTCTGCCCTTCATAGTTCTGTTTGCTGTTTTTTGGATTGTTTGCCTTTGTTTTGACCCTGGACTTGGACTTTGGATTTTGTTTTTGCCTTTGCCCTATTGCTCTGATTACTTTTTAATAAAGCCTGTATTTTCCTTATTCCCTGTCATATCCTGCATTTGGGTCCTTACTCACCTAGCCCTGCACCCATGATCCACTTCTTCCACTCACTCACAAAGTTTTCCTGACAGAATAATCTGGCTTTGCATCGTGTCCCAAGAGATCTCTGACACTTACAGATGTAAAACAGCATCTCCGTGCAGATCTTCAAGTCTCTGTTGTTACTCCACCTCCAAGAATATTTTCCACATCACTGCTTTTTGCAAATTTCTAATAAATTTACTTTTTTGACTGTCCATTTTTATGACACCTGTCTATAGAGTAGACTCAAGCCCGAGATTCCGAGAATCTATTCCTACATCATGGCATCCAGCCCTAGAGGGGTTGGGGTAGTCAGGGAGAACCATTGGGACAGTGTGACATCTCTCGAGATGTGAACAAATCCACCTGGACCTTTTATAAATTTTCCACCTGTTATAGGAGTGCCGCCCCGGATCCCTGACTGGGGATGTGCGTGTAGCGATGCTTAGTATCTGCACCTCCCGATAGAAGGTGCTGGTTTGGGATTAGGACTGCACCTGCCAAGCAGCCTCATGAGAGCGGTGTGAGAGGTACTGCTGGAACACCGCAGCCTGTTTCTACACCTCCTGAAACCTTTTAACTACTAGTTAATGGAGTTGCTGAAAAGGCCAGAAGGCGAGAGTGAACTTCTGTATCTGAGTGAACTTCTGTACCAGTATGATCCTTCATGCCTGCTTAGATCAAAAGGTGCAGGCTATCTGTTGGTTCCTCAAATAACGACGACTACAGCAGGGGGCAGATCTTTCTCTTATAAAGCCCACAGTTATGGAACAGCCTTCCAATCAGTGTTCGGGACTCAGACACAGTCTCAGTGTTCAAGTCGAGGTTGAAAACACATTTATTTAGTCAAGCCTTTGATCAGTAGATTTTTTTTTTAGGTAAAGGCTCAGATCTGGAGGGACATGGATATAGAGTGTTTAGTGAACTGGGATATTTGTATGCTGTTGTCCCCTCACATTCACACGTTTACTCAGGTTCATTGACGGTGGTGTGGTCGGTTGTCTCTTATCCCAGAGATCCCTCATGTCTGTGTTACCTTCTGGTTTTCCCTTGTAGTTATGCTGCCATAACGAGTCTTGCTGGAGTCCAACCTGCACAGTGACATTAACTTTCATACACCAATAGTTACACTTAATAATCCATATCCTTCTCTTCCTGTCACCCTCTTCTCTCTCTTTCTTTCTCTCTCTCTCTCGGGCGAGTTGAACATGCTCCTGAGGCTCCAGTGACCACTGTTCCTGCCCCTCTCCCCTCTGTAGATCTTCCCACTTCGTCCAGGCCTGCCTCTGGATAGTGTTCTTTTCGACTGGAGGCCACTCTGTGCAGCTTGGGACGGTTTCTCATCAACACCTTGGGTGGTTCCATGAAATTCCGGAGTAAGAACAGGCGCTTTAAGGATGGATTGGACTGTAGTTAATGTCAACAGTCTGCTACACTGACTCAGGAATACAGTTCGCTTCTGATCATCAACACTGTACCCCGCAACATCGTATATCCACCACAAATGGACATTCGGTGCAACCCAGATGAGGATGGGTTTCCTCTTGAGTCTGGTTCCTCTCAAGCTTTCTTCCTTATGCCATCTCGGGGAGTTTTTCCCAGCCACAGTCGCCACCGGCTTGCTCATTAGGGATAAACTTACTTATAAAGAACATATTCACTTTTATTTACCACATTATCTGTGTAAAGCTGCTTTCAGACAAAGTTCATTGTTAAAATCATTTGTACTATACACAGTGTTACACAGTCTTCTTCTTCTTCTTTCGGCTGCTCCCATTAGGGGTCGCCACAGCGGATCATCCGTCTCCATACCACCCTGTCCTCTACATCTGCCTCTTTTACACCAACTACCTGCATGTCTTCCCTCACCACATCCATGAACCTCCTTCTTGGCCTTCCTCTTTTCCTCCGACCTGGTGGCTCCATCCTCAGCATTCTTCTACCAATATAATTCATGTCCCTCCTCTGCACATGTCCAAACCATCTCAATCTCGCCTCCCTCACCTTGTCACCAAAACATCCTACATGCGCTGTCCCTCTAATAAACTCATTTCTAATCTTATCCATCCTCGTCACTCCCAACGAAAACCTCAACATCTTCAGCTCTGCTACCTCCAGCTCCACCTCCTGTCTTTTACTCAATGCCACTGTCTCTAAACCATACAACATTGCAGGTCTCACCACAGTCCTATAAACTTTTCCTTTCAATTTTGCAGATACCCTACTATCACAAATCACTCCTGTCACACTTCTCCACCCACTCCACCCTGCCTGCACTCTTTTCTTCACTTCTCTAACACACTCTCCATTACTTTGCACTGTTGACCCCAGGTACCTGAATTCCTCCACCTTCTGAAGCTCTTCTCCCTGCAACCGCACCACTCCACTGCCCTCCCTTTTATTCACACACATGTATTCTGTCTCACTTCTACTGAGTTTCATTCCCTTCTCTCCAGCGCATATCTCCACCTCTCCAGGCTCTTTCAACCTGCTCCCTACTCTCACAACAAATCACAATATCATCCGCAAACATCATAGTCCAGGGAGACTCCTGTCTGACCTCGTCCGTCAACCTGTCCATCACCACTGCAAACAGGAAAGGGCTCAGGGCCGATCCTTGATGCAGTCCAACCTTCACTCTAAACCAGTCTGTCGTACCTACTGCACACTTCACTGCCGTCACACTGTCCTCATACATGTCCTGCACCACCCTCACATACTTCTCTGACACACCTGACTTCCTCATACAATACCACAACTCCTCTCTTGGCACCCTGTCGTACGCCTTCTCTAAATCCACAAATACACAATGCAATTCCTTCTGTCCTTCTTTATACTTCTCCATCAACATTCTCAAAGCAAATAAGGCATCTGTGGTGCTCTTCCTCGGCATGAAACCATACTGTTGCTCACAGATGGTCACCTCTTCTCTCAGCCTGGCTTCCACTACTCTTTCCCATAACTTCATGGTGTGACTGATCAACTTAATACCCCTGTAGTTACTGCAGGTCTGCACATCTCCTTTATGCTTAAAGATCGGTACCAGCACACTTCTTCTCCATTCCTCAGGCATCTTCTCACCTTCCAAAATCCTGTTAAACAATCTGGTCAAAAACTCCACTGCCATCTCTCTTAAACATCTCCACGCTTCTACCGGTATGTCATCTGGTCCAACCGACTTTCCACTCTTCATCCTCTTAATCGCTGCTCTCACTTCCTCCTTACTAATCCTATTTACATCCTGCGTCACCATCTCCACATCATCCAACCTTCTCTCTCTCTGATTTTCCTCATTCATCAGCTGCTCAAAATACTCCCTCCACCTTCTCAACACACTCTCCTCACTAGTCAACACATTTCCCTCTCCATCCTTTACTGCTCTAACTTGCAGTACATCCTTTCCAGCTCGGTCCCTCTGCCTGGCCAATCGGTACAAATCCTTTTCTCCTTCCTTAGTGTCCAACCTCTCATACAGCTCCTCATATGCCTTTTCCTTGGCTTTCGCCACATCCCTCTTAACCTGCTGCCGCATCTCCTTGTACTCCTGCCTACTTTTCTCATCACTCTGTCTATCCCACTTCTGTTTTGCCAACCTCTTTCTCCTTATGCTCTCCTGCACTTCCTCATTCCACCACCATGTCTCCTTGTCTTCCTTTCTATTTCCAGATGTCACACCAAGTACTTTTCTAGCTGCCTACCTCATCACTCCTGCAGTAGTTGCCCAATCATCCAACACCTCCTTAACACCACTGAGCCTCTCTCTGACCTCTTCCCTGAACCTTACACTACACTCTTCCTCCTTCAGTTTCCACCATCTTATTCTTCTTTCAGTCCTCACTCTCCTCCTCTTCTTCTTCGCCTCCAAAACATCCTATGCTGTCTAGCTACACTGTCCCCTGCCAACACCTTACAGTCGCCAATCTCCTTCAGGTTGCATCTCCTGCATAGCACATAGTCCACCTGTGTGCACCTTCCTCCACTCTTATACATCACCCTATGATCCTCCTTCTTCTTAAAATAAGTGTTCACCACTGCCATTTCCATCCTTTTAGCAAAATCTACCACCATCTGCCCTTCCACATTCCTCTCCTTAAAACCATACCTACCCATCACCTTCTCGTCACCTCTGTTCTCTTCACCTACATGCCCATTAAAGTCCGCCCCAATCACCAACCGTTCTTTCCTAGGTACACCATCTACCACTTCATCTAATTCACTCCAGAATCTTTCCTTCTCCTCCATCTCACAGCCAACTTGTGGAGCATAGGCACTGATGACATTTATCATCATCCCTTCAACTTCCACCTTCACGTTCATCACCCTATCAGAAACTCTCTTCACCTCCACTACACTCTTACTGTACTCTTCCTTCAGAATCACCCCTACACCATTTCTCTTTCCATCCACACCATGATAAAACAGTTTAAATCCACCTCCAATGTTCCTGGCCTTACTCCCTTTCCACTTGGTCTCCTGAACACACAGCACATCTACCTTTCTCCTCTCCATCATATCAGCTACTTCTCTCCCTTTACCCGTCATAGTATCAACATTTAAAGTACCAACCCTAACCTCCACTCTCCTACACTGCTCCTTTCCCTGCCGTCTCTGTAGACGTCTTCCTCCTCTCCTTTTACTCCTTCGGCCAACAGTAGCACAATTTCCACCGGTACCCTGTCGGCTAACGATACCTGTGGCGGTCGTTGTTAACCCGGGCCTCGACCGATCCGGTATGAAATTCTCATTTGTGATCCGCATATTTGATTTGGCACATGTTTTACGCTGGATGCCCTTCCTAACACAACCCTCCCCATTTACCCGGGCTTGGGACCGGCACTAAGAATGCACTGGCTTGTGCCTCCCTAATGGCTGGGTTACACAGTGTTACACAGTACAGAGTAAAAATGAGACAACGTTCATCCAGGACCCTGCTGCTACACTAAACAACATAGAGTTGAGGGGTGTGTGTGGTCGTCCACATTGCTGTTGGCTTTGGGGATGCAATGTGTGGTGTAAATGTGTAAATGATGGACGGGAGAGAGACTATGATGATTTTCTCAGCTGTCCTCACTATCCTCTGTAGGGACTTGTGATCCGAGACGGTGCAGTTCCCAAACAAGGCAGTGATGCAGCTGCTCAGGATGCTCTCAGTGGTCCCTCTGTAAAACATGGTCATGATGGGAGGGAGGGGTCACAGTCACAAGCAGGTGATGTTGTCTTGTAGTTCGTGATCGCCTGGATGCCCTGCCACATGCGCTGGGTGTCTCTGCTGTCCTGGAAGTGATTGTGGATTCTCTTGGCGTGTGCACGTTTTGCCTCTCTGATGGCACGGGGCAGTTTGGCCCTTGCTGTTCTTAAGGCCATCTTGTCACCTGCTCTAAAAGGCAGAGTCTCTTTGTTTTGTAAGACTTTTGCTTGATCCTGACCAAAATGTTGGCCCTCCCCGAGATCACAGCATGGATGCCCGAGAATGCAGGGTGTGTGCCCTGTAGGTGCCCGAGGCAACAAGGACATCAAAAGAACTTTTTACGACACAACACGTTTCCTCCAGGACTCACGGCAGGGGACCAAGACCCCGCAACACCCCTCTCGAGAACCAGAACTTTATCTGGAATACAGTAGGCTCCCCGGAGAGCTACCCTTGGTCTTCAAACACCACATCTCCATACAAATGGTAGATCTGCAGACAAATTTCTGACCCCTCTACCCCTCCTTTTCTTGTTACATTCTCAAACACAGGACATTCTACAACACATCAGATGATTATATGTAAGAAAAGTCATATCACATGTAAATAACAACGGAAAATGTTAGATTCATTTCATTACAAAGGTTTTATCGCGACTGGTGCACAGGTCCCATTCCCACAGCAATAAAACAAATAATAAAAAAGGTTTAATTGAGTCAAGGGGCGTGTGCCCCACTACAAATGTATACAGGAAAGGTGCCTCCCACAGGTCTGTAAGAACCAATCAATGCAAACTTCAATTGCTAAATAATGTTTACATAATGCTTACCCTATCTGGGTATTTAAGGAGAACTGACCAACAATTCAGGGAATCTGTAAACAGATCTCCCGCACAATCACTGTGTCGTCTTTCACCAGGTATGAAAGGTTTTATATTTCCTGTTTAAATGTAAATACTATTGGTTTGTATTTATGTTATATTTTAATTGAACTATAAATTAGCTTTGAATTGTGATTTTCTTACCTGGGTAATAAATTATGTTTGATTTTATTCTGTGTTGCTCGGTAAATGTTGACACTGCAAGTAATAACGTTGCATCCGTAGTTACCGTAAGGCTGAAATCAGGCTAGGTTCGGCCTAAATCCCAGTTAGATAGTAAATAATACATCAGCTGAAGATTTGAGAGATACGACTAGCACTTGGCGTTAGTTTAGGTGTACTTAGAAGCGTGGAGGCTAACAATATGTATTTCCGTTTACTCTAAATAGGGTCAGCCTCAACCTCTGATTATTTCAATATTATTCTATTCATTACCTGTGGTTAGAAATAATTATTGTAATAATTAAGTGTCACCTCTAAGGGGACTAAATAAAGTATGTTTAAAGTTGAGCACGCAGAGAGCGGCCGCTTAAGCGTATAGTCCAACCTCTGGCAGCGACCAATACTGATTCGCTTATGACAGTTGACCAGTATATTAATTATAGGGCCCATACTAGGATCATGTGCGACTATGAGAACCGAATGAACGAGTGTAATGCCAGAGCTTAATCAGAATAACTAAACAAACATCCATCAAAATTATACTATTAGTAAAATAACAACCTATGCAAATATTTATTATGTTTTATCTAATTGGAGTCAGATAAGAGGTCAATAACCAAAATGAAGAAATACATTAATCCAAATCGTATTATCTAATGTGAAAGGAAAGACTAGAACGTGGGAGAATCCTTCGCCACGCCTCTGGAAACCGCCGTTGGACTAGGGGGTGGTTCCCCACCTTACAGTTTCAGCAGCACGTGCACTTTTGCAGTCATCCACTGCTTCTGGTTGGAGTGTGTAGATGATGTGTACTCCTCTAAGTTGGTGGAATTGCCATTGGTTGCAGCCTCCCTGAACATATATAACATAACACTCTAAACAGTGTTGAAAAGCAGAGGTGGCTCCCCCTGGCAAAGTTTTCACCTGTTTCAGATCCGGTTTAGAGCATCTGACGAGCAGTCTGTATGCTGGAATTAGCATAACAGAGACGTGGTCTGAGTAGCCGAGATGGGGGCGGGTCTCTGCATTATACGTGCCGGTGATGTAAACAAGATCCAGCATGTTCTCTCCTCTCGTTGCAAAGTCCACATGCTGATGGAGTTTAGGGACCCAAAAATGGTGCTACTTTTACTTTGTAACCCACCTTAAGCAACAAATGGACATCAGCGCAACCGGTGTCCCTGTGTACCACCGCCAAACACTCAAAGAACTCAGAAACAACCCCAATAACACAATAAACAATGATCTCAGGCAGAAGCTATGCAACCTCGGCGTGCTTTGAGAACCAGATTTGGCAGATTTGCCTTTGGCGGATGGACAGAGGAGGGGGAATTGAAAGTCCTGCGCGAGAAAGTGGAAGCACGGAAAGCGAGCGGGGACTAGTGGTAGGCTAAAAGCTAACTCTAGCTGGCCTGCTGTACCATCTCTACTGCTGGCAAATGTCTGCTCCCTGGAAAATAAATTGGACTACATCAGAGTCCAACAAGCTACTCGGCGTGAGTACAGACACACCTGCATCTTTGTGTTCACTGAGACGTGGCTAAGCGACAGAGTTCCAGACAGAAATGCAGCTCTTTTAGAAACTAGGCGCCGCCCAAGTGGCAGCCTGTTGCAGCAGCCCCCCCGTAAAGTTTGTGCTTTTTTAAATGTATTTTATAGTGTTCCGGCACTTTTCTTTTTTTTTAGTGTATGCGTGTAAATTTGGAAACTACACAATGGACATGAACAAAGCCACCGAGTTTGCCCTACTTTTCCTGCTTCTTTGGACTATGTTCACAGTCACGTCTGGAAACTCTGTTCACAGCCACGGTCCAATTGTTTACACCAGGGATCAGCTGTTAGCATTCCGCAACATGCCGATGCTACTAGAAGAAAAAACAGATATTCCCCAGGTAAGAAGGAGAAGACGGGGGAACCGTGCTGGAGCTATGTGTCGGAATAAAAGGAGACGCTACAGACCAACTCTCCCGTCCATCGTTATGGGAAATGTAAGATCTTTACCCAACAAGATGGACAAGCTAGCGGCTCTTAGCTAGCATCAGAGGGAATTCCGGGAGTGTAGCATCATGCTGTTCACGGAGTCATGGCTAACCAAGCTAACTCCGGATACGACCGTGGCTCTAGATGGATTTGATTTACTGCGCGCGGACAGAACGATGGAGAGCGGTAAGAGAAAGGGAGGAGGACTGGCAGTGTTTGTGAATAATAGATGGTGTAAAACTGGACACATCAGTATTAAAGAGCAGATCTGCTGTAAGGACATTGAGCTGTTAGCTGCTAGCATGAGGCCATACTATCTGCCCAGGGAATTCTCGCATGTAATCGCGATAGCTGCGTATATATTCCCCCCTCTGCTGACGGTGAATTGGCATGCGATGTCCTGCATTCTGTTGTTAACAGACTGTTAACACAAAGCCCAAATGCACTTCTCATTATCTCTGGAGATTTTAATCATGCAGCTCCATCCTCCACTCTGTCCACATTTACTCAGTATGTTTCATGCCACACCAGAGACAATAAAACATTGGATTTATTCTATGCCAACTCAAAGGGGGCTTATACATCAGCAGCCCTCCCCCCCTTGGGAAGATCAGATCACAACCTGGTTCATCTCCTACCTGTGTACAAACCCCTTGTATGCAGACAACCAGCTACCTCCCGCACAGTGACGACATGGTCTGATGAGACCGACGAGGCTCTGAAAGACTGTTTTGAAACAACTATGTGGGAGGAATTGTGCAGTCCACATGGGGAGGATATTGACAGTCTAACAGACTGTATTACGGACTGCATTAACTTCTGTGTGGAGAATACTGTACCCACCAGGACTGTACGGTGTTTTCCCAACAACAAACCGTGGATTAACCCTGATATAAAGACTCTCCTTAAAGAGAAGAAGAGGGTGTTTAAATCAGGAAACAAGGAAGAGCTGAAAACTGTCCAAAGAGAACTGAGAAAGGAGATCAGGGAAGGAAAAGCATGCTACAAGAGGAAGATGGAGGATCAGCTGCAGCAGAACAATGTCAGCGGTGTGTGGAAGGGGCTCAAAACCATCACTGGTCATAAGGAGCCCAGCTCTTTCTGTCAATCCTTTGGTCACTGATCACTTTATTTTGATTGCTGCTATCATATTTTTATACTATCATAGAATTGCAAAATTCTGTTTACATTTCTGTTTACATTTCTGCTACTGTGCACCTTATCCTGTCATGACAGGTTTTACTGGCGGAGCTACTGCTGTTTTTATTTTTATATTTTGTGTATTGTCCTGCACTGTCCTGTGTTGTCTTGCACTGTCTTGTGTTGTCGTTTGCACCAGTTGCCCACATGCACTTTATGCGGTTAGGATCTTAGTTCCTGGCCCTGTGTTCTTCTGTTCTGTGACTGTTGTTTTATGTTGTTTTATGTAGCACCTGGGTTCAGGAGAAACGTTGTTTCATTTCACTGTATACTGCATCAGCTATATATGGTTGAAATGACAATAAAAGCTTCTTGACTTGACTTGACTTGACTCTCAGGCTGTGGGTGACCAAAAGGCTGTGGCAGTCCCCCCTGCTGCAATCCCCCCTCTCTGCTTCCACAGCAAGCAGCTCCAGCCCCACCTCTCTCTGCACTGCTATCAGTTTACAGACAATACACAACACACCTAACTTCCCCCCCTGCCGATTCCCTCCACCAATACACACTGCCCCTTACAGAAGCCCAGGTGAGAATGGAGCTCAGGAAGATCAAAGCGAGGAAGGCTGCAGGCCCAGATGGCATCAGCTCCAGGCTACTTAAGACCTGTGCAGACCAGCTGTGCGGCATATTGCTGTACATGTTTGACATGAGCCTGAAGCTGGGAAAGGTGCCACATATATGGAAAACATCCTGCGTGGTGCCTGTTCCAAAGACGCCGCGCCCAAAAGACTTCGGAGACTATCGACCAGTAGCGCTGACCTCGCATCTGATGAAAACATTGGAGAGGCTGGTGCTCACTCATCTCCGACCTCTGGTGAGCCCATCAATGGATCCACTTCAGTTTGCCTACCAACCTCGTAATGGAGTGGAAGACGCAATAATCTTCATCCTAAATCGGGCTATTTCACACCTGGAAAAGGCTGGGAGCACTGTGAGAGTCATGTTTTTTGACTTCTCTAGTGCTTTTAACATCATCCAACCTGCGCTTCTGAGGGATAAGATGGTGTACATGGGAGTGGACCATCATCTGTCAGCCTGGATACTGGACTACCTCACAGACCGACCACAGTATGTGAGGACTCGTGACTGTGAGTCTGACATGATTGTCTGCAACACTGGAGCCCCACAGGGAACGGTTCTAGCCCCGTTTCTCTTCACCATCTACACTGCAGACTTCATGTTCAGCTCAGCAACCTGTCACCTACAGAAGTTCTCTGATGACTCTGCCATCGTCGGTCTGATCACGAATGATGATGAAAGAGAGTACAGAGGACTTATACAGAACTTTGTGGACTGGTGCCAACGGAGCTGCCTCCAAATAAATGTGGGGAAAACGAAAGAACTGGTGGTGGATTTCCGTAGGCACAAACAAACTCTACCACCAGTGAACATTCAGGGAAGGGACATTGTGAGAGTGGACTCTTACAAATACCTGGGTGTTCACCTAAACAATAAACTGGACTGGACAAACAACACTGAGGCAATCTACAAAAAAGGGCAGAGCAGACTCTTTCTGCTGAGGAGATAAAGGTCTTTTGGAGTGCAGGGAGAGCTACTGAAGACCTTTTTTGACTCTGTGGTGGCCTCAGCCATATTCTATGGAGTGGTCTGCTGCGGCAGCAGCATATCTACTGCAGACAGGAAGAGACTAGACAAGCTGATCAGGAAGGCCAGCTCAGTACTGGGGATTCCCCTGAACACTGTACAGGAGGTGGGAGAAAGGAGGATGGTAGCAAAACTATCATCATTGCTGCAGAACGCCTCCCACCCCCTGTATGAAACCGTTACATCGCTGAGCAGCTCTTTTAGTGACAGACTGGTACATCCTAAATGTGTCTGAAGGAGCGTTACAGAAGGTCTTTTCTCCCTGCTGCTATCAGACTTTACAACCAAAGCTGTTCCCAGTAAAACCAGTCACCAAAATACAACACTGTTATTACTTTTTAAGCTGTGCAATAACATTATCTGTGTGCAATATTACATGAATCATGTACGATATTATGTGCAATATTACCCGCAATTACGTGCAATACCACCTTGAAATATTACCTGAAATACGTACTTTTTTCTCTCCCCCTATTTGTATTTATACATTGTACTGTGTATATACTGTTATTGTAGTATATGTATATTCTCTTTTTCATATATTTGCATTTATTTTTATTTATTTCTTTGTTTGTTATTATTATTATTATTATTATTATTATTATTATTATTATTATTATTTGTTTTTATTTCTCTGTTTTTATTTTTTTGTATATTCTTTTTTATATATTTGCATCTATTTTTATTTCTTTGTCTTGCTGCTGTAACATAGAAATTTCCCCACTGTGGGACGAATAAAGGTTTATCTTATCTTATCTTATCTTATCTTATCTTATCTTATCTTATCTTATCTTATCTTATCTTATCTTATCTTATCTTATCTTATCTTATCTTATCTTATCTTAAGACTTGCGGCAGTGGTCTGTGTGTTTACATCAACACAGAATGGTGCATGAACTTTAACACAGGTGTTTCCACCTACTGCGTATTGCTGTTGGAGTTTATGGTTGTGAGATGTAGACCTTTTTATTCACCCCGGGAATTCACCACCGCTATTGTGCTCAGAGTGTACATACCACCTAGCGCTAATGCCAAGGAAGCGCTCAGCATACTCTAGGGGACCATTAGCAAACTACAAAACACACACCCTGACGGAATGTTTATTGTCGCTGGAGATTTTAACCATGCAAATTTCATGACTGTGCTTCCTATATTTCATCAGAATGTGGACTTTGCAACCAGAGGAGAAAACACGCTGGATGTTTTCCAGCGCACAAACATCCGGGGCGCTTACCGGGCGAAGCCCCGCCCCCACCTCTGGTACTTAGACCACATCTCTGTTATGCTGATTCCAGTGCATTGATGATGTGACCATCTCCAAGACCATCACTACATGTTCCAACCAGAAGCCGTGGTTGACCACCAAGGTGCGTGTGTGGCTAAAAACTAAAAAAAGTGGACCAGACAACATTCCTGGCAGAGTGCTCAGGGATGATGTGCACAACAGCTAGCGGATGTCTTCACCGACATCCTCAACATATCCCTGAGCAGCACCATTGTTCCCACGTGCCTCAAGACGACAATCATTGTTCCCATGCCGAAGAAGTCTACTGTCTCATGCCTCAATGACTATCATCCCGTCGCACTCACACCCATCATGGAGATCGTCAAAAGCACCAAATTCCTTGATGTTCACTTGGCAGATAATCTCACCTGCTCACTCAACACCAGCTCTATCACCAAAAAAGCCCAGCAGCACCTTTACTTCCTGAGAAGGCCTATCTCCCTCCACCCATCCTGACCATGATCTACAGAGGGACCATTGAGAGCATCTTCTCTCTCCCCTCTATCATGCACATTTACACCACAACTGTGTGACTGAACTGTACAACCTGGACTCAACACTCATACTCACTCGTACTCACTTCACACACCCATGACTTCAGTGCCACTCACATTACATCACTTTATGAGGATGGGTTCCCTTTTGAGTCTGGTTCCTCTCAAGGTTTCTTCCTCATGACATCTAAGGGAGTTTTTCCTTGCCACAGTTGCCATGGCTTGCTCATCAGGGATAAATGCACACCATTTACCTTGACTGTTGATTTCTGTAAAGCTGCTTTGAGCAATGTCTGTTGTGAAAAGCGCTATAGAATTAAACTTGACTTGACTTGACTTCATTACTACAAACTGTTTACATGCCGTTTTTGCACATAAGATAAGATAAGATAAACCTTTATTCGTCCCACAGTGGGGAAATTTCTTTGTTACAACAGCATGAAAAAATAAAAAATAAATGCAAATATATAAAAGAATAGACGAATAGACATACTATAGTATACAAGTATTTACACAACACAATGTATAAATACAAATAAGGAAAAAGTACGAATTGCAGGTAGTATTTCACACAGGTGTTATTGCACGTATAGCAGGTAATATTGCACGTATTGCAGGTAATATTGCACACAGGTATTATTATTACTCAGTAAAACAGTAATAACAGTAACTATTACACCATTGAACAGTAATAACAGTGTGTATTATGGTTAATGGTTCACTGGGAGCAGCTTTGATTGTAAAGTCTAATAGCAGCAGGGAGAAAAGACCTTCTGTATCGCTCCTTCAGACACTTAGGATGTATCAGTCTGTCACAGAAGGAGCTGCCTAACGAGGTAACTGTTTCATACAGGGGGTGAGAGGCGTTCTGCAGTAATGATGATAGCTTTGCTAACATCCTCCTTTCTCCAACCTCCTGTACAGTGTCCAGGGGAATCCACAGGACTAAGCTTCTGACCTTCCTGATCAGCTCTTCCTGTCTGCAGTAGAGATGCTGCTACCCCAGCAGACCACACCATAGAATATGGCTGATGCCACAAAAGAGTCAACAAAGGTCTTCAGTAGCTCTCCCTGCACTCCAAAAGACCTTAGTCTCCTCAGCAGAAAGAGTCTGCTCTGCCCTTTCTTATAAATTGCCTCAGTGTTGTCTGTCCAGTCCAGTTTGTTGTTTAGGTGAACATCCAGGTATTTGTAAGAGTCAACTCTCACAATGTCCTTTCCCTGAATGTTTACCAATGGAAATGATGAAGTGTGTTTGTGCCTACGGAAATCCACCACCAGTTCTTTGGTTTTCCCTACGTTTATCTGGAGGCAGCTCCGTTGGCACGTATAAGTCCTCTGTACTCTCTGTCATCATAATTCGTGATCAGACCGATGATGGCAGAGTCATCAGAGAACTTCTGTAGGTGACAGGTTGCTGAGCTAAACATGAAGTCTGCAGTGTAGATGGTAAAGAGAAACGGGGCTAGAACCGTTCCCTGTGGGGCTCCAGTGTTGCAGACAATCATGTCAGACTCACAGTCATGAGTCCTCACATACTGTGGTCGGTCTGTGAGGTAGTCAAGTATCCAGGCAGACAGATGATGGTTCACTTCCATGTACACCATCTTATTCCTCAGGAGCACAGGTTGGATGGTGTTAAAAGCACTAGAAAAGTAAAAAAACATGACTCTCACAGTGCTCCCAGCCTTTTTCAGGTGTGAAGTAGCCTTAGAAGGAAGATGACTGCGTCTTCCACTCCAATGCCAGGTTGGTAGACAAACTGAAGTGGATCCATTGATGGGCTCACCAGAGGTTGGAGATGAGTGAGCACCAGCCTCTCCAATGTTTTCATCAGATGGGAGGTCAGTGCTACTGGTCGGTAGTCCCCAAAGTCTTTTGGGCGCGGCGTCTTTGGAACAGGCAACACGCAGGATGTTTTCCATATCTGTGGCACCTTCCCCAGCTTCAGGCTCAGGTCAAACATGTACAGCAATATGCCGCACAGCTGGTCTGCACAGGTCTTTAGTAGCCTGGAGCTGATGCCATCTGGGCCCGCAGCCTTCCTCGCTTTGATCTTCCTGAGCTCCATTCTCACCTGGGCTTCTGTGAGGGGCAGTGTGTATTGGTAGGAGTGTTGACTGGAGGGAATTGGCCGGGGGGGGGGAGTTAGGTGTGTTGTGTATTGACTGTGAGCTGATAGCAGTGCAGAGAGAGGTGGGGCTGGAGCTGCTTGCTGTGGAAGCAGAGATGGGGGATTGCAGCAGGGGGGGACTGGATGGGGGCAGGGAAGGGTAGCTGATCGAATCTGTTAAAGAATAGGTTAAGATTATTTACCCACTGCTGGTCACCCTCAGCCTGAGAGCTGGGTTTCTTATGACCAGTGATGGTTTTGAGCCCCTTCCACACACCGCTGACATTGTTCTGCTGCAGCTGATCCTCCATCTTCCTCTTGTAGCATGCTTTTCCTTCCCTGATCTCCTTTCTCAGTTCTCTTTGGACAGTTTTCAGCTCTTCCTTGTTTCCTGATTTAAACACCCTCTTCTTCTCTTTAAGGAGAGTCTTTATATCAGGGTTAATCCACGGTTTGTTGTTGGGAAAACACTGTATAGTCCTGGTGGGTACAGTATTCTCCACACTGAAGTTGATGTAGTCAGTAATACAGTCTGTTAAACTGTCAATATCCTCCCCATGTGGATTGCACAATTTCTCCCAAATAGTTGTTACAAAACAGTCTTTCAGAGCCTCATCGGTCTCATCAGACCATGTCGTCACTGTGCGCGAGGCAGCTGGTTGCCTGCATACAAGGGGTTTGTACACAGGTAGGAGATGAACCAGGTTGTGATCCGATTTTCCCAAGGTGGAGGGGGGGTGCTGATGTATAAGCCTCCTTTGTGTTTGCATAGAATAAATCCAGTATTTTATTGTCTCTGGTGTGGCATGAAACATACTGGGTGAATGTTGGCAGAGTGGAGGATGGAGGGGCATGATTAAAATCTCCAGAGATAATGAGAAGGGCGTTTGGACTCTGTGTTAACAGTCTGCTAACAACAGAATGCAGGACGTCGCATGCCTATTCACCGTCAGCAGAGGGGGGAAATATACGCAGCTATCGCGATTACATGCGAGAATCCTCTCGGCAGATAGTACGGCCTCATGCTAGAGGCTAAAAGCTCAATGTCCTTACAGCAGATCTGCTCTTAAATAGTGATGTGTCCAGTTTTACACCATCTATTATTCACAAACACTGCCAGTCCTCCTCCCTTTCTCTTACCGATCTCCATCGTTCTGTCCGTGTGCAGTAAATCAAATCCATCCAGAGCCACGGTCGTATCCGGTGTTAGCTTGGTTAGCCATGACTCCGTGAACAGCATAATGCTTCACTCCCGGAATTCCCTCTGATGCCGGGTAAGAGCCGCTAGCTCGTCCATCTTGTTGGGTAAAGATCGTACATTTACTATAACGATGGACGGAAGAGTTGGTCTGTAACGTCTCCTTTTATTCTGACACATAGCTCCAGCATGGTTCCCCCGTCGTCTCCTTCTTAGCTCGCGGGGAATATCCAGTTTTTCTTCTAGTAGCACCGGCATGTTGCGGAATGCTAACAGTTGATCCCTGGTGTTAACAATAGGACCGTGGCTGTGAACAGAGTTTCCAGACGCGACTGAACAAAGTCCAAAAAAGCAGGAAAAGTAAAGCAAACTTGGTGTCTTTGTTTATGTCTATTGTGCAGTTTCCAAATAAACACGCATACACTTAAAAAGAAAAAAACACAAAGTGCCAGAACACTATAAAATAAATTAAAAAAGCACAAACATAACAGGAGCTGCTGCAACAGGCTGCCACTTGGGCGGCACCTAGGAGCATACATCTTTCCTGAACTGCTGCTATATTGTTCTTTTGAACGTTTTGTTTACATTTTGGCTACTGTTCAATTTTGTTCACTTTGTCTTGTTACAACAGTCTTCCGTGGTCTGTTGATTTACTTTGCCTACTAAGTATATTTTATATTCTGTCTGTTTAATTTCATTACCATTTCTGTTTTATTGTCATTATCACATTACGCGTCATTTATTCACTGGCTGTAAAGATGCATGCAAGCGCCACGTTAAGGGAGAAGAAAAGTGAATTGTGTGAAACTTTTCAGTTTCAAAGGGGAAGTAATGTGGAATTTTTGATTGGCATCATAACGGTCAGCATATACTTAACAATAGTTATTAGTTAGCCTTTATGGTAATCAATGTTTAATCACCTTATTTAGTGGAACAATATAAGATTTAATTAATGTACCTACTTATCATGATAAACCTTAAAACCTAGCTTGAACCGGCTTATTCAGCTTGCTTAAAATAACCACAACAAGAGACCAGTTAGAAAAACCACCATGTTTATTCATTGTGCCCAAAAGAATCCATGTGAGTACAGGTACTCAGGGGAAAGCAATTACAGATAGGGAGATAAGAGCCAGAAGATTCAAGGAACCTGTAGGGGAAAGGAGTCTCAAAAGGAGAGAGATCGGCAGAAGGTGCTTGGTCAGGCTCAATCATGATGACACTGGCAGGTGAAGAAGGCCCAGGGGAAGGGCTGCGAGGGGAAGTAGGAGAATAGGATGGAGAACCAGGAAAAGGGGCTGGAGAAGAGGGCTCAGAACAGTTTACTGTTTACTGGCAGAGCTATTTTGTGTTTTGTCCTGAACTGTCCTGTGTTGTCTTGCACTGTTTTGTGTTGTCTTTGCACTATTTGCACTAGGTTGCACACATACTTTATGTGGCGAGGACACTTACTAGTCCTTAGCCCTGTGTTTCTGTTTCTGTGATTGTTGTTTAATGTAGCATCAGGGTTCTTGAGAAACAATGTTTCATTTCACTATGTACTGCGTTAGCTATATATAGTTGAAATGAAAATAAAAGCTTCTTAACTTGACAAACTCCACTAGCGATGAGCAGTAGCGTGAGACAAGGACAGAGATTTTGCACCATTCCATGTTGATCTGAACACACACCCACCACCACTCTGGTGGTCAGCTGGAGTCGGATGTAATCCAGTTTATTGTCCATGGAGCAGAAGTTTGAAAGAAGAAGGGACGGGAGAGCTGGCCAACTAGGTGTAACATTTAGCCTAGCACGGACACCTGCCCGCTTGTCACGCTTCCGCTTCCTCAAGCAGCGCCTCAGACATCCCCTCTCCTATCCAATTGCGTTAGAAAGGGCATCCAGTGTAAAAACATGTGCCAAATAAAACATGCGGCTGCGACCCCTAATGGGAGAAGCCAAAAGAAAGTATAGTGTGGTTTTTATATAGGTATGATACAGTATGAAGTGGTATGACAGATATATCTGTACAAAAGGAATGTCATTATGAATATATACATCTATATATATTTACACAGAATAAACAGAATAAATATGGATTGACATACAGAAGTGTAATGATGGTAGTGCAAGGATGCATGATTTTAAAGTGGTGCAAAATAGTGCAAAACACAGAAGAAAAGTGACAGTGCAGTGGTGATTGTTAACACCATATCAGCTGTTAGCACATCGTACAGCCATTATACACCACTGCCCACAACTACCACACACCACTGCCTACTGTACAGCCTCCACACACCACTGTCCACAGCCACTACACACCACTGCCCACAGCCATCACACACCACTACCTAATGTACAGCCACCACACACCACTGCCAACAACCACCATGCACCACTGCCCACAGCCACCACACAACACTGCCTAGTGTACAGCCACCACACACCACTGCACACAGCCATCACACTCCACTGCCAACAACCACCACACACCACTGCCCACAGGTGGCACACACCACTGCCTAATGTACAGCCACCACATACCTCTGCCCACAGGCACCACACACCAATGCCACAGCTGGCACATACCACTGCCTACTGTACAGTATATATATATATATATATATATATATATATATATATATATATATATATATATATATATATATATATATACAGTGCCCTCCACAATTATTGGCACCCCTGTTTAAGATGTGGTCATGGACTTCTAAAAATTCTCCTTTTCTTTAAAACAACATAGAACCCAAATGCAAAAAAAGAGAAAAATCCAACCTTTCATTTAAGTACATTACTTTGGTGGTAAAAAAATCACACATTTAGAAAAAAAAAAAAAACTTGAAATCATGTGTCACATCATCACAATTATTGGCACCCCTGATGTTAATACTTTGTACAACCTCCTTTTGCCAACAAGACAGCACTTAATCTCCTCCTATAACATTTCACAAGATTGGAGAACACAGAGAGAGGGATTTTTGACCATTCTTCTTTGCACAATCTTTCTAGATCATCCAGTGTCCTGGGTCCTCTCTTATGCACTCTTCTCTTTAGCTCGCCCCACAGGTTTTCGATTGGGTTGAGGTCTGGGGACTGAGATGGCCATGGGAGGACCTTGAGTTTGTGACTGCTGAACCACTTTTGTGTAGATTTTGCCACATGTTTTGGATCATTATCCTGCTGAAAGACCCAATGACGACCCATCTTCAGCTTTCTGGCAGAGGCCATCAGGTTTTTATTTAAAATATCCTGGTACTTCAAAGCGTTCATAATGCCATGCACCCTAACAAGGTTTCCAGGGCCTTTGGAAGAGAAACAGGCCCACAGCATCACAGATCCTCCACCATACTTCACGGTGGGCATGAGGTGCTTTTCGGCATACTCATCTTTTGTTTTACGCCAGACCCACTTAGAGTGTTTGTTGCCAAAAAGCTCAATCTTAGTCTCATCTGACCAAAGCACACGATCCCAGTTGAAGTCCCAGTACCGCTTAGCAAACTCCAGACGTTTACGTTTGTGAGTGTTAGTGAGAAAAGGCTTTTTCCTTGCATGCCTCCCAAACAGCTTGTTGGCATGTAGAGAGCGTCTGATGGTTGTTTTGGAGACTCTGTGACCCCAAGATGCCACTCTTTGATGTAATTCTGTGACGGTGAGCTTGGGAAATTTTTTTACTTCTCTTACCATCCTCCTCACTGTGCGTTGTGGCAAGATAAACTTGGGACCTCTTCCAGCCTTGTTTGTCCCTGTTCCAGTTGTTTTAAACTTCTTAATGATTCCTCTGACTGTAGATACCGGCAAGTTAAGGCGAGTGGCTATTTTCTTGTAGCCATTGCCTGACTTATGAAGGTCGACACACATCTGCCTTACTTGAATGGTGTGTTCTCTTGTCTTTGCCATGTTGACAAATGGGTAAGAGAATTAGGCCTCTGTGTCACGTCATATTTATACCCCAGGGAAACAGGAAATCATGAATTACTAATTAAAAGTCCCTAGATACCCTGACCAACCTTAGCAACTACAGAAAAATATATAAAAAAAAAAACAATAAAATTTTTCAGAGGAATTGTTAGGGGTGCCAATAATTGTGGGACACATGATTTCAAGTTTTAGTTTTTTTCTAAATGTATGATTTTTTTTACCACCAAAGTAATGTACTTAAATAAAAGGTTGGATTTTTCTCTTTTTTTGCATTTGGGTTCTATGTTGTTTTAAAAAAAAGGAGAATTTTTAGAAGTCCACGACCACATCTTAAACAGGGGTGCCAATAATTGTGGAGGGCACTGTATATATATACATGACACTCATGTAAATCCTTTTCTTTGGTCCTCCATGATTCAGTAATTAGTTATAAAACCTGTTTCACAAGGCAAAACCTGTTCCACAGCAATTTGGAGTAAATGTATTATAAAAGCTGTATTATGTTAATGTTTTAGAGCATTTAAATAGATGTTGTTCAGAGCGAAACTCTTTTTTGAAACTATTTTTCGTTTTTTCAGTAGCTACTCAGATTTTGTACATTTTCACACTATTAAATATATATATTATAGTAAACACTATTTTGTTATAATGCATATAGTTTATAGTCTGACAAATGTATTTATCTTTATCTGAGTAGCAACTGAAAACAAAACGAAAAATATTGAGGATAGTTTGAGGTTAATGTCAGAGTGAGAAGTGCACAAACAAAATGTCAATGGGTATTTATGTAATCCTGTGTGTGTGTGTGTGTGTGTGTGTGTGTGTGTGTGTGTGTGTGTGTGTGTGTGTGTGTGTGAAGGAATTCTCTAGAAAAAAAAACTCAGGTGCCTGCAGGCAAAAACTCTATGTACTTACAATGTAGAGAAATCATACCACCCAGGTAGAAAATATACCAGAGTAAAGGTGGGGTCGAAGCTCTATTTGAAACCTTTTGTTATCACAGTTTCTACCAAACAATGTTTTAAACCGGTGTTACAATACAGTGTTATAAGCAGAGTTTTAGTGTTTAAAACTGCAAAAACAGTGTGTCAATATACACTAACTTATGTTAATTACAATTTATATGACTTCCCTCTGTTATGTACAGAGCATAACTTGTGAGGCTGCTTTAAAATAACAACTTAATGACACTCTACCTCTGGATGGAGTTTTTGTCAATTGGAGAATGCTCACTGCTGCTGTGAATGGTTGAATATGTTATATGTTATATTTTCTGAGCATCTTAAGAAATATAGGCATGAATATATACTGTAAATAATGTAAATAGTCTGCTACAGATGCTTAGGACTACAATCACAATGAACATTTAAGTGCCTATTGCTTAACAAAACACCTCAACAATAATAAAACTATAATGAATTCACATTTGGTACCACTCAGATTAAGATGAGTTCCCTTATTTCTTTAGATTAAGAGACTAGCTTTAAGTTAAAACTTTATATTTCTGACCATTTCATCTCTTTTTCATTTAATATCAAAAATTTTATAGGAAATTGTCCACTGTTAAAAGTGCTATATATAAATAAAATACATTATATTTTATTGTCTTAAACCTACTGAATGATTTATTTGTCATTCTCAGATGCATTTGAAGGAATGAATAGACAACATAGAACAGAGCACATTTTGTTTGAAATCATGTTTTTTTTTAAATGATCAAAAATATTGAAACATTGGCAAGAATTCTTTTTTTTTGCCCATGTGTGTTTTTTTTTAGAATGACTGTTTAAACAGTTGATAGGCCTGAGTGCATAATCTTGGTTTCTCCAGTAAAGAGTGAATTTGCTGTTTAAATAAGTAAACAATATGAATAGGCTGAAGTGAAAACCAATATAAAATGCAAAGCTAAAAAGAACTGACAGAAGCTGAGCTACAAACCTGGAGAAGCATCATAAAAGGAGGTAACAGTTTGGTGTCTGTGGGTCACTAGTTTTATGCAGTTTACTGAAAGCAAGGAATACACTATTAAGTATAAAGTGTTAGTCTTGAAGTCAATTCAAGTAAATATCTGTTCCAATTATTTAGCTCTGGCTGCAAAAATAATGTTAACACATTTAGATATTATTTTTAAATATCCAGAAACGAAGGCTGGAAATGATCCTATTCATCTCATTTAGCAAAGCTTTTCCCAAAGTCATGTATGTAATAGCTGAAAAAACACTTATTTTAATATAATTATTATTATATATTTGACACAATAATGCAAGGAGTATTAGTGTGGTGTTTAGTGTTTTATTATGTTAAAGAATTAGATTTTATTAACAATGTATTCAGACAAATTAGCTTTCTCCTGCATTATAATCATGTGCTGTTCATGTGATAGAAGAGAAGGGTGTTACCTGTCAACTAGGAGAATAAAGGACATGGGTGTTAGCTGTTAGACTGGCCATGGCAGTGATTCTGTAGCTCATGAAGTTCAGGTTTAAAATATTTCTTAACAGATACATGGTGCTTGTAGTACAGTTGAATTATTTTTTTCAGAAGCAGAAAGAACTTAGTAGAGATAGATCTGACTGTAATTCTCACCAAGGACCATATCCAGAGTAGAGTTGCAGTCAGGACAGTGAAATTATACATAGCCACATTTTATTACTTGATTACTATTTTAAAAGAAATGTGTAAGCTGTGTATGTGGGAAAAAGGTTAATCTAAAACAGTCACATTTCAATTAGGCCTTATTTTGATCATTAACTTTAATTTACTTATTATTGAAATTATTATTATTATTATATATTTTTCCAACATATTTTCATCTTGGAGGAGCAGTTTGAAGTCTGTCACCAATGTGTGAGCATTTAATTTAAACACATCATTCTGAAATGGATACTTTGAAATTACAGAATTATTTATTAATAAATGCCATTATTACTTAATTAATAATATTACACATTAAAGTTCACAAAATTGTTTTTTTATTAAAGGAGATGAATGAAAAAGCTGTAACTGTTTAACCTAGATATTTTGATTAAATTAAATATTTTTTTATATTATATATGAGAGCTAACATGTGACATGTGAGGATGGGTTCCCTTTTGAGTCTGGTTCCTTATGCCATCTTTGTGGGTTTTTTCCTTGCCACAGTCAACACCAGCTTGCTCATCAGGGACAAACTTACACTTATAATAAAAATCTTCTTAATTTTCATCACCACATTATCTTTGTGAAGCTCCTTTGAGACAATGTTCATTGTTTCAAGTGCTATACAAATAAAAATGAATTGAATCGAATCATCCACAAATGCAGGTTAAGGCTCTAGCATGCAAAGAAAAAGTAGAAAGAAATCTTCTACAGGCCAAAGCTCATTTAAAATGAACTGAGGAAAAGTGGTCTGTGGTCAGACAAATCAAAATTTGAAATTCTTTTTGGAAATTATGGAGGCTATGTCTTCTGTACTAAAGAGGAGAGGGACCATCTTGCTTGTTTTCAGAATTCAGTTCAAAACCCATCTCTGATGGAATGTGGGTGCATCAGTGTTTATGGAATGGGCAGCTTGCACATCTGGATAGGTACCATCAGTGCTAAAATGTACATACAGGTTTCAAAACAACATATGCTTTCAGAAAACATTCTTATTAGGGAAGGCCTTGCATATTTTAGCAACACGTGCATCTATTACAATATCATGGCCTTGTAGTAGAGAAGTCCAGGTGCTAAACTGGCCTGCCTGCAGTATAGACCTTTCATTATTTGGAAGCATTTGGTGCACAATAAAATTAAATGTACAACAAAGAAGACCCAGAAGAGTTGAGCAGCTAGAATTCTGTATCAACAGTTCGGGTTGCAGCAGTTAAATAAAAAAATTTTTTTGGTACATTCCTGTAGTTTCATTAACTTGGTATATTTTCGGGAATAAAATATGTGGTTATTAGATTTGCAAATTATTGCACTCTGTTTTTACATTTCTGTTTTTATTTACATTTTACACAGTGACCCAACTTTTTTGGAAGAGTGGCTGTATTGCATTGGGCATATTATACCTGTCTGCTCTTTATATTATTCAACTTTTAAATAAGGTGATGTGAATTCCATCATGATCATGAAATTCCCAGTCAAATCTAGAGTCTGCACAAGAACCAGTTTCCAGGGTGAGGGACCCTGAGGGATTCTGTGAAGAATGTTTTCCTTGTCAAAAAGAATTCCAAATAGGAATGTTTTTAGAAAGTTAGTACACTTAATTGATCAAAGAACTCTTCAAATAACCTGTTTTCTAAGAGTCTGTAACTAGGATTATTTCACACATGTAGGAAATTTAATTTTATTAATATATCACTTTTAAGAATAGAGACAAAGTAGCTTTCCAGAACTTTGTGTGTAGATTTTAATTTCTCCTAAACGAGCTTCAGAGAGGTGACAGTGCCAAGGCGAACATTCTCATGATCACATGAGGACAGAGCTCTAAGAGAAATGAGGTTCAGTGTGGCAACGTTAATGTGAATATGTAGTTATGAGTCACACACAATCAAACCAAACCCACAGCCTGACTGATGCAGTGTGTATGAGTGAAGATCTGCTCCACCCCTCTACACACATTTAACCTCCATCTGTCTTACCTGACTGCTATTCTCACACCTACTCTATCACACAGGTAAGAACATCTCTGTTGCACACACTGGCACACAAACATACACTAGTACAACACATCTTTCCCTGTTTTATATAAGTTTTGGAGGATATTAATACAAACAGATGTTAAGTTTTAATCAGGCTCTTTTGTGTTAGGTGTGTTTTGTGAGAGTTTTTGGGAAAAAAAAGTTTGTTACCAGTAAAATATAAAAGTGATGACATTAGATAAGGGTTAGGGTTAGATAGGAGCACTCTGCCCTTATATTCAACATCTATTACATTTTACTTTTAACCAGGAATAAATTGTTTTATTTAAAATGCTATATTTTAACTTATCCTTCACCAACATTTGTCCTGTTATTTAACATTAGCAGTAATTTCAGCATCACTGATTTGTGTGTAATGGCCTGAAATAACAGACTTTTATGTCATTGTTTATAAAATTCAGCCGAATGAATGTTGATCTAATCCATGATTGAAAGTAAAGGATTTTTTTTTAAGAAATTACATATTTCTATGAATTGTATATAAATTAGCACACATTTAACAGTATAACTTCCAAAATATTATAAATATATGAAACTTTTTTATGAATGTTCATTAAGGTTATATTTAGTTTGATTCAGTGACAGAATAGCCGTAGACTGATACTTATCTCAGTGATTTTGTCAGAAACATATTACTTGCTTCTGTGTGTTAATGCTGAAGTAAATGTGTTCATAGAGGTAGGGAAAGAAAACAGGTGTACTGCTTTGCATTGTTGGCATTTTCATCTCTCTTTTTATTCATGCATGGTTCATGTAGCTTCACATCTATATGTTCTGCTATGGCACAATTTCTCAAATAACTCAACATGAAGTATGAAAATGTTCTGGAATGTGGACAGTCCTGTGTTTGGGGCAAAATCTAACTGTGAGCACAGCAGCACAGTCACACTAACAGTGCATGAAAATGGCAAAACATTCTGTGTAAAGTTCCCTGAGGGTCAAAGGTGCAATGTTCATTTTAAACTGATAATTTTGCATAAAAGATTAATGAGAACAAATTACAACATAGAATATAAATCAATAATCCATGGAGTGCAAAAACATATTCTAAAGTATAAGATTATGAAAATAAAAATCATAAAAACATAAATTTTTGAATTGAATGTAAAAGATTTATGAAAATTTTTTTGTTTAATGTGTAAAATTAGTTCTATTTTACAAATAAACCAAAATCAGCTTAAATAAGGACTTTGATTTGCTGCAAATCCCTCAAAAAACTCATGAAAATTACTATAATTAAAAATGACACTAAATGTGTTTAGGAATGCCAGGCTATGTTCCCTCTCAGGAACCCTTTCAGGAATGTCTCTAAGTTGTGTATGAAACCCTAGTTCTGTGAGGAAACGAGACGCTGTTTCTGAACACTTTGGGAATGTGACTGCGTTGTCCATGCTCTGAATAATGAGTCTAAGTGACATCATGACCAGGGAGTAAAAAGCACACCTGGAGAGAAAACGGCTTCAGCTTCTGTTTGTTCATGAAGCGCTTTGTGTGAAGTTTAATGTTTGCCTGTCTGTTTTGTCAAAACAATGAAGGCATCCAAGAAAACCAAACACATGTTTCCTCGTTTCATTACGGGAAGGGATACACACAGCCTGTGTGTGGCTTGTTTGGAAGCAGAGCATGCGATTGCCAGCACTGTGCTGTAGCGGTGCTCCGGTTCCTGGGGTTCGCTTATAGATCTCGCAGAAGGTTTGAAGATGGGCTTGATCCTTTCCTTTACCTCCTCTACTTAGTCTGACTCCTGTGCAGCTTCGGAGGCATGCCTCTCGGCGATGTCTTCCCCCCCGTCACGAGAGCACGCAGCTCCGCTTTCTTCCTCCAAGGAGGGGGGCGGGCAGGCTCTTACGTACCAAGTAGGGAGGAGCTCCTGGAGGTTTTAACACATGCAGTGTAGAAGCTTGATTTAGCTTGGCCCCTCCCTCAGGCAAGCTCGATGAGCGATTTTTGTTCCTAGTGTCACAGCCTACGTGTCGGGCTTACCATTTTTACCAAGGTGTCCAGGTCCTGGGCGCGGCCTTTCTCATCTGGTTTATTCCATCTCGGGGCTTAGGAATTATGGCTATGGTAATGCCTTTGTTTGAAGAGACGCTAGCATGTTATCTCTCCCCAGGTGTGGCATTTCCCTAAAACCCCTGACATTACCCAACAAGCCCCTGCGCACTACCTCTGCACTGGTGGGTAAGAATTCTGCCTCGGCAAGTCAGGCCACTGAATGTCTGCACACCATGTCGGTACTGCAGGCATTCCAAGCCGACCTTCTGCGGGAGCTGGATCTGGGAGATCCTTCGGGCAGCCAGTTTTCTGAGATCTGCCATATGGTGGATCTGGCCCTACGGGCCACAAAGGAGACTGTCAAGGCCATTTGCCAGTCTATGGCCACCCTAGTAGCCACTGAAAGACACCTCTGGCTTACCCTGTCCGAAATACTGTACAGGAACAAGGTCATGCTGCTGGATCCCCACTCTCTCCTTCGGGTCTCGAGAGACTGATACCCATAAGGGAGAACCTGGCAGCCTGGAGGGCTTTGCCAGACATGTCCCTCTGGGTCTTGCATACTGTAGAGCGAGGCTATGTAGTCAGTCTCTGGTCTCGGTAGTTCTGGAGAGAATTCGGAGTCTGTCTCCTCCTAGTAGCCCCACGGTGGCCAAGGCCGTCCATGGTTCACAGACCTGGTGACCCTCCTCGAGCAGCCTCTATGGGAAATTCCTCTCAGGAGGGATCTATTCTCTCAATCAGGGGGCGCAATAGTTCACCCTGGCCCCGAGTTGTGGAAGCTGAGCTCAGAGGCTCGGGTCTTCTCACCGAAGTGGTAGAGACTATTCTCTAATCCAGAGCTCCCTCCATGAGGAGGTTGTATGCTGCAAAATAGCATCTGTTCACTGCGTGGTGCTTTCGGTGCAAATTAGACCCAGTCCACTGCCCAGTTGGTTCGGTGCTGGAGTTTCTACAGGAGTAGTTCGCAAAAGAGTTGGCTTCCACCATTAAAGTCTACGCATTCGCCGTTTTGGCGTATCATGCCCTGGGCATTCACAGGGCAGAGACCCACTCCTGACAAGCTTTTTTCATGGCACCCTTCGCTGCATCCCACAGTGCCTGGTTGGGACCTGGCTGTAGTGTTCAGGACTCTGAGCCCTTCGAGACTGTTCATCTGCTACAACCCTCTGAGGAGAGGCATTCCTGCTCATTATTGACGCTATTGTGTCTTCTTATGGGTCCTCTGGTCTCCCCGCTCCATTCAGGGTCAGAGCTCACTCTACCCAGAGTGTGGCAGTCTCTAACGCTTGGTCCCTTAACAATTGTCCCTCCAAGACCTCTGCGACACTGCAGGTGGTCTACCCCTCTCACCTTTGCCAGGTTTTACAACCTTGACCTCTAGTCAGGGCCTGGTTGGTGTGGTGTTATTAAACTCTTGTTCCCAAAGCATTCCGATGCAGTTTAAGTTCCTGAAAGGGACCGTCTCTAGGTTACGTATGTAACCCTAGTTCCCTGAGGGAACGAGACGCTGCGTCTCTAGCCACACTTCTGGCACCCCCTCAGCGCTTCCTTCACCGTTACAGGAGCTGAAGCTGTCTTCTCTCCAGGTGCGCTTTATACTCCTTGGTCATGACATCACCCCGCCGGTGACAGCCTGTCTTTAATTTTGACTGATTAGGCTCATTACTCAGAGCATGGAAAATGCAGTCACGTTCCCAAAGCGTTCAGACACAGTGTCTCGTTTCCTCATGGACCTGGGTTACATACATAACATAGAGACATTCAGAGGCAATTATTTATGGATTACATATTTCAGTTTCTGATTTTACTTAGTTTCTGCATAACATTGAAATAACTGCAATGTTAGAATTTTTACTGCATGCAATGTTTAAGAAGGTGTGAATGAATTACCTAATTTACATATGAGGAAATACTTCTACAATAAACATTACAAAGATCAGCCAGTAACAATGAGCTCGAATTTTATGTTCATGTGACTTTAAAATGTGAAAACTACATCATTATAAATAAAATGTTCACCTTGAACCCAGATATGTGTAATATGTACATGGCCAGCAGTCAGTCACTGGATACTTTAGTGTATCAGACTATTATACACTAAAGAATGAATCAGAATGATCTCTGGATTTTCTGTACTGTTTAATTCAATTCAGTTAAATTTTATTTGTAGTGCTATTTTAATGGACATTGTTACAAAGCAGCTTTAAAGTAAATAGATTGCAATTTGATGCTGTTTACAGGTGAATGTAGATTACATTTAATGTTGTTCAATGCAGACACGTTTAAATATATACTTTTATAAAATTCCTACAGGACGGACCTATTTCCTACAGGACGGATGAACAATGTGCTGATAAACAAACAAAACAACAATGAGACGAAACATCAGACCCCGAGCACTCATCATCTGTGCTCTCTTCATAGGTAGGACGTCAATAATAATAATAATAATAATAATAATAATAATAATAATAATAATAATATTTAGAAGAAGAAGAAGATAAGACATAATCAAATTACAAATGTAACAAATCAACCCCCACACTGCACCCCGCTCCCTCTGACCCTCCACCACTGCTCGACTGGTCCCACCATCATTCAGGGTACAAAGAACACATGCTTCCAGTCTTCCCTGTTCTGGCACTGAGGTGTTAGGACAAACTTCCAAAGATGATGTCCAAACAGCTGCCTCTTTATCAGTTTTCAAAGCATATTTAAACATCTATTTTTCCACAGATTAAAAAATAAGCACTTCTAACGAGAAAAACAACAAAAGTTTTAATTTAATGGTATTCTTACTGTGTGTTCAAATGAACCAATATTCAAATTTATTTATTGACAGATACATCAAAGCACTTTAGATTTAATGTGGATAAGGGGTTGCCGACCAAATGCATAAATATAAATGTAAATGGATTTATCCAGAACTGCTTTATAAAATATTGCTTTATAAAATAAACTGCTAAAATAAAAAAAAATACATTTAAAATACTATTACAGTATATTATATTTTATATTTTATGGGTAATAAATTATTTGATCAAATGAAATATTATAAAAGTTTTTGTGAAAAATAAAAGCTTGTGTATAATACATAAAGAAATTGATATATGATTCTTAATATCAGAGCAAACAATAAAAGAAAACAAATTCTACAGTTTTCAATGTGATATGTCAAGAATTTCAATATTAACCATCTACTATTAACTCATTATTATTGACTTCTCTTAAGCATCTGTTTATTTATGTATAGCAATTATTTTTATAAACTATCTTCTTCAAGGAACTACTACATTTTGTAATTTAAAAAATATATTATTTTAGTTAAATGATGTTGCCTTATTAATTAATTTCATGCTATATTTCATCTAGAAATATTGAAACTAATATCTTCAATATTTCTTTTCTGCTTGTCAGGATATTGCACAGCTCAGACAACTACACAGGTAAGAACACTTTCTGGAAATGGAAATAACAAAATAATAAAAAAATATGTATGTATATATATGTAATATATATGTGTAATATGCTGTGCTTATAAATTAAAAATTATTTTACATAAAATGAAATGTAAATGAAAACAGAATGTGATTATTTGCAAATCTCATAAATCCCTATTTTTTCCCAATAGAACATAGAAATATATTACATATATATTAAATATATAAAAAATTGAAACATCGTTAGGTTACATATGTAACCCTGGTTCCCTGAAGGAACGAGACGCTGCGTTGAGTGTGCTCTGACCCCGAACGGTGCAGGGTGACCAGAGGACCATAGGAGGATGCAATAGCATCAGTAATCCACCTGCTAAGCATCTGCTTGTTTGCAGGGAGGCCTCTCCTAGGAGGGCCTTGGCAGATGAACAGTTGTTCCAACTTCCTCCAGAAACTCATCCTGTGGATGTAAATGTCCTCCACAACTCTGGGCAGGGGTAAATTATTGTGCCCCCTGCCTGAAAGAAAAGTTCCCTCCTGAGAGGAATCTCCCAGGGATGGTGTTTGAGAAGGGCCACTAGGTCCGCAAACCATGGTCTGCCCGGCCACCACTGGGCCACCAGGAGGAGATGGCCTGCATCCCAGCAAACTCTCTCCATAACTGCCAGAAACAGCGTGAGCAGATAGCTCTCGGCCAAGCCAAGGCGTTCAACCCTAAAGGACAGTGCAACATCTCTTGAGTCACAAACAGGCCTAACTGGGCCCTTCCAAATCTCTCCTAGATCTGCTCCACCACTTGAGAGTGGAGCTGGCATTTCCTGGGCCTCAGTCCTTGTCTTGAAAGGGCTTCTGCTGCTTCATACAGATGGCTCGGTATATATGCTGCGCTCAAGGAGAGCTACAGGAGGATCTGACGTGCCAGCTTGTATATGAGGCTTGAGCGCAGACCTCCCTGGTGGTTGATGTAAGAGACCACTGAGGTGTTGTTCAAGCATATAAGAAGCATGGCCAGCATCTCTAGGCAATTGATGTGCCACAGCATATGGCGCCCTTCCCATAGAACTTGATCCGAGTGACCACTCATTACAGCTCCCAACTCTGTGAGGGATGCATTCGTCGTAAGCATTATGCAACAACCAGGAAGTCCCAACACGGTGCCTTGAGATAGGAACCCGGGATCTCTCCATACATCTAAGGCATATAGGGCTCACTGCCTGACCTTGATTATATGGAGCGGATTGTCCCTCCGAGAGAACCCTCAGGTCCTGAGCCACCACTGAAAGGGTCTCATATGCGGATACGGATGCCTTTGTGAAGGTGCGGGTGAGAAGGCAAGACCAAACGGAATTACCCGATATTGGTACACTTCGGTCCCGAAACGCCGGGAACTTCAGAACCTTCCTGTGAGAAGGAAGATGGATACATGAATACATTTGTCTCCATCAAACTGGGGCAGATGAGACCCAAACTGAATCGTATAGCCTCTGTCTACAGTACGCAGGACCCACCTAGACATTTCTTCAGGTCCTCTAAAGTACCGGGCAGAAATCGAGAAGGATGTTTGCTGTAGCTGGCCGTGCCCTGAAGCACTAGTTGTGGCAGGGTTAACTGACCAGGTCTCTGGGGATGACGGTGCAGGCACAATGTGATGAGATGCACCAGAATGATGTCCCCAGAATGATGTCCCCAGAATGTCCCGTGGCAAGACTTCTTGGCCTCTTATTGAAAATGACAGTCCTCAGATCTGTCATCTCACGGGGTTTTAGCCCAGAGCATCTATATCTGAACCTCCCGATGGGTTGTTCCTGGGGCTGCGGCTGGCGAGCAGCCCCATTAGAGTGACGTGGTCCTCCTGGAACCTATCGACTACCATATTTGCGGAGTTGTCGAATAGGCCAGTTGGCACTGTCCTTATCGGAAAGTTTTGAAAGGGTAAGCCACAGGTGCCTCTTCATGGAGGCTAGGGTGACCATAGACCGGCCGAGATGCCTTCTATGCCTATCTCCCGCAGCAGGTCAGCCTGATACGCCTGTAACTCTGCACACAGCAGCTTGTCCTGCTGAGGTGAAAGCCTTAGCCACCAGTGCTGACTTGTTACACAGGGGCTTAGTGGGAAATGTTGGGGTCAATGCGATACTCTTGGAAAGATAGCTAGCCAGCATCTCTTTAACTCGGGGCACTGACCCTTCTTTCAGTTCCATCACGTTAGCATATAACGCAAATTTAGGACTAAAAAGGTGGCCCGAATAAGGCTTCGCCCAGGACCTGGACAGCTCGGTGTGCAGGTCCGGAAAAAACGGCAGACCTCGATGCAGAGGTTATAAAATAGGCTGAAGCAAGCACACATCGAATTTACTGGATGGAGGGACTTTCTGCTCATTGGCCTGCCAAGCCAGATCTAGCTTAGCAATGGCACTCCTCTTCTTTTAACAACAGTCCGTATACATTTGGGAACTGAGGAGTCCATTTGCTGGAGTTTTGGGAGAGGAATGTTGCCCCATTCATGTTTGATACAGGATTCTAGCTGTTCAAAAGTCCCTTAAAAAGACATCTGGTTGGACGCATATGTTACTCTAAAACCCGTGAATATCTTTCAGCATTGACAGAGCCTTTCTAAATGTTCAAGATGTTACTGGCACATTCCATAGGCACAAAGGCACTCCCATTAAATTAAAGATGCAGCTTAAATGAGCATTAGACACAAAGTGGTGGAATCTCTGTAACATGTTTATATGTGGTGTCTTCTTTCATAGTAGAGCTCTAAGCTGAATTTGTGTTCACAGGCAGGGATTTCTGGAGGTGTTGCAATGGTTTCCATGGCAAGTTTAACATCAAATTGACCACTACCTAGTTAGAATCGTCAAGGAATTTAAATTCACGTTAATAAAGGGGCTCGAAACTAAACACACATTTAGATAGTTACTAAATGGTTCCAAAGCATTGGCTTTGTCGCTGAAAAAGAGTCCGAATGTGGTAGACAAAGGAGATTCCGTTAGGAGGAAGTTCTTGGGCAATGTTCTTGAAGGTAAAGCTGCCAGAAGATCTGTCTCAAAGGGTTTGAGTCCTGTCTCAAAGGAGGGTTTAAGCGATAATTGGTGGATGTTCAAGACATTTGAAGGTCCCCTAGCCACGCCCATCTTTGGTGGAATGGCCATTACAAGGCATGAACTTTTGAGAGGGAAAAAACTCTGCTTGCATGAATTATGGCTGGTCTGGAGAACTAATGTTTTATCTAAAGTGTATTAAAAGCAGTACAGTATTTTCACAGTCATTGTTTAAGAAATAGAGAGCAGATCATTTTGATACCAAGAAGTAATAGACAACATTAAGGCAAAGATACATTGATACACCTGGACATAAGACTTTAAAGTGTAACAAATGTCAATACAGAGTTGTAGCTAGGATGTTATAAACTGTTAGAAATGTTATTCATTACAAATGTTTATTTTTGTGCTGGTGATATTTCCATTGGTGCTGTTAATAACAGTGGTATTAGCATTTATTTTAAAAGAGTGGCAGTCTTGTTCTTGTTATTGTTGCCATAAGTGTCTGTGTTGAGGGGATGAATTTTAATAACAGTTTTAGTTTTAGAAGTAAACAGTTTTAGTAGTAAACAGTAGGTTAACCACTCCCTCCTCTGTAATGAGTGTGGTGTCCCTCCTCTGTGTCCTCTAGATTTTGAGCTCCATCTCAACGGAAGAACTCAGCGAGTATCTGAAAAGCACAAACCCAGTGATTAATGGTTCTGAACTCTGCACACTACTTGATAATTACAACAGAACCACTCAGTACCTGGAGATGGTATTTTCTTCATTTCACTTTTGCTGCTGCCCATGCATGTTGCTTACTTTTTTGTTATATTAACAGATAGAGTAATCCCTGTATCTCTTTACAGGAGCCTGTTTTGTCCTCAGCTCTGGCCAGCCGAACATTAGAGTGTGTGTGGCCTCGTGCACTTAATGCCTCATCTCAGGCTGATGTAGAACAGTGGTTTAATGTCACACTGCTTCACTACCTGCCCTACCTCAGCTCTCAGCTCATCAGCTCCACCCAGCTCAGTGGTGCCTCTTGTCTGTCATACAGGAAACTGTGAGTCTTTGTTGCATTCAGCATTACACAGGGTTCTCAGCACAAACACGGACCTCTGTCTGTTGGCTTACAAAACAAGTATCCCTAGTAAAACATTTCCTCTATATGTGTGTTTGTGAGCAGGGTGTCCATCCTAGGGGACAACTACACCTTTGCTGCAGCTGATTTCACCCCAGCTGATGTGTACAGCTCTATTAAAGAGTATTTAAGCAGCGGCAGTAAGTATAAACTCTTTTCTTCTGTTTTCTATCCCTCTCTCTTTCTCTCTGATTAAATGTACTTCACTTTTGTTTCCGGTACACGTGTATGTACAATATGTGTGTCCCAACAAAACTATGTTTATGTGTAATTTGCAGATGGCAGCCCTCGCTGCTATAACTCTTCAGATCCTCTTCTGAACTCCACTGCCTGGTTTGTCGATAATATCGGATTCTTCATCACCTTCATCACCCTCACTGATCTTCAATCATTCCTATCAGGAAACATGGTAGCACACACACACACACACACACACACACACACACACACACACACACAAGCATACGTGTAATTATCAATTTTAGTAATTTGGACCGATATCAGCTAAATACATCCTGCAACACACACTCATAGTGACGTATTAATGTGTGGTTTATTATGTTCTTTAGACAAGTGAGTTCCTGAAGAACTCTGAAAATCTTCAGTTGTTCAACAATGCAAACATTTCAGCCAGTGTCCTGCAGTACTACACAAGAGAGTTGTACCTCCAGAATCCTGACTTCAGCCCACTCAGGTAACACTAGACTCTACACATTATCAACTACTTCTTCTATTTCTTCATCCAGCCTTGTATAAAGCATTCTAAAAGCTTATTTGTGTTCTTATAGATTGCCACCTGAGCTGCTGTGTCAAAGTCCTTCCTCCATGTTTGTTCCTCTTGGAGATGCAGACATTCAGACCATCCTCACTAAGATCAACAACTTCTGTACAGAATTTAATCCAGAGGTGATCAATAAATAAGTCTCTGCCTGTTTACTAATCAGCTAGTGTAGCAGTACCCGTTATCTATAATCCTCTTCTCTTTTCAGGTTACATCGGTGCTGGTAGCAAAGTTCCCCAATATAACAACAGATGCCATCCAAAAGTTGGGTAGCCAGTGCGTGGGCCTGACTGTGGGCCAGATAAACTCTGCCCCCTCCAATGTGTTAAACACTACACTGTCTACACTCAGTTTCATCAGTGGCTGGGACCAGGGCCAATTGAATGCCCTCATCCAGAGCATCATTAGTTCAGGCTTTAATGTGAGTGTACATTGCAAAATTGTCAGGAATGACAGTCTATGCTGCTGGAAATGAAATCACATCAAGTTGAAGCTATTTCACAAAATCAACCTGTGAAGAACATAATTGTATTTCCTTTTAATATATTAACTAATTACATGCTATTTCTCAAAGTCCTGTAATTTAAACATTCTCTTGTTGCGTTCATGTGGAAATATCAGAATTATTTCTTTTATGTATTATCTCACAGATCGACAGTGCCTCCTCAGTCTTGTCACTGGGAACACTTATTGGTGGTGTTCCTTCTGCAACCATCTCCATCCTCCCATCTTCTCAGATTATGTCTTTATCACAAAATGTAACGTTCATCAATAACATTTTATCAGCACCAGTTATTCTGCAAGAGACATTTGTCCAAAAGGTATACACTCTTTTTACTTAAGCACACACACATACACGCATGCATACACACACACATATACAGCTTTGTAATTGTATGGAATCAATAGTTTGTTGATGTTGAAGTCTGCTCCAACACTTTTTTCCAGGTAATCTCTGTAGACCGAACTGAAGTGATACAGAATGTTCCAGATGCACTGGTGATGTATATTCCGCTTGTTCTATTGACATCACTGAGCTCTGTGGAAATTTTACTCATCAATAACAAAAGCTGGAGTCATGAACAGGTAACTGAACAGACCCACTTTCTAAATCAATTTTTTATACTGGTATTCCCATAAATGCAATGATTTGTCTTTTATTCCTACCAGGCTATGATGCTGTTTGGTGCAGTGGCAAGTGGCAGTGATAATCCAGAAGAGTGAGTTAGAAACACACCGAATCTCTCTCTCTCTCTCTCTCTCTCTCTCTCTCTCTCTCTCACACACACACACACACACACACACACACAAACACACAGACACTCACACACAACCTGACTTGCTAAGATTGCAATTTGGTCAATAAACTAGTCATTGAGTTTGTGTCTGTGTTTGACTTTGTGTGTGTGTGTGTGTGTGTGTGTGTGTGTGTGTGTGTGTGTGTGTGTGTGTGTGTGTGTGTGTGTATGTGGGTGTTTCTTCCCACAGTCTGTCACCATCAGTACTGCAGGGATTCTCCTGTGGTTCAGTTCAGACTCTGCCAATACAAAAAGCCAAAGATCTAGTGAAAGCCTGTAGACCACGTGCAGACAGAGACAAGGTTGTCCTGGAAGAGGCTCAGGTAGATACACTCTGATATTCTTTCACATTCTGCACAAAGCCTGAGACAGAGACAGCATGTGGACCCAAACCTTGACTAGTAAACGAGAAACTACACAATCACAATGCATTCTGTGTTTCAGCTGATCTGCATGTACAACTACGTAAAAGAAGATCCATTTGTTAACTTTACTGATGTCCCCTCTGACCTGCTACTGTACTACAGGTGTGGAACACTTTCACACACACAAAATACTGACTATAAAAGATAATACACATGTCTCCTGCATTCCCACTTGATGGTTTCATGTGTCTGAAATTAAGAGTGTGGGTTGTTTGCTATCCGTGTGTTGTAGCTATGAGAAGATACAGAAGGTGAACTGCCAGTCATATTTCAGTGCCCTGGGCAAAGCAGATTTCTATGTTGTTTCTCCTGTCCTTGACAAAATGACCAACCTGTTCAACAATGCAAAGGACTGCCTGGTAATACATACACAGTAACATGTTTACAGACCAACACGTTCATTGTTAGCTTTTAAATCTTGGAAAACCTATCACCAAATTGCACCAAATGTTACATTTGATTTGTGTCTCGTGAACTTCCAGTGATGAAATATTCATCTATTGCAATTAGCAAATTCCCTTCTACGGAAGGACTTCCATAAGTGTTTTGTGATCTATCAAGAACATATAATTGGGTTAATTTATTAGAAAAAATGTTCAAGTTCATATAAAAGACAAATATTTTGAAACAAAATGTTGGACTCCTCACAAGTCCCCCATTTTTAGAGATTCTGTGTGACACTTCTTTATGGTTTGTGATGCTGTAGGGTATAGCTGGTGTGAGTCTGACCAGGGATCAGGTGGATGTTCTTGGGAATATGGCCTGCACACTGGAATTCTCCTACATTCAGAACTCTGACCCTCTCATTTTGGAGAAACTAAAGAACTGTGAAGATCTTTCTGATTCACAGATCACTGCTATACAGTCACTGCTGCTCAGTGGAAACACTACTTATGGGTAAGACAGAACATCTTGTGCATTAGCACATATCTTTTATATATGTGGTAGAGTTGTAGAAAAGAAAAATCACATTTTAACATTTAAATTGAAAAGCCTAAAAAGGTCATGAAACAAAATAAATAATGTGTGTTTGTATTTGTATTATATTATTAGTATTATATCTTTGACATTATTTTTCTTTAATCAGTAATCCATCAACATGGAATGAGCAGACCGTGGAACAACTCGGCATGCTGGCTGTTTATTTCAAATCAGACCTCTGCAACAAGCTTAGCTTTGTATGTAAACATGTTCAGCTTTGCATTTATGATTTTAAATGATTTATTAACCCAGTGTTAGACTATCTGGACTAATTGAATGTGTGTTTGTGTGTGTGTGTGTGTGTGTGTGTGTGTGTGTGTGTGTGTGTGTGTGTGTGTGTGCGTGCGTGTGTATGTGTGCATTGTTTATAGAATGTAAAAAGGAAAGTTCTTTCAGTCCTGAGGAAGCAGAAGCTCCCAATAAAGAAACTAAGTGCATTCTTTACAGAATGCAACTCAGAAAGCACTACAGGTAATGGTACACATTAAGGTACATAGACAGGTTTTTAGATTCTGTCCATTACTGAGTAACTCTAAACCTTCTGTGTCTAACAGTGAGCAAGATCACAGCAGCAACAATTGCAGATACATCGTTTCCTTACGGCTTTAACTCCACGCTGTTTGATCTGTATCTGGACATCGATGTCCTACAGGACAACCTGGCAGCCATTACTGAGAAAGTGGTGGACACCAGCCTCCAGAATGTCATTCTGAACAAGTTAAACCAGGTATTATGAGAAATACAAGGTTGTTTGTGCTTTTCTACTATAGTATTCTGTTATTTTTTGCAGTGAGTGTTTAAATATGATTATTGCATGCTAAATGTTTGCAAAATGAATAATCTCTCAATCAAGGTTTGTTTTTGGGTTATAAGTTCAAAGTCAGACTTTGTGTGAATGTTGGATTTACCCAAATAAACTTTTGGATATTTTGTGCCAGGTGTTATAATAAAATTTGTCGAATTTTTTGCATATCTAGATTTATCCATCAGGCCTTAATGATGATGTGCTGCAACTACTAGGTTCCACTTCTCGGGTGGCATCTATTGATGCTATTAGCAAATGGAACATTACTATAATTGATACGCTGTCCTCTTTTCTGGACTCAAATGATGGAAGCTGGGAACCAGAAAAGGTAATGGATTGATGTAAAAGTGTGTGAGTGTAAGTTTAAATGTTTATGAGAGAGAGAGAGAGAGAGTGAGAGACAGAGAGAGAGAGATACAGACCTTTAAAGTATTTTTTGACATTTATTTAATATTTATCTTAATGGCACATTCCTCTCCTCTGAGAGAGATGAGAAGAGAGAAATCATGAGCACCTGCAATCCTTTAATCAGAGAAACAGAGAGAATCTCTAATCCATCAGAGAATGAGAGCAAGACAGAGAGGAAGAGAGAAATCCAATATAGAGGAAGATCTGTGATCCTTTATAGAGTGAAAGAAAAATCATCTGTGATCCCTTAAAGAGTGAAAGAGAAAACATCTGTGATCCTATGTAGATAGAAAAAGAGAGCTGGGTCATGTTTGATCCTATATAGCGAAGAAGAGAGAGCATCTTTGATTTGGTATAGAGTGAAAGAAAGAGCGTCTGTGAGAGAAAGAGAAAAGAGAAACACAATTACATTTATGGCATTTGGCAGATGCCCTTTCCAGAGCAATTTACAATTCTCTCATTTATACAACTAAACATTTGTGGGTTAAGGGTCTTAACATATTTAATGCTCAGACAATTATGTGCTTGCTACCTGAATATTGTTTGTGGTTTTTTTTTCTAGAGTAAAGCAATCATTATGAGATATCTGAACATTGATAATCATTCTCTGGGAAGTGCTGAAATAAATATCATTGGTTCTTACATCTGTACATTAAACATCAATGTACTGGAAAATATCACTGCTGAGAACCTAATGTAATTACACACACAAACATGTTCATACATCCAAAAGCATGCAAAAGCAAAATGATTTGTGTATGGTTGTGTTCATGATGTTTCCTTTTTTCTATGCAGAATGGTCCTGCCTCCAGATCTGACTTTGTGTTCGACTCAACAGAAATCTGCTCTGTACATCATTGCCAAATCTTCATTTATCAATCTCAGCAGCAATGCCACAACGTACTACCAACTCATGACACCCTACCTAGGTAAAACAAATGTCCACTTATAAGAAAGATGAGACACACAAACAAATACGTCTTTTAAAAGAAGTAGTTGGTTAAAAGTAACCACACACACACACACACACACACACACACTATGATGCCAAGGCAGAGGTAGAGGGTTTGGTTTCCCTGTGTATCCTATACATACACAATAAAAATACATTTAGCATGTCTTTATGAATTTGATTCATGAATGAATTAAATATCGCCAGCATGTTGGCCAGGCCATATGGCTTCACTCGATATTCACAGTGCCCTCTGGTCGTGTCAAGGCCAGTTTTCCGCTCCTCCCCCTCTTTAATACGGATCAAGTTATAGGCACTGCGGAGGTCGAGTTTAGTAAAATATCGTGCCTTTTTGAGCTGTTTGAGGGTGGATGGCACCAGAAGGAGTGGATATGGATAACGCACTGTAATCGAGGGCAGGTTGCGATAGTCAATGCATTGCCGTAGTCCGCCATCTTTCTTCTCCACAAAAAAAACCATCCTGCAGCAGCTGGAAAAGGTACAGTTACTATTAGTAAAGGACAATTGTACCGGCAGTACAAGACTGTAGAGACAAGGTTTGAAGCTCACCTTAGGACATTGCAAACAACGCTGGGCTCTTATCCACAATTGAAGCATAATTTGAGGTGCATTTGATGCCTCTGCTCCTCTGGACAGACAAGAGTTCTACCAATCTCAATGGGCTATGTGACACTGGCAACCTCGCATGGTACAGGCATGGCATTGTTTGAGCAGGGTAAAACTCTCGAGTGTGGCACTGATTTTGTAAGAGATTGTCCAGTTGAATGGATGTGGTGATGTATTGGAACAAGGAGTTCCAAATAAATTTGACTTCTGCTGGGTATTGAAACACATCCTTGAGCAGCTGTGTGAAGTGAGCTAAAGAGCTTTTAACTACCTTTGTCAATGCCCCATAATGCGGAAACCCATTCCAGCACTTTGCCATTTAGCAAACTAAGCGTCAGAGCGCATTTAGTGGAATCCTAGCTATAAACGTCTGGTTGTTTTTGCTTGCCACAATCTCCATGGCTTGCTCATCAGGGATAAATACACATTGTTCACCTTAACTCTTACATTCTGTTAAGCTGCTTTGAGACAATGTCCACGGTAAAACGCACTATGGAAGTAAACTTGACTTGGTGTTGGGAAAAATATACCTTATGTTGCCAAAGAAACTTGCAACAGTAATTTGTGAAACCATCAAATTTGTCCAAAAGAGCCATCTTAAATAGTTTATGTTGGCTGGCAGGCATGACATTAATAGCTTGAAGGAGGTGAGTGTTAGCAGCCTGTTGAGCCTTGTACTATATGAGGTAAGCCACAAGCATTTCTCCCTGGTATGTGACAACCGATTCCAACCGATGAAAATCTGTTGGATTCCCGTCGGGCAAAGTATTCTGTGATGCCGAGGTGGAGGTAAAAGGGTTCTGAATCCATGTGCGGTTTATTGAAAACACCAGTGGCAAAAAAAAAACAGAAGGGCTAGGCAAAGGTAGAGTTGGTAAACACTAAATAGTCCAAAACAAAGTTAAGCAATCAGTAGGGCAAAAACAAATCTGAATAGCAATTAAAAAAGAGACGAGAGACGTACAACGTAGAAGAGAACGTATTGTTCATACACAATGAAAACAAGAAAACAATAGGTTTGGTAATGTGATGGCTAGCAAACACAGTACTTTGCACTGGACTAAGCATGACCACTGGATAGAAATGCTAATAACAGCAAGTAACCGATAGAACCAGAACTGTTCTTTACTCAGGTGATAGTTCCCTCTGCTGGTGCATCAGGTACACTGCCGCTGGAACCGTTACTCACATTATCACACTTTAAAATCTCTTATTGTGTGTGTGTGTGTGTGTATGTGTGTCTCTCTGACTAGGTGGAGCACCCGTGGAGGATATAGAAGCACTTTCCACCCAGAACATCAACATGGACATCAACATATTCATTAGTCTGAAACCCGAAGTTCTCCAGGTATAAATAATAAAAGGAATAGAATAGGTGTTTGATTTACATAAAGTGACAAATAGAGAATCGAATATGAACTTGAGTTAACCTAATTTGTGTTTGTCAGACCCTGAATGTGAGCACAGTGAAGGCTCTATTGGGGGTAAACATGGCTGATCTGAAGCTATTTGAGAACTCCTCAGCCTTACAATCCTGGGTGTCACAACAAAACCAATCTGATTTGGACACACTGACTCTTGGCCTCATCAACCGCAACCCTTGTTATGGTGTTAACAGGTGAGCTTGTTTATAAAACTATCAAAGAATCAAGTTTATAGAAACCATGTTCAAGTTGTTTTAAAGCGTAATTCTGTTTTTTTTTTTTTTTCTGCGTAGTTACCCACTTTCTAAAGATTTTGCATCTGGAAACATTTCTGCAGTACTGTGCAACTTCAACATTTCTGATTATGCATGTTCATCAGTAAGTCTTCTGTGAGACAAAATATCTCGCTTTAAGTTCATTATTGTTACTCCAAAAATGAGTTGACCACAAAAACCTGTTTTTTGTCTTTTAAGGGTGTTGTATTGTCCTCTGATGATCTGCTCACATTGTTAACATGCAAACTGCAAAATAACCTGACCTACTCTAAAGATCTTTGGAAGCATTTCTTCCAGAATTTTGCTGGATCATTGGAGAATGCACTGGACAGGTTTTCAAGCATAGTAAGAACATTTACCTGGTGTTTAAGAAAAAAAAGCAAAACATTTTGGTTAACTATGCATTGAATCATGTAATCTTTCATGCAGACCAACAGCAGCATTCAATTCACCCCAAATATGCTTGATGCCATTGGGGAGGTGATAATCAAGGACTTCACAGCAGCACAGTTAGCGAATGCTACTTTCATAAGCAAGTGGTTCCAGATAAGGCTCAACTATTTTTGTCATCAGTGTCCACAGACTTTCTGTCCAGCATCAGTTCCAAAACCTTCAGCTGTGAGACATACCAAATTGTGTAAGTATGTCACTGGAATTTAGAAACTCCAGATGTGTTATTTAAGACATGAAGATGATGTAGTTCATGTGAAAATCTGATTTGTTCCATTCAAATTAGGGTGGAGGCTCTCGGTAGTCAGGAATCACTTATGACAAAGAAACAGAAGCAGTGGGTCTTTACTTCATTCATCTTTCCCTTCCTGTCAAGAGTTGACTTGCCAGGTACATAGTCTCCTTTATATGTTTAGAAACCTGAAACAGACACGTGGCAGTCTGTGACTTGTTTTAGTCTGAATAGTTTAAAATGATGCTTTACCTAGATGAAAACATATAAGACAATTAAGAATAATTTGATTCATTAATCCAATGATCTCTGATCCTTTTAGATCCTGGCTGTTTTTCCAGCACTTCTGGCAGCAATGACTGGTTTGAAAAGAACCTTGGCAATTTCAGCAATTATGCCACCTTAAAAGAGCTCCAAATTCTAAATGCTAATTTCTCCAGTGTGAGTAACATCACAATTGCAGCAATTACTTGTTTCGTTTGTGTTCACAAGAGTGTAGTAGGAACAGTTGGTCTTTGGGTTTTGGCTGAGAGAACATATAGCTGCTGTACCAGTGTTGCTTGTTTTCCTGGTGGACCTGTTGTGAACAGAATGTCTGACATGAATGTTTTGTCCTGCAGGTTGCAGTGTTCGGTTTACTGTCCAGTGAGCAGAAAGCTGAGTTCATTTTGCAGCCAGATGCAGGAGTGTTGGGAAATGACTCTGTGTTTAGAGAGGTGTTTGGCCATATGATCACATCTTTAGATCTGAATCAACTTGACAGCTTCTTCACAACCTTCAGCCAGATTGCAATACAAGTGAGGATCTCTGTAGCCTATTTTCTTGTAAAATAAAAGACATTTATTCTGTGCATACGAATGTATGCAGTCCAAGTATTTGCAGACTTTTAATGGATGCTGATGTGTGTTTGCAGATGAACATGACTAGCATTCCTTCAGCAACATCAGACACCATTCTGAACATAACGTTAATGAATCTGGCGCCTCACTTCCAAAGTTTCAGCTCAGAGGACTTTGCACTGTGGTTCCAGACTTACCTTTCCATCTTCCTTCCTGGGACTGGTCCAAGCACCCTGTCGATCATCCCCATGAACATCAGCTGTGACTCCTACAGAGAGATGTGAGCTTCTCCTTGACATGAACTCAGAAATCTAATATTTTTACTTTCAGTTTACTTCATTATTTTTTTTTCTTTTGATTTGTAATTTGTCTATTTCTATTGGTGTGTTTACAGAGTGAAAGGCCTTAATAATGTGTACAGTAACCTCTCTGTAACACAGTCCAACACTATCTTCAGTTACATACAAGACTATCTGAAGTACCAGTCCAGCCAAGGTGTGTGTGTGTGTGTGTGTGTGTGTGTGTGTAGGTGTGTACTTTTGTGTGTATTTTGTATTATGCTGTATGTAGACGGTGATAAGTTGATGTGACTGACTGATGATGAGTTCGGTCAAAGGAATGTTCAACATTCACTGATATCATCAATCTGAATAGACCACAGACATTTTCATTAGTGCCCTCTGTTGCCTAACAGGCCTGAGCTGCTATGGCAGTGGTAGCTTCTACATGTTCCTGAAACAGTTGTTCCTCAGTTTTGGATTCCCTGACCTAAATGATTTCCTGTCCCTTATTCCGGCTGATCGACAGGCAGAGGTACTTCTGCTCTCGAACACTGTTCACATCAGTGAAACGCACAATAACAGTTTTAGTAGTAAACAGTAAGTTAACCACTCCTCCCTCTGTAATGAGTGTGGTGTCCCTCCTCTTTGTCCTCTAGATTTTGAGCTCCATCTCAACGGAAGAACTCAGCGAGTATCTGAAAAGCACAAACCCAGTGATTAATGGTTCTGAACTCTGCACACTACTTCACAATTACAACAGAACCACTCAGTACCTGGAGATGGTATTTTCTTCATTTCACTTTTGCTGCTGCCCATGCATGTTGCTTACTTTTTTGTTATATTAACAGATAGAGTAATCCCTGTATCTCTTTACAGGAGCCTGTTTTGTCCTCAGCTCTTTCCAGCCGAACATTAGAGTGTGTGTGGCCTCGTGCACTTAGTGCCTCATCTCAGGCTGATGTAGAACAGTGGTTTAATGTCACACTGCTTCACTACCTGCCCTACCTCAGCTCTCAGCTCATCAGCTCCACCCAGCTCAGTGGTGCCTCTTGTCTGTCATACAGGAAACTGTGAGTCTTTGTTGCATTCAGCATTACACAGGGTTCTCAGCACAAACACAGACCTTTGTCTGTTGGCTTAAAAAACAAGTATCCCTAGTAAAACATTTCCTCGATATGTGTGTTTGTGAGCAGGGTGTCCATCCTAGGGGACGACTACACCTTTGCTGCAGCTGATTTCACCCCAGCTGATGTGTACAGCTCTATTAAAGAGTATTTAAGCAGCGGCAGTAAGTATAAACTCTTTTCTTCTGTTTTCTATCCCTCTCTCTTTCTCTCTGATTAAATGTACTTCACTTTTGTTTCCGGTACACGTGTATGTACAATATGTGTGTCTCAACAAAACTATGTTTATGTGTAATTTGCAGATGGCAGCCCTCGCTGCTATAACTCTTCAGATCCTCTTCTGAACTCCACTGCCTGGTTTGTCGATAATATCGGATTCTTCATCACCTTCATCACCCTCACTGATCTTCAATCATTCCTATCAGGAAACATGGTAGCACACACACACACACACACACACACACACACACACACACACACACACACACAAGCATACGTGTAATTATCAATTTTAGTAATTTGGACCGATATCAGCTAAATACATCCTGCAACACACACTCATAGTGACGTATTAATGTGTGGTTTATTATGTTCTTTAGTCAAGTGAGTTCCTGAAGAACTCTGAAAATCTTCAGTTGTTCAACAATGCAAACATTTCAGCCAGTGTCCTGCAGTACTACACAAGAGAGTTGTACCTCCAGAATCCTGACTTCAGCCCACTCAGGTAACACTAGACTCTACACATTATCAACTACTTCTTCTATTTCTTCATCCAGCCTTGTATAAAGCATTCTAAAAGCTTATTTGTGTTCTTATAGATTGCCACCTGAGCTGCTGTGTCAAAGTCCTTCCTCCATGTTTGTTCCTCTTGGAGATGCAGACATTCAGACCATCCTCACTAAGATCAACAACTTCTGTACAGAATTTAATCCAGAGGTGATCAATAAATAAGTCTCTACCTGTTTACTAATCAGCTAGTGTAGCAGTACCCGTTATCTATAATCCTCTTCTCTTTTCAGGTTACATCGGTGCTGGTAGCAAAGTTCCCCAATATAACAACAGATGCCATCCAAAAGTTGGGTAGCCAGTGCGTGGGCCTGACTGTGGGCCAGATAAACTCTGCCCCTCCAATGTGTTAAACACTACACTGTCTACACTCAGTTTCATCAGTGGCTGGGACCAGGGCCAATTGAATGCCCTCATCCAGAGCATCATTAGTTCAGGCTTTAATGTGAGTGTACATTGCAAAATTGTCAGGAATGACAGTCTACGCTGCTGGAAATGAAATCACATCAAGTTGAAGCTATTTCACAAAATCAACCTGTGAAGAACATAATTGTATTTCCTTTTAATATATTAACTAATTACACGCTATTTCTCAAAGTCCTGTAATTTAAACATTCTCTTGTTGCGTTCATGTGGAAATATCAGAATTATTTCTTTTATGTATTATCTCACAGATCGACAGTGCCTCCTCAGTCTTGTCACTGGAACACTTATGGTGGTGTTCCTTCTGCAACCATCTCCATCCTCCCATCTTCTCAGATTATGTCTTTATCACAAAATGTACGTTCATCAATAACATTTTATCAGCACCAGTTATTCTGCAAGAGACATTTGTCCAAAAGGTATACACTCTTTTACTTAAGCACACACACATACACGCATGCATACACACACACACACACACATATACAGCTTTGTAATTGTATGGAATCAATAGTTTGTTGATGTTGAAGTCTGCTCCAACACTTTTTTCCAGGTAATCTCTGTAGACCAAACTGAAGTGATACAGATGTTCCAGATGCACTGGTGATGTATATTCCGCTTGTTCTATTGACATCACTGAGCTCTGTGGAAATTTCACTCATCAATAACAAAAGCTGGAGTCATGAACAGGTAACTGAACAGATTCACTTTGTAAATCAATTTTTTATACTGGTATTCCCATAAATGCAATGATTTGTCTTTCATTCCTACCAGGCTATGATGCTGTTTGGTGCAGTGGCAAGTGGCAGTGATAATCCAGAAGAGTGAGTTAGAAACACACAGAATCTCTCTCTCTCTCTCTCTCTCTCTCTTCCTCTCTCTCCCTCTCTCTCTCTCTCACACACACACACACACACACACACACACACAACACACACACCAACACACACACACACACACACAAACACACAGACACTCACCACAACCTGACTTGCTAAGATTGCAATTTGGTCACTAAACTAGTCATTGAGTTTGGTTGTGTTTGACTTTGTGTGTTGACAGACAGACCGTGCAGCAGAGACAGGTTTGTCCTGGAAGAAGGCTACTCAGGTAGATACACTCTGATATTCTTTCACATTCTGCCAAAGCCTGAGACAGAGACAGCATGTGGACCCAAACCTTGACTAGTAAACGAGAAACTACACAATCACAATGCATTCTGTGTTTCAGCTGATCTGCATGTACAACTACGTAAAAGAAGATCCATTTGTTAACTTTACTGATGTCCCCTCTGACCTGCTACTGTACTACAGGTGTGGAACACTTTCACACACACAAAATACTGACTATAAAAGATAATACACATGTCTCCTGCATTCCCACTTGATGGTTTCATGTGTCTGAAATTAAGAGTGTGGGTTGTTTGCTATCCGTGTGTTGTAGCTATGAGAAGATACAGAAGGTGAACTGCCAGTCATATTTCAGTGCCCTGGGCAAAGCAGATTTCTATGTTGTTTCTCCTGTCCTTGACAAAATGACCAACCTGTTCAACAATGCAAAGGACTGCCTGGTAATACATACACAGTAACATGTTTACAGACCAACACGTTCATTGTTAGCTTTTAAATCTTGGAAAACCTATCACCAAATTGCACCAAATGTTACATTTGATTTGTGTCTCGTGAACTTCCAGTGATGAAATATTCATCTATTGCAATTAGCAAATTCCCTTCTACGGAAGGACTTCCATAAGTGTTTTGTGATCTATCAAGAACATATAATTGGGTTAATTTATTAGAAAAAATGTTCAAGTTCATATAAAAGACAAATATTTTGAAACAAAATGTTGGACTCCTCACAAGTCCCCCATTTTTAGAGATTCTGTGTGACACTTCTTTATGGTTTGTGATGCTGTAGGGTATAGCTGGTGTGAGTCTGACCAGGGATCAGGTGGATGTTCTTGGAATATGGCCTGCACACTGGAATTCTCCTACATTCAGAACTCTGACCCTCTCATTTTGGAGAAACTAAAGAACTGTGAAGATCTTTCTGATTCTCAGATCACTGCTATACAGTCACTGCTGCTCAGTGGAAACACTACTTATGGGTAAGACAGAACATCTTGTGCATTAGCACATATCTTTTATATATGTGGTAGAGTTGTAGAAAAGAAAAATCACATTTTAACATTTAAATTGAAAAGCCTAAAAAGGTCATGAAACAAAATAAATAATGTGTGTTTGTATTTGTATTATATTATTAGTATTATATCTTTGACATTATTTTTCTTTAATCAGTAATCCATCAACATGGAATGAGCAGACCGTGGAACAACTCGGCATGCTGGCTGTTTATTTCAAATCAGACCTCTGCAACAAGCTTAGCTTTGTATGTAAACATGTTCAGCTTTGCATTTATGATTTTAAATGATTTATTAACCCAGTGTTAGACTATCTGGACTAATTGAATGTGTGTTTGTGTGTGTGTGTGTGTGTGTGTGTGTGTGTGTGTGTGTGTGTGTGTGTGTGTGTGTGTGTGTGTGTGCGTGTGTATGTGTGCATTGTTTATAGAATGTAAAAAGGAAAGTTCTTTCAGTCCTGAGGAAGCAGAAGCTCCCAATAAAGAAACTAAGTGCATTCTTTACAGAATGCAACTCAGAAAGCACTACAGGTAATGGTACACATTAAGGTACATAGACAGGTTTTTAGATTCTGTCCATTACTGAGTAACTCTAAACCTTCTGTGTCTAACAGTGAGCAAGATCACAGCAGCAACAATTGCAGATACATCGTTTCCTTACGGCTTTAACTCCACGCTGTTTGATCTGTATCTGGACATCGATGTCCTACAGGACAACCTGGCAGCCATTACTGAGAAAGTGGTGGACACCAGCCTCCAGAATGTCATTCTGAACAAGTTAAACCAGGTATTATGAGAAATACAAGGTTGTTTGTGCTTTTCTACTATAGTATTCTGTTATTTTTTGCAGTGAGTGTTTAAATATGATTATTGCATGCTATATGTTTGCAAAATGAATAATCTCTCAATCAAGGTTTGTTTTTGGTTATAAGTTCAAAGTCAGACTTTGTGTGAATGTTGGATTTACCCAAATAAACTTTTGGATATTTTGTGCCAGGTGTTATAATAAAATTTGTCGAATTTTTTGCATATCTAGATTTATCCATCAGGCCTTAATGATGATGTGCTGCAACTACTAGGTTCCACTTCTCGGGTGGCATCTATTGATGCTATTAGCAAATGGAACATTACTATAATTGATACGCTGTCCTCTTTTCTGGACTCAAATGATGGAAGCTGGGAACCAGAAAAGGTAATGGATTGATGTAAAAGTGTGTGAGTGTAAGTTTAAATGTTTATGAGAGAGAGAGAGAGAGAGAGAGAGAGAGACAGAGAGAGAGAGATACAGACCTTTAAAGTATTTTTTGACATTTATTTATTATTTATCTTAATGGCACATTCCTCTCCTCTGAGAGAGATGGGAAGAGAGAAATCATGAGCACCTGCAATCCTTTAATCAGAGAAACAGAGAGAATCTCTAATCCATCAGAGAATGAGAGCAAGACAGAGAGGAAGAGAGAAATCCAATATAGAGGAAGATCTGTGATCCTTTATAGAGTGAAAGAAAAACCATCTGTGACCCTATATAGAGGGGAAGAGAAAACATCTGTGATCCTTTATAGAGTGAAAGAAAAATCATCTGTGATCCCTTAAAGAGTGAAAGAGAAAACATCTGTGATCCTATGTAGATAGAAAAAGAGAGCTGGGTCATGTTTGATCCTATATAGCGAAGAAGAGAGAGCATCTTTGATTTGGTATAGAGTGAAAGAAAGAGCGTCTGTGAGAGAAAGAGAAAAGAGAAACACAATTACATTTATGGCATTTGGCAGATGCCCTTTCCAGAGCAATTTACAATTCTCTCATTTATACAACTAAACATTTGTGGGTTAAGAGTCTTAACATATTTAATGCTCAGACAATTATGTGCTTGCTACCTGAATATTGTTTGTGTTTTTTTTTCTAGAGTAAAGCAATCATTATGAGATATCTGAACATTGATAATCATTCTCTGGGAAGTGCTGAAATAAATATCATTGGTTCTTACATCTGTACATTAAACATCAATGTACTGGAAAATATCACTGCTGAGAACCTAATGTAATTACACACACAAACATGTTCATACATCCAAAAGCATGCAAAAGCAAAATGATTTGTGTATGGTTGTGTTCATGATGTTTCCTTTTTTCTATGCAGAATGGTCCTGCCTCCAGATCTGACTTTGTGTTCGACTCAACAGAAATCTGCTCTGTACATCATTGCCAAATCTTCATTTATCAATCTCAGCAGCAATGCCACAACGTACTACCAACTCATGACACCCTACCTAGGTAAAACAAATGTCCACTTATAAGAAAGATGAGACACACAAACAAATACGTCTTTTAAAAGAAGTAGTTGGTTAAAAGTAACCACACACACACACACACACACACACACACTATGATGCCAAGGCAGAGGTAGAGGGTTTGGTTTCCATGTGTATCCTATACATACACAATAAAAATACATTTAGCATGTCTCTATGAATTTGATTCATGAATGAATTAAATATCGCCAGCATGTTGGCCAGGCCATATGGCTTCACTCGATATTCACAGTGCCCTCTGGTGTGTCAAGGCCAGTTTTCCGCTCCTCCCCCTCTTTAATACGGATCAAGTTATAGGCACTGCGGAGGTCGAGTTTAGTAAAATATCGTGCCTTTTTGAGCTGTTTGAGGGTGGATGGCACCAGAAGGAGTGGATATGGATAACGCACTGTAATCGAGGGCAGGTTGCGATAGTCAATGCATGCTGTAGTCCGCCATCTTTCTTCTCCACAAAAAAAAACATCCTGCAGCAGCTGGAAAAGGTACAGTTACTATTAGTAAAGGACAATTGTACCGGCAGTACAAGACTGTAGAGACAAGGTTTGAAGCTCACCTTAGGACATTGCAAACAACGCTGGGCTCTTTCCACAATTGAAGCATAATTTGAGGTGCATTTGATGCCTCTGCTCCTCTGGACAGACAAGAGTTCTACCAAGCTCAATGGGCTATGTGACACTGGCAACCTCGCATGGTACAGGCATGGCATTGTTTGAGCAGGGTAAAACTCTCGAGTGTGGCACTGATTTTGTAAGAGATTGTCCAGTTGAATGGATGTGGTGATGTATTGGAACAAGGAGTTCCAAATAAATTTGACTTCTGCTGGGTATTGAAACACATCCTTGAGCAGCTGTGTGAAGTGAGCTAAAGAGCTTTTAACTACCTTTGTCAATGCCCCATAATGCGGAAACCCATTCCAGCACTTTGCCATTTAGCAAACTAAGCGTCAGAGCGCATTTAGTGGAATCCTAGCTATAAACGTCTGGTTGTTTTTGCTTGCCACAATCTCCATGGCTTGCTCATCAGGGATAAATACACATTGTTCACCTTAACTCTTACATTCTGTTAAGCTGCTTTGAGACAATGTCCACGGTAAAACGCACTATGGAAGTAAACTTGACTTGGTGTTGGGAAAAATATACCTTATGTTGCCAAAGAAACTTGCAACAGTAATTTGTGAAACCATCAAATTTGTCCAAAAGAGCCATCTTAAATAGTTTATGTTGGCTGGCAGGCATGACATTAATAGCTTGAAGGAGGTGAGTGTTAGCAGCCTGTTGAGCCTTGACTATATGAGGTAAGCCACAAGCATTTCTCCCTGGTATGTGACAACCGATTCCAACCGATGAAAATCTGTTGGATTCCCGTCGGGCAAAGTATTCTGTGATGCCGAGGTGGAGGTAAAAGGGTTCTGAATCCATGTGCGGTTTATTGAAAACACCAGTGGCAAAAAAAAAACAGAAGGGCTAGGCAAAGGTAGAGTTGGTAAACACTAAATAGTCCAAAACAAAGTTAAGCAATCAGTAGGGCAAAAACAAATCTGAATAGCAATTAAAAAAGAGACGAGAGACGTACAACGTAGAAGAGAACGTATTGTTCATACACAATGAAAACAAGAAAACAATAGGTTTGGTAATGTGATGGCTAGCAAACACAGTACTTTGCACTGGATTAAGCATGACCACTGGATAGAAATGCTAATAACAGCAAGTAACCGATAGAACCAGAACTGTTCTTTACTCAGGTGATAGTTCCTCTGCTGGTGCATCAGGTACACTGCCGCTGGAACCGTTACTCACATTATCACACTTTAAAATCTCTTATTGTGTGTGTGTGTGTGTGTGGTGTGTGTGTGTGTGTGTGTGTGTGTGTATGTGTGTCTCTGTGACTAGGTGGAGCACCCGTGGAGGATATAGAAGCACTTTCCACCCAGAACATCAACATGGACATCAACATATTCATTAGTCTGAAACCCGAAGTTCTCCAGGTATAAATAATAAAAGGAATAGAATAGGTGTTTGATTTACATAAAGTGACAAATAGAAATCGAATATGAACTTGAGTTAACCTAATTTGTGTTTGTCAGACCCTGAATGTGAGCACAGTGAAGGCTCTATTGGGGGTAAACATGGCTGATCTGAAGCTATTTGAGAACTCCTCAGCCATTCAATCCTGGGTGTCACAACAAAACCAATCTGATTTGGACACACTGACTCTTGGCCTCATCAACCGCAACCCTTGTTATGGTGTTAACAGGTGAGCTTGTTTATAAACTATCAAAGAATCAAGTTTATAGAAACCATGTTCAAGTTGTTTTAAAGCGTAATTCTGTTTTTTTTTTTTTTTTCTGCGTAGTTACCCACTTTCTAAAGATTTTGCATCTGGAAACATTTCTGCAGTACTGTGCAACTTCAACATTTCTGATTATGCATGTTCATCAGTAAGTCTTCTGTGAGACAAAATATCTCGCTTTAAGTTCATTATTGTTACTCCAAAAATGAGTTGACCACAAAAACCTGTTTTTTGTCTTTTAAGGGTGTTGTATTGTCCTCTGATGATCTGCTCACATTGTTAACATGCAAACTGCAAAATAACCTGACCTACTCTAAAGATCTTTGGAAGCATTTCTTCCAGAATTTTGCTGGATCATTGGAGAATGCACTGGACAGGTTTTCAAGCATAGTAAGAACATTTACCTGGTGTTTAAAAAAAAAAGCAAAACATTTTGGTTAACTATGCATTGAATCATGTAATCTTTCATGCAGACCAACAGCAGCATTCAATTCAACCCAAATATGCTTGATGCCATTGGGGAGGTGATAATCAAGGACTTCACAGCAGCACAGTTAGCGAATGCTACTTTCATAAGCAAGTGGTTCCAGATAAGGCTCAGACTATTTTTGTCATCAGTGTCCACAGACTTTCTGTCCAGCATCAGTTCCAAAACCTTCAGCTGTGAGACATACCAAATTGTGTAAGTATGGTCACTGGAATTTAGAAACTCCAGATGTGTTATTTAAGACATGAAGATGATGTAGTTCATGTGAAAATCTGATCTGTTCCATTCAAATTAGGGTGGAGGCTCTCGGTAGTCAGGAATCACTTATGACAAAGAAACAGAAGCAGTGGGTCTTTACTTCATTCATCTTTCCCTTCCTGTCAAGAGTTGACTTGCCAGGTACATAGTCTCCTTTATATGTTTAGAAACCTGAAACAGACACGTGGCAGTCTGTGACTTGTTTTAGTCTGAATAGTTTAAAATGATGGTTTACCTAGATGAAAAATATAAGACAATTAAGAATAATTTGATTAATTAATCCAATGATCTCTGATCCTTTTAGATCCTGGCTGTTTTTCCAGCACTTCTGGCAGCAATGACTGGTTTGAAAAGAACCTTGGCAATTTCAGCAATTATGCCACCTTAAAAGAGCTCCAAATTCTAAATGCTAATTTCTCCAGTGTGAGTAACATCACAATTGCAGCAATTACTTGTTTCGTTTGTGTTCACAAGAGTGTAGTAGGAACAGTTGGTCTTTGGGTTTTGGCTGAGAGAACATATAGCTGCTGTACCAGTGTTGCTTGTTTTCCTGGTAGACCTGTTGTGAACAGAATGTCTGACATGAATGTTTTGTCCTGCAGGTTGCAGTGTTCGGTTTACTGTCCAGTGAGCAGAAAGCTGAGTTCATTTTGCAGCCAGATGCAGGAGTGTTGGGAAATGACTCTGTGTTTAGAGAGGTGTTTGGCCATATGATCACATCTTTAGATCTGAATCAACTTGACAGCTTCTTCACAACCTTCAGCCAGATTGCAATACAAGTGAGGATCTCTGTAGCCTATTTTCTTGTAAAATAAAATACATTTATTCTGTGCATACGAATGTATGCAGTCCAAGTATTTGCAGACTTTTAATGGATGCTGATGTGTGTTTGCAGATGAACATGACTAGCATTCCTTCAGCAACATCAGACACCATTCTGAACATAACGTTAATGAATCTGGCGCCTCACTTCCAAAGTTTCAGCTCAGAGGACTTTGCACTGTGGTTCCAGACTTACCTTTCCATCTTCCTTCCTGGGACTGGTCCAAGCACCCTGTCGATCATCCCCATGAACATCAGCTGTGACTCCTACAGAGAGATGTGAGCTTCTCCTTGACATGAACTCAGAAATCTAATATTTTTACTTTCAGTTTACTTCATTATTTTTTTTTCTTTTGATTTGTAATTTGTCTATTTCTATTGGTGTGTTTACAGAGTGAAAGGCCTTAATAATGTGTACAGTAACCTCTCTGTAACACAGTCCAACACTATCTTCAGTTACATACAAGACTATCTGAAGTACCAGTCCAGCCAAGGTGTGTGTGTGTGTGTGTGTGTGTGTGTGTGTAGGTGTGTACTTTTGTGTGTATTTTGTATTATGCTGTATGTAGACGGTGATAAGTTGATGTGACTGACTGATGATGAGTTCGGTCAAAGGAATGTTCAACATTCACTGATATCATCAATCTGAATAGACCACAGACATTTTCATTAGTGCCCTCTGTTGCCTAACAGGCCTGAGCTGCTATGGCAGTGGGAGCTTCTACATGTTCCTGAAACAGTTTTCCTCAGTTTTGGATTCCCTGACCTAAATGATTTCCTGTCCCTTATTCCGGCTGATCGACAGGCAGAGGTACTTCTGCTCTCGAACACTGTTCACATCAGTGAAACGCTCAATAACAGTTTTAGTAGTAAACAGTAAGTTAACCACTCCTCCCTCTGTAATGAGTGTGGTGTCCCTCCTCTGTGTCCTCTAGATTTTGAGCTCCATCTCAACGGAAGAACTCAGCGAGTATCTGAAAAGCACAAACCCAGTGATTAATGGTTCTGAACTCTGCACACTACTTAACAATTACAACAGAACCACTCAGTACCTGGAGATGGTATTTTCTTCATTTCACTTTTGCTGCTGCCCATGCATGTTGCTTACTTTTTTGTTATATTAACAGATAGAGTAATCCCTGTATCTCTTTACAGGAGCCTGTTTTGTCCTCAGCTCTGGCCAGCCGAACATTAGAGTGTGTGTGGCCTCGTGCACTTAGTGCCTCATCTCAGGCTGATGTAGAACAGTGGTTTAATGTCACACTGCTTCACTACCTGCCCTACCTCAGCTCTCAGCTCATCAGCTCCACCCAGCTCAGTGGTGCCTCTTGTCTGTCATACAGGAAACTGTGAGTCTTTGTTGCATTCAGCATTACACAGGGTTCTCAGCACAAACACAGACCTTTGTCTGTTGGCTTAAAAAACAAGTATCCCTAGTAAAACATTTCCTCGATATGTGTGTTTGTGAGCAGGGTGTCCATCCTAGGGGACGACTACACCTTTGCTGCAGCTGATTTCACCCCAGCTGATGTGTACAGCTCTATTAAAGAGTATTTAAGCAGCGGCAGTAAGTATAAACTCTTTTCTTCTGTTTTCTATCCCTCTCTCTTTCTCTCTGATTAAATGTACTTCACTTTTGTTTCCGGTACACGTGTATGTACAATATGTGTGTCTCAACAAAACTATGTTTATGTGTAATTTGCAGATGGCAGCCCTCGCTGCTATAACTCTTCAGATCCTCTTCTGAACTCCACTGCCTGGTTTGTCGATAATATCGGATTCTTCATCACCTTCATCACCCTCACTGATCTTCAATCATTCCTATCAGGAAACATGGTAGCACACACACACACACACACACACACACACACACACACACACACACACACACACAAGCATACGTGTAATTATCAATTTTAGTAATTTGGACCGATATCAGCTAAATACATCCTGCAACACACACTCATAGTGACGTATTAATGTGTGGTTTATTATGTTCTTTAGTCAAGTGAGTTCCTGAAGAACTCTGAAAATCTTCAGTTGTTCAACAATGCAAACATTTCAGCCAGTGTCCTGCAGTACTACACAAGAGAGTTGTACCTCCAGAATCCTGACTTCAGCCCACTCAGGTAACACTAGACTCTACACATTATCAACTACTTCTTCTATTTCTTCATCCAGCCTTGTATAAAGCATTCTAAAAGCTTATTTGTGTTCTTATAGATTGCCACCTGAGCTGCTGTGTCAAAGTCCTTCCTCCATGTTTGTTCCTCTTGGAGATGCAGACATTCAGACCATCCTCACTAAGATCAACAACTTCTGTACAGAATTTAATCCAGAGGTGATCAATAAATAAGTCTCTACCTGTTTACTAATCAGCTAGTGTAGCAGTACCCGTTATCTATAATCCTCTTCTCTTTTCAGGTTACATCGGTGCTGGTAGCAAAGTTCCCCAATATAACAACAGATGCCATCCAAAAGTTGGGTAGCCAGTGCGTGGGCCTGACTGTGGGCCAGATAAACTCTGCCCCCTCCAATGTGTTAAACACTACACTGTCTACACTCAGTTTCATCAGTGGCTGGGACCAGGGCCAATTGAATGCCCTCATCCAGAGCATCATTAGTTCAGGCTTTAATGTGAGTGTACATTGCAAAATTGTCAGGAATGACAGTCTATGCTGCTGGAAATGAAATCACATCAAGTTGAAGCTATTTCACAAAATCAACCTGTGAAGAACATAATTGTATTTCCTTTTAATATATTAACTAATTACACGCTATTTCTCAAAGTCCTGTAATTTAAACATTCTCTTGTTGCGTTCATGTGGAAATATCAGAATTATTTCTTTTATGTATTATCTCACAGATCGACAGTGCCTCCTCAGTCTTGTCACTGGGAACACTTATTGGTGGTGTTCCTTCTGCAACCATCTCCATCCTCCCATCTTCTCAGATTATGTCTTTATCACAAAATGTAACGTTCATCAATAACATTTTATCAGCACCAGTTATTCTGCAAGAGACATTTGTCCAAAAGGTATACACTCTTTTTACTTAAGCACACACACATACACGCATGCATACACACACACACACACACATATACAGCTTTGTAATTGTATGGAATCAATAGTTTGTTGATGTTGAAGTCTGCTCCAACACTTTTTTCCAGGTAATCTCTGTAGACCAAACTGAAGTGATACAGAATGTTCCAGATGCACTGGTGATGTATATTCCGCTTGTTCTATTGACATCACTGAGCTCTGTGGAAATTTCACTCATCAATAACAAAAGCTGGAGTCATGAACAGGTAACTGAACAGATTCACTTTGTAAATCAATTTTTTATACTGGTATTCCCATAAATGCAATGCTTTGTCTTTCATTCCTACCAGGCTATGATGCTGTTTGGTGCAGTGGCAAGTGGCAGTGATAATCCAGAAGAGTGAGTTAGAAACACACAGAATCTCTCTCTCTCTCTCTCTCTCTCTCTCTCTCTCTCTCTCTCTCTCTCTCTCTCTCTCTCTCTCACACACACACACACACACACACACACACACACACACACACAAACACACAGACACTCACACACAACCTGACTTGCTAAGATTGCAATTTGGTCACTAAACTAGTCATTGAGTTTGTGTCTGTGTTTGACTTTGTGTGTGTGTGTGTGTGTGTGTGTGTGTGTGTGTGTGTGTGTGTGTGTGTGTGTGTGTGTGTGTGTATGTGGGTGTTTCTTCCCACAGTCTGTCACCATCAGTACTGCAGGGATTCTCCTGTGGTTCAGTTCAGACTCTGCCAATACAAAAAGCCAAAGATCTAGTGAAAGCCTGTAGACCACGTGCAGACAGAGACAAGGTTGTCCTGGAAGAGGCTCAGGTAGATACACTCTGATATTCTTTCACATTCTGCACAAAGCCTGAGACAGAGACAGCATGTGGACCCAAACCTTGACTAGTAAACGAGAAACTACACAATCACAATGCATTCTGTGTTTCAGCTGATCTGCATGTACAACTACGTAAAAGAAGATCCATTTGTTAACTTTACTGATGTCCCCTCTGACCTGCTACTGTACTACAGGTGTGGAACACTTTCACACACACAAAATACTGACTATAAAAGATAATACACATGTCTCCTGCATTCCCACTTGATGGTTTCATGTGTCTGAAATTAAGAGTGTGGGTTGTTTGCTATCCGTGTGTTGTAGCTATGAGAAGATACAGAAGGTGAACTGCCAGTCATATTTCAGTGCCCTGGGCAAAGCAGATTTCTATGTTGTTTCTCCTGTCCTTGACAAAATGACCAACCTGTTCAACAATGCAAAGGACTGCCTGGTAATACATACACAGTAACATGTTTACAGACCAACACGTTCATTGTTAGCTTTTAAATCTTGGAAAACCTATCACCAAATTGCACCAAATGTTACATTTGATTTGTGTCTCGTGAACTTCCAGTGATGAAATATTCATCTATTGCAATTAGCAAATTCCCTTCTACGGAAGGACTTCCATAAGTGTTTTGTGATCTATCAAGAACATATAATTGGGTTAATTTATTAGAAAAAATGTTCAAGTTCATATAAAAGACAAATATTTTGAAACAAAATGTTGGACTCCTCACAAGTCCCCCATTTTTAGAGATTCTGTGTGACACTTCTTTATGGTTTGTGATGCTGTAGGGTATAGCTGGTGTGAGTCTGACCAGGGATCAGGTGGATGTTCTTGGGAATATGGCCTGCACACTGGAATTCTCCTACATTCAGAACTCTGACCCTCTCATTTTGGAGAAACTAAAGAACTGTGAAGATCTTTCTGATTCTCAGATCACTGCTATACAGTCACTGCTGCTCAGTGGAAACACTACTTATGGGTAAGACAGAACATCTTGTGCATTAGCACATATCTTTATATATGTGGTAGAGTTGTAGAAAAGAAAAATCACATTTTAACATTTAAATTGAAAAGCCTAAAAAGGTCATGAAACAAAATAAATAATGTGTGTTTGTATTTGTATTATATTATTAGTATTATATCTTTGACATTATTTTTCTTTAATCAGTAATCCATCAACATGGAATGAGCAGACCGTGGAACAACTCGGCATGCTGGCTGTTTATTTCAAATCAGACCTCTGCAACAAGCTTAGCTTTGTATGTAAACATGTTCAGCTTTGCATTTATGATTTTAAATGATTTATTAACCCAGTGTAAGACTATCTGGACTAATTGAATGTGTGTTTGTGTGTGTGTGTGTGTGTGTGTGTGTGTGTGTGTGTGTGTGTGTGTGTGTGTGTGTGTGCGTGTGTATGTGTGCATTGTTTATAGAATGTAAAAAGGAAAGTTCTTTCAGTCCTGAGGAAGCAGAAGCTCCCAATAAAGAAACTAAGTGCATTCTTTACAGAATGCAACTCAGAAAGCACTACAGGTAATGGTACACATTAAGGTACATAGACAGGTTTTTAGATTCTGTCCATTACTGAGTAACTCTAAACCTTCTGTGTCTAACAGTGAGCAAGATCACAGCAGCAACAATTGCAGATACATCGTTTCCTTACGGCTTTAACTCCACGCTGTTTGATCTGTATCTGGACATCGATGTCCTACAGGACAACCTGGCAGCCATTACTGAGAAAGTGGTGGACACCAGCCTCCAGAATGTCATTCTGAACAAGTTAAACCAGGTATTATGAGAAATACAAGGTTGTTTGTGCTTTTCTACTATAGTATTCTGTTATTTTTTGCAGTGAGTGTTTAAATATGATTATTGCATGCTATATGTTTGCAAAATGAATAATCTCTCAATCAAGGTTTGTTTTTGGGTTATAAGTTCAAAGTCAGACTTTGTGTGAATGTTGGATTTACCCAAATAAACTTTTGGATATTTTGTGCCAGGTGTTATAATAAAATTTGTCGAATTTTTTGCATATCTAGATTTATCCATCAGGCCTTAATGATGATGTGCTGCAACTACTAGGTTCCACTTCTCGGGTGGCATCTATTGATGCTATTAGCAAATGGAACATTACTATAATTGATACGCTGTCCTCTTTTCTGGACTCAAATGATGGAAGCTGGGAACCAGAAAAGGTAATGGATTGATGTAAAAGTGTGTGAGTGTAAGTTTAAATGTTTATGAGAGAGAGAGAAAGAGAGAGAGAGAGAGAGAGAGAGAGTGAGAGACAGAGAGAGAGAGATACAGACCTTTAAAGTATTTTTTGACATTTATTTATTATTTATCTTAATGGCACATTCCTCTCCTCTGAGAGAGATGGGAAGAGAGAAATCATGAGCACCTGCAATCCTTTAATCAAAGAAACAGAGAGAATCTCTAATCCATCAGAGAACGAGAGCAAGACAGAGAGGAAGAGAGAAATCCAATATAGAGGAAGATCTGTGATCCTTTATAGAGTGAAAGAAAAACCATCTGTGACCCTATATAGAGGGGAAGAGAAAACATCTGTGATCCTTTATAGAGTGAAAGAAAAATCATCTGTGATCCCTTAAAGAGTGAAAGAGAAAACATCTGTGATCCTATGTAGATAGAAAAAGAGAGCTGGGTCATGTTTGATCCTATATAGCGAAGAAGAGAGAGCATCTTTGATTTGGTATAGAGTGAAAGAAAGAGCGTCTGTGAGAAAAGAGAAAAGAGAAACACAATTACATTTATGGCATTTGGCAGATGCCCTTTCTAGAGCAATTTACAATTCTCTCATTATACAACTAAACATTTGTGGGTTAAGGGTCTTAACATATTTAATGCTCAGACAATTATGTGCTTGCTACCTGAATATTGTTTGTGTTTTTTTTTCTAGAGTAAAGCAATCATTATGAGATATCTGAACATTGATAATCATTCTCTGGGAAGTGCTGAAATAAATATCATTGGTTCTTACATCTGTACATTAACATCAATGTACTGGAAAATATCACTGCTGAGAACCTAATGTAATTACACACACAAACATGTTCATACATCCAAAAGCATGCAAAAGCAAAATGATTTGTGTATGGTTGTGTTCATGATGTTTCCTTTTTTCTATGCAGAATGGTCCTGCCTCCAGATCTGACTTTGTGTTCGACTCAACAGAAATCTGCTCTGTACATCATTGCCAAATCTTCATTTATCAATCTCAGCAGCAATGCCACAACGTACTACCAACTCATGACACCCTACCTAGGTAAAACAAATGTCCACTTATAAGAAAGATGAGACACACAAACAAATACGTCTTTTAAAAGAAGTAGTTGGTTAAAAGTAACCACACACACACACACACACACACACACACTATGATGCCAAGGCAGAGGTAGAGGGTTTGGTTTCCTGTGTATCCTATACATACACAATAAAAATACATTTAGCATGTCTCTATGAATTTGATTCATGAATGAATTAAATATCGCCAGCATGTTGGCCAGGCCATATGGCTTCACTCGATATTCACAGTGCCCTCTGGTTGGTCAAGGCCAGTTTTCCGCTCCTCCCCTCTTTAATACGGATCAAGTTATAGGCACTGCGGAGGTCGAGTTTAGTAAAATATCGTGCCTTTTTGAGCTGTTTGAGGGTGGATGGCACCAGAAGGAGTGGATATGGATAACGCACTGTAATCGAGGGCAGGTTGCGATAGTCAATGCATGCGTAGTCCGCCATCTTTCTTCTCCACAAAAAAAACATCCTGCAGCAGCTGGAAAAGGTACAGTTACTATTAGTAAAGGACAATTGTACCGGCAGTACAAGACTGTAGAGACAAGGTTTGAAGCTCACCTTAGGACATTGCAAACAACGCTGGGCTCTTATCCACAATTGAAGCATAATTTGAGGTGCATTTGATGCCTCTGCTCCTCTGGACAGACAAGAGTTCTACCAATCTCAATGGGCTATGTGACACTGGCAACCTCGCATGGTACAGGCATGGCATTGTTTGAGCAGGGTAAAACTCTCGAGTGTGGCACTGATTTGTAAGAGATTGTCCAGTTGAATGGATGTGGTGATGTATTGGAACAAGGAGTTCCAATAAATTTGACTTCTGCTGGTATTGAAACACATCTTGAGCAGCTGTGTGAAGTGAGCTAAAGAGCTTTTAACTACCTTTGTCAATGCCCCATAATGCGGAAACCCATTCCAGCACTTTGCCATTTAGCAAACTAAGCGTCAGAGCGCATTTAGTGGAATCCTAGCTATAAACGTCTGGTTGTTTTTGCTTGCCACAATCTCCATGGCTTGCTCATCAGGGATAAATACACATTGTTCACCTTAACTCTTACATTCTGTTAAGCTGCTTTGAGACAATGTCCACGGTAAAACGCACTATGGAAGTAAACTTGACTTGGTGTTGGGAAAAATATACCTTATGTTGCCAAAGAAACTTGCAACAGTAATTTGTGAAACCATCAAATTTGTCCAAAAGAGCCATCTTAAATAGTTTATGTTGGCTGGCAGGCATGACATTAATAGCTTGAAGGAGGTGAGTGTTAGCAGCCTGTTGAGCCTTGAACTATATGAGGTAAGCCACAAGCATTTCTCCCTGGTATGTGACAACCGATTCCAACCGATGAAAATCTGTTGGATTCCCGTCGGGCAAAGTATTCTGTGATGCCGAGGTGGAGGTAAAAGGATTCTGAATCCATGTGCGGTTTATTGAAAACACCAGTGGCAAAAAAAAAACAGAAGGGCTAGGCAAAGGTAGAGTTGGTAAACACTAAATAGTCCAAAACAAAGTTAAGCAATCAGTAGGGCAAAAACAAATCTGAATAGCAATTAAAAAAGAGACGAGAGACGTACAACGTAGAAGAGAACGTATTGTTCATACACAATGAAAACAAGAAAACAATAGGTTTGGTAATGTGATGGCTAGCAAACACAGTACTTTGCACTGGATTAAGCATGACCACTGGATAGAAATGCTAATAACAGCAAGTAACCGATAGAACCAGAACTGTTCTTTACTCAGGTGATAGTTCCCTCTGCTGGTGCATCAGGTACACTGCCGCTGGAACCGTTACTCACATTATCACACTTTAAAATCTCTTATTGTGTGTGTGTGTGTGTGTGTGTGTGTGTGTGTGTGTGTATGTGTGTCTCTGTGACTAGGTGGAGCACCCGTGGAGGATATAGAAGCACTTTCCACCCAGAACATCAACATGGACATCAACATATTCATTAGTCTGAAACCCGAAGTTCTCCAGGTATAAATAATAAAAGGAATAGAATAGGTGTTTGATTTACATAAAGTGACAAATAGAGAATCGAATATGAACTTGAGTTAACCTAATTTGTGTTTGTCAGACCCTGAATGTGAGCACAGTGAAGGCTCTATTGGGGGTAAACATGGCTGATCTGAAGCTATTTGAGAACTCCTCAGCCATTCAATCCTGGGTGTCACAACAAAACCAATCTGATTTGGACACACTGACTCTTGGCCTCATCAACCGCAACCCTTGTTATGGTGTTAACAGGTGAGCTTGTTTATAAAACTATCAAAGAATCAAGTTTATAGAAACCATGTTCAAGTTGTTTTAAAGCGTAATTCTGTTTTTTTTTTTTTTTCTGCGTAGTTACCCACTTTCTAAAGATTTTGCATCTGGAAACATTTCTGCAGTACTGTGCAACTTCAACATTTCTGATTATGCATGTTCATCAGTAAGTCTTCTGTGAGACAAAATATCTCGCTTTAAGTTCATTATTGTTACTCCAAAAATGAGTTGACCACAAAAACCTGTTTTTTGTCTTTTAAGGGTGTTGTATTGTCCTCTGATGATCTGCTCACATTGTTAACATGCAAACTGCAAAATAACCTGACCTACTCTAAAGATCTTTGGAAGCATTTCTTCCAGAATTTTGCTGGATCATTGGAGAATGCACTGGACAGGTTTTCAAGCATAGTAAGAACATTTACCTGGTGTTTAAGAAAAAAAAGCAAAACATTTTGGTTAACTATGCATTGAATCATGTAATCTTTCATGCAGACCAACAGCAGCATTCAATTCAACCCAAATATGCTTGATGCCATTGGGGAGGTGATAATCAAGGACTTCACAGCAGCACAGTTAGCGAATGCTACTTTCATAAGCAAGTGGTTCCAGATAAGGCTCAGACTATTTTTGTCATCAGTGTCCACAGACTTTCTGTCCAGCATCAGTTCCAAAACCTTCAGCTGTGAGACATACCAAATTGTGTAAGTATGGTCACTGGAATTTAGAAACTCCAGATGTGTTATTTAAGACATGAAGATGATGTAGTTCATGTGAAAATCTGATCTGTTCCATTCAAATTAGGGTGGAGGCTCTCGGTAGTCAGGAATCACTTATGACAAAGAAACAGAAGCAGTGGGTCTTTACTTCATTCATCTTTCCCTTCCTGTCAAGAGTTGACTTGCCAGGTACATAGTCTCCTTTATATGTTTAGAAACCTGAAACAGACACGTGGCAGTCTGTGACTTGTTTTAGTCTGAATAGTTTAAAATGATGGTTTACCTAGATGAAAAATATAAGACAATTAAGAATAATTTGATTAATTAATCCAATGATCTCTGATCCTTTTAGATCCTGGCTGTTTTTCCAGCACTTCTGGCAGCAATGACTGGTTTGAAAAGAACCTTGGCAATTTCAGCAATTATGCCACCTTAAAAGAGCTCCAAATTCTAAATGCTAATTTCTCCAGTGTGAGTAACATCACAATTGCAGCAATTACTTGTTTCGTTTGTGTTCACAAGAGTGTAGTAGGAACAGTTGGTCTTTGGGTTTTGGCTGAGAGAACATATAGCTGCTGTACCAGTGTTGCTTGTTTTCCTGGTAGACCTGTTGTGAACAGAATGTCTGACATGAATGTTTTGTCCTGCAGGTTGCAGTGTTCGGTTTACTGTCCAGTGAGCAGAAAGCTGAGTTCATTTTGCAGCCAGATGCAGGAGTGTTGGGAAATGACTCTGTGTTTAGAGAGGTGTTTGGCCATATGATCACATCTTTAGATCTGAATCAACTTGACAGCTTCTTCACAACCTTCAGCCAGATTGCAATACAAGTGAGGATCTCTGTAGCCTATTTTCTTGTAAAATAAAAGACATTTATTCTGTGCATACGAATGTATGCAGTCCAAGTATTTGCAGACTTTTAATGGATGCTGATGTGTGTTTGCAGATGAACATGACTAGCATTCCTTCAGCAACATCAGACACCATTCTGAACATAACGTTAATGAATCTGGCGCCTCACTTCCAAAGTTTCAGCTCAGAGGACTTTGCACTGTGGTTCCAGACTTACCTTTCCATCTTCCTTCCTGGGACTGGTCCAAGCACCCTGTCGATCATCCCCATGAACATCAGCTGTGACTCCTACAGAGAGATGTGAGCTTCTCCTTGACATGAACTCAGAAATCTAATATTTTTACTTTCAGTTTACTTCATTATTTTTTTTTCTTTTGATTTGTAATTTGTCTATTTCTATTGGTGTGTTTACAGAGTGAAAGGCCTTAATAATGTGTACAGTAACCTCTCTGTAACACAGTCCAACACTATCTTCAGTTACATACAAGACTATCTGAAGTACCAGTCCAGCCAAGGTGTGTGTGTGTGTGTGTGTGTGTGTGTGTGTGTAGGTGTGTACTTTTGTGTGTATTTTGTATTATGCTGTATGTAGACGGTGATAAGTTGATGTGACTGACTGATGATGAGTTCGGTCAAAGGAATGTTCAACATTCACTGATATCATCAATCTGAATAGACCACAGACATTTTCATTAGTGCCCTCTGTTGCCTAACAGGCCTGAGCTGCTATGGCAGTGGAGCTTCTACATGTTCCTGAAACAGTTTTTCCTCAGTTTTGGATTCCCTGACCTAAATGATTTCCTGTCCCTTATTCCGGCTGATCGACAGGCAGAGGTACTTCTGCTCTCGAACACTGTTCACATCAGTGAAACGCTCAATAACAGTTTTAGTAGTAAACAGTAAGTTAACCACTCCTCCCTCTGTAATGAGTGTGGTGTCCCTCCTCTGTGTCCTCTAGATTTTGAGCTCCATCTCAACGGAAGAACTCGCGAGTATCTGAAAAGCACAAACCCAGTGATTAATGGTTCTGAACTCTGCACACTACTTAACAATTACAACAGAACCACTCAGTACCTGGAGATGGTATTTTCTTCATTTCACTTTTGCTGCTGCCCATGCATGTTGCTTACTTTTTTGTTATATTAACAGATAGAGTAATCCCTGTATCTCTTTACAGGAGCCTGTTTTGTCCTCAGCTCTGGCCAGCCGAACATTAGAGTGTGTGTGGCCTCGTGCACTTAGTGCCTCATCTCAGGCTGATGTAGAACAGTGGTTTAATGTCACACTGCTTCACTACCTGCCCTACCTCAGCTCTCAGCTCATCAGCTCCACCCAGCTCAGTGGTGCCTCTTGTCTGTCATACAGGAAACTGTGAGTCTTTGTTGCATTCAGCATTACACAGGGTTCTCAGCACAAACACAGACCTTTGTCTGTTGGCTTAAAAAACAAGTATCCCTAGTAAAACATTTCCTCGATATGTGTGTTTGTGAGCAGGGTGTCCATCCTAGGGGACGACTACACCTTTGCTGCAGCTGATTTCACCCCAGCTGATGTGTACAGCTCTATTAAAGAGTATTTAAGCAGCGGCAGTAAGTATAAACTCTTTTCTTCTGTTTTCTATCCCTCTCTCTTTCTCTCTGATTAAATGTACTTCACTTTTGTTTCCGGTACACGTGTATGTACAATATGTGTGTCTCAACAAAACTATGTTTATGTGTAATTTGCAGATGGCAGCCCTCGCTGCTATAACTCTTCAGATCCTCTTCTGAACTCCACTGCCTGGTTTGTCGATAATATCGGATTCTTCATCACCTTCATCACCCTCACTGATCTTCAATCATTCCTATCAGGAAACATGGTAGCACACACACACACACACACACACACACACACACACACACACACACACACACACACAAGCATACGTGTAATTATCAATTTTAGTAATTTGGACCGATATCAGCTAAATACATCCTGCAACACACACTCATAGTGACGTATTAATGTGTGGTTTATTATGTTCTTTAGTCAAGTGAGTTCCTGAAGAACTCTGAAAATCTTCAGTTGTTCAACAATGCAAACATTTCAGCCAGTGTCCTGCAGTACTACACAAGAGAGTTGTACCTCCAGAATCCTGACTTCAGCCCACTCAGGTAACACTAGACTCTACACATTATCAACTACTTCTTCTATTTCTTCATCCAGCCTTGTATAAAGCATTCTAAAAGCTTATTTGTGTTCTTATAGATTGCCACCTGAGCTGCTGTGTCAAAGTCCTTCCTCCATGTTTGTTCCTCTTGGAGATGCAGACATTCAGACCATCCTCACTAAGATCAACAACTTCTGTACAGAATTTAATCCAGAGGTGATCAATAAATAAGTCTCTACCTGTTTACTAATCAGCTAGTGTAGCAGTACCCGTTATCTATAATCCTCTTCTCTTTTCAGGTTACATCGGTGCTGGTAGCAAAGTTCCCCAATATAACAACAGATGCCATCCAAAAGTTGGGTAGCCAGTGCGTGGGCCTGACTGTGGGCCAGATAAACTCTGCCCCCTCCAATGTGTTAAACACTACACTGTCTACACTCAGTTTCATCAGTGGCTGGGACCAGGGCCAATTGAATGCCCTCATCCAGAGCATCATTAGTTCAGGCTTTAATGTGAGTGTACATTGCAAAATTGTCAGGAATGACAGTCTATGCTGCTGGAAATGAAATCACATCAAGTTGAAGCTATTTCACAAAATCAACCTGTGAAGAACATAATTGTATTTCCTTTTAATATATTAACTAATTACACGCTATTTCTCAAAGTCCTGTAATTTAAACATTCTCTTGTTGCGTTCATGTGGAAATATCAGAATTATTTCTTTTATGTATTATCTCACAGATCGACAGTGCCTCCTCAGTCTTGTCACTGGGAACACTTATTGGTGGTGTTCCTTCTGCAACCATCTCCATCCTCCCATCTTCTCAGATTATGTCTTTATCACAAAATGTAACGTTCATCAATAACATTTTATCAGCACCAGTTATTCTGCAAGAGACATTTGTCCAAAAGGTATACACTCTTTTTACTTAAGCACACACACATATACACGCATGCATACACACACACACACACATATACAGCTTTGTAATTGTATGGAATCAATAGTTTGTTGATGTTGAAGTCTGCTCCAACACTTTTTTCCAGGTAATCTCTGTAGACCAAACTGAAGTGATACAGAATGTTCCAGATGCACTGGTGATGTATATTCCGCTTGTTCTATTGACATCACTGAGCTCTGTGGAAATTTCACTCATCAATAACAAAAGCTGGAGTCATGAACAGGTAACTGAACAGACCCACTTTGTAAATCAATTTTTTATACTGGTATTCCCATAAATGCAATGCTTTGTCTTTCATTCCTACCAGGCTATGATGCTGTTTGGTGCAGTGGCAAGTGGCAGTGATAATCCAGAAGAGTGAGTTAGAAACACACAGAATCTCTCTCTCTCTCTCTCTCTCTCTCTCTCTCTCTCTCTCTCTCTCTCTCTCTCTCTCTCTCTCTCTCTCACACACACACACACACACACACACACACACACACAAACACACAGACACTCACACACAACCTGACTTGCTAAGATTGCAATTTGGTCACTAAACTAGTCATTGAGTTTGTGTCTGTGTTTGACTTTGTGTGTGTGTGTGTGTGTGTGTGTGTGTGTGTGTGTGTGTGTGTGTGTGTGTGTGTGTGTGTGTGTGTGTATGTGGGTGTTTCTTCCCACAGTCTGTCACCATCAGTACTGCAGGGATTCTCCTGTGGTTCAGTTCAGACTCTGCCAATACAAAAAGCCAAAGATCTAGTGAAAGCCTGTAGACCACGTGCAGACAGAGACAAGGTTGTCCTGGAAGAGGCTCAGGTAGATACACTCTGATATTCTTTCACATTCTGCACAAAGCCTGAGACAGAGACAGCATGTGGACCCAAACCTTGACTAGTAAACGAGAAACTACACAATCACAATGCATTCTGTGTTTCAGCTGATCTGCATGTACAACTACGTAAAAGAAGATCCATTTGTTAACTTTACTGATGTCCCCTCTGACCTGCTACTGTACTACAGGTGTGGAACACTTTCACACACACAAAATACTGACTATAAAAGATAATACACATGTCTCCTGCATTCCCACTTGATGGTTTCATGTGTCTGAAATTAAGAGTGTGGGTTGTTTGCTATCCGTGTGTTGTAGCTATGAGAAGATACAGAAGGTGAACTGCCAGTCATATTTCAGTGCCCTGGGCAAAGCAGATTTCTATGTTGTTTCTCCTGTCCTTGACAAAATGACCAACCTGTTCAACAATGCAAAGGACTGCCTGGTAATACATACACAGTAACATGTTTACAGACCAACACGTTCATTGTTAGCTTTTAAATCTTGGAAAACCTATCACCAAATTGCACCAAATGTTACATTTGATTTGTGTCTCGTGAACTTCCAGTGATGAAATATTCATCTATTGCAATTAGCAAATTCCCTTCTACGGAAGGACTTCCATAAGTGTTTTGTGATCTATCAAGAACATATAATTGGGTTAATTTATTAGAAAAAATGTTCAAGTTCATATAAAAGACAAATATTTTGAAACAAAATGTTGGACTCCTCACAAGTCCCCCATTTTTAGAGATTCTGTGTGACACTTCTTTATGGTTTGTGATGCTGTAGGGTATAGCTGGTGTGAGTCTGACCAGGGATCAGGTGGATGTTCTTGGGAATATGGCCTGCACACTGGAATTCTCCTACATTCAGAACTCTGACCCTCTCATTTTGGAGAAACTAAAGAACTGTGAAGATCTTTCTGATTCTCAGATCACTGCTATACAGTCACTGCTGCTCAGTGGAAACACTACTTATGGGTAAGACAGAACATCTTGTGCATTAGCACATATCCTTTATATATGTGGTAGAGTTGTAGAAAAGAAAAATCACATTTTAACATTTAAATTGAAAAGCCTAAAAAGGTCATGAAACAAAATAAATAATGTGTGTTTGTATTTGTATTATATTATTAGTATTATATCTTTGACATTATTTTTCTTTAATCAGTAATCCATCAACATGGAATGAGCAGACCGTGGAACAACTCGGCATGCTGGCTGTTTATTTCAAATCAGACCTCTGCAACAAGCTTAGCTTTGTATGTAAACATGTTCAGCTTTGCATTTATGATTTTAAATGATTTATTAACCCAGTGTAAGACTATCTGGACTAATTGAATGTGTGTTTGTGTGTGTGTGTGTGTGTGTGTGTGTGTGTGTGTGTGTGTGTGTGTGTGTGTGTGTGTGTGTGTGTGTGCGTGTGTATGTGTGCATTGTTTATAGAATGTAAAAAGGAAAGTTCTTTCAGTCCTGAGGAAGCAGAAGCTCCCAATAAAGAAACTAAGTGCATTCTTTACAGAATGCAACTCAGAAAGCACTACAGGTAATGGTACACATTAAGGTACATAGACAGGTTTTTAGATTCTGTCCATTACTGAGTAACTCTAAACCTTCTGTGTCTAACAGTGAGCAAGATCACAGCAGCAACAATTGCAGATACATCGTTTCCTTACGGCTTTAACTCCACGCTGTTTGATCTGTATCTGGACATCGATGTCCTACAGGACAACCTGGCAGCCATTACTGAGAAAGTGGTGGACACCAGCCTCCAGAATGTCATTCTGAACAAGTTAAACCAGGTATTATGAGAAATACAAGGTTGTTTGTGCTTTTCTACTATAGTATTCTGTTATTTTTTGCAGTGAGTGTTTAAATATGATTATTGCATGCTATATGTTTGCAAAATGAATAATCTCTCAATCAAGGTTTGTTTTTGGGTTATAAGTTCAAAGTCAGACTTTGTGTGAATGTTGGATTTACCCAAATAAACTTTTGGATATTTTGTGCCAGGTGTTATAATAAAATTTGTCGAATTTTTTGCATATCTAGATTTATCCATCAGGCCTTAATGATGATGTGCTGCAACTACTAGGTTCCACTTCTCGGGTGGCATCTATTGATGCTATTAGCAAATGGAACATTACTATAATTGATACGCTGTCCTCTTTTCTGGACTCAAATGATGGAAGCTGGGAACCAGAAAAGGTAATGGATGGATGTAAAAGTGTGTGAGTGTAAGTTTAAATGTTTATGAGAGAGAGAGGGAGAGAGAGAGAGAGAGAGAGAGTGAGAGACAGAGAGAGAGAGATACAGACCTTTAAAGTATTTTTTGACATTTATTTATTATTTATCTTAATGGCACATTCCTCTCCTCTGAGAGAGATGGGAAGAGAGAAATCATGAGCACCTGCAATCCTTTAATCAAAGAAACAGAGAGAATCTCTAATCCATCAGAGAACGAGAGCAAGACAGAGAGGAAGAGAGAGATCCAATATAGAGGAAGATCTGTGATCCTTTATAGAGTGAAAGAAAAAACATCTGTGACCCTATATAGAGGGGAAGAGAAAACATCTGTGATCCTTTATAGAGTGAAAGAAAAATCATCTGTGATCCCTTAAAGAGTGAAAGAGAAAACATCTGTGATCCTATGTAGATAGAAAAAGAGAGCTGGGTCATGTTTGATCCTATATAGCGAAGAAGAGAGAGCATCTTTGATTTGGTATAGAGTGAAAGAAAGAGCGTCTGTGAGAAAAAGAGAAAAGAGAAACACAATTACATTTATGGCATTTGGCAGATGCCCTTTCTAGAGCAATTTACAATTCTCTCAATTATACAACTAAACATTTGTGGGTTAAGGGTCTTAACATATTTAATGCTCAGACAATTATGTGCTTGCTACCTGAATATTGTTTGTGTTTTTTTTTTCTAGAGTAAAGCAATCATTATGAGATATCTGAACATTGATAATCATTCTCTGGGAAGTGCTGAAATAAATATCATTGGTTCTTACATCTGTACATTAGACATCAATGTACTGGAAAATATCACTGCTGAGAACCTAATGTAATTACACACACAAACATGTTCATACATCCAAAAGCATGCAAAAGCAAAATGATTTGTGTATGGTTGTGTTCATGATGTTTCCTTTTTTCTATGCAGAATGGTCCTGCCTCCAGATCTGACTTTGTGTTCGACTCAACAGAAATCTGCTCTGTACATCATTGCCAAATCTTCATTTATCAATCTCAGCAGCAATGCCACAACGTACTACCAACTCATGACACCCTACCTAGGTAAAACAAATGTCCACTTATAAGAAAGATGAGACACACAAACAAATACGTCTTTTAAAAGAAGTAGTTGGTTAAAAGTAACCACACACACACACACACACACACACACACTATGATGCCAAGGCAGAGGTAGAGGGTTTGGTTTCCATGTGTATCCTATACATACACAATAAAAATACATTTAGCATGTCTCTATGAATTTGATTCATGAATGAATTAAATATCGCCAGCATGTTGGCCAGGCCATATGGCTTCACTCGATATTCACAGTGCCCTCTGGTTGAGTCAAGGCCAGTTTTCCGCTCCTCCCCCTCTTTAATACGGATCAAGTTATAGGCACTGCGGAGGTCGAGTTTAGTAAAATATCGTGCCTTTTTGAGCTGTTTGAGGGTGGATGGCACCAGAAGGAGTGGATATGGATAACGCACTGTAATCGAGGGCAGGTTGCGATAGTCAATGCATGGCTGTAGTCCGCCATCTTTCTTCTCCACAAAAAAAAACATCCTGCAGCAGCTGGAAAAGGTACAGTTACTATTAGTAAAGGACAATTGTACCGGCAGTACAAGACTGTAGAGACAAGGTTTGAAGCTCACCTTAGGACATTGCAAACAACGCTGGGCTCTTGTCCACAATTGAAGCATAATTTGAGGTGCATTTGATGCCTCTGCTCCTCTGGACAGACAAGAGTTCTACCAAGCTTAATGGGCTATGTGACACTGGCAACCTCGCATGGTACAGGCATGGCATTGTTTGAGCAGGGTAAAACTCTCGAGTGTGGCACTGATTTTGTAAGAGATTGTCCAGTTGAATGGATGTGGTGATGTATTGGAACAAGGAGTTCCAAATAAATTTGACTTCTGCTGGGTATTGAAACACATCCTTGAGCAGCTGTGTGAAGTGAGCTAAAGAGCTTTTAACTACCTTTGTCAATGCCCCATAATGCGGAAACCCATTCCAGCACTTTGCCATTTAGCAAACTAAGCGTCAGAGCGCATTTAGTGGAATCCTAGCTATAAACGTCTGGTTGTTTTTGCTTGCCACAATCTCCATGGCTTGCTCATCAGGGATAAATACACATTGTTCACCTTAACTCTTACATTCTGTTAAGCTGCTTTGAGACAATGTCCACGGTAAAACGCACTATGGAAGTAAACTTGACTTGGTGTTGGGAAAAATATACCTTATGTTGCCAAAGAAACTTGCAACAGTAATTTGTGAAACCATCAAATTTGTCCAAAAGAGCCATCTTAAATAGTTTATGTTGGCTGGCAGGCATGACATTAATAGCTTGAAGGAGGTGAGTGTTAGCAGCCTGTTGAGCCTTGTACTATATGAGGTAAGCCACAAGCATTTCTCCCTGGTATGTGACAACCGATTCCAACCGATGAAAATCTGTTGGATTCCCGTCGGGCAAAGTATTCTGTGATGCCGAGGTGGAGGTAAAAGGGTTCTGAATCCATGTGCGGTTTATTGAAAACACCAGTGGCAAAAAAAAAACAGAAGGGCTAGGCAAAGGTAGAGTTGGTAAACACTAAATAGTCCAAAACAAAGTTAAGCAATCAGTAGGGCAAAAACAAATCTGAATAGCAATTAAAAAAGAGACGAGAGACGTACAACGTAGAAGAGAACGTATTGTTCATACACAATGAAAACAAGAAAACAATAGGTTTGGTAATGTGATGGCTAGCAAACACAGTACTTTGCACTGGATTAAGCATGACCACTGGATAGAAATGCTAATAACAGCAAGTAACCGATAGAACCAGAACTGTTCTTTACTCAGGTGATAGTTCCTTCTGCTGGTGCATCAGGTACACTGCCGCTGGAACCGTGACTCACATTATCACACTTTAAAATCTCTTATTGTGTGTGTGTGTGTGTGTGTGTGTGTGTGTGTGTGTGTGTGTGTGTGTGTGTGTGTGTGTGTGTATGTGTGTCTCTGTGACTAGGTGGAGCACCCGTGGAGGATATAGAAGCACTTTCCACCCAGAACATCAACATGGACATCAACATATTCATTAGTCTGAAACCCGAAGTTCTCCAGGTATAAATAATAAAAGGAATAGAATAGGTGTTTGATTTACATAAAGTGACAAATAGAAAATCGAATATGAACTTGAGTTAACCTAATTTGTGTTTGTCAGACCCTGAATGTGAGCACAGTGAAGGCTCTATTGGGGGTAAACATGGCTGATCTGAAGCTATTTGAGAACTCCTCAGCCATTCAATCCTGGGTGTCACAACAAAACCAATCTGATTTGGACACACTGACTCTTGGCCTCATCAACCGCAACCCTTGTTATGGTGTTAACAGGTGATCTTGTTTATTAAACTATCAAAGAATCAAGTTTATAGAAACCATGTTCAAGTTGTTTTAAAGCGTAATTCTGTTTTTTTTTTTTTTTTTCTGCGTAGTTACCCACTTTCTAAAGATTTTGCATCTGGAAACATTTCTGCAGTACTGTGCAACTTCAACATTTCTGATTATGCATGTTCATCAGTAAGTCTTCTGTGAGACAAAATATCTCGCTTTAAGTTCATTATTGTTACTCCAAAAATGAGTTGACCACAAAAACCTGTTTTTTGTCTTTTAAGGGTGTTGTATTGTCCTCTGATGATCTGCTCACATTGTTAACATGCAAACTGCAAAATAACCTGACCTACTCTAAAGATCTTTGGAAGCATTTCTTCCAGAATTTTGCTGGATCATTGGAGAATGCACTGGACAGGTTTTCAAGCATAGTAAGAACATTTACCTGGTGTTTAAAAAAAAAAAGCAAAACATTTTGGTTAACTATGCATTGAATCATGTAATCTTTCATGCAGACCAACAGCAGCATTCAATTCAACCCAAATATGCTTGATGCCATTGGGGAGGTGATAATCAAGGACTTCACAGCAGCACAGTTAGCGAATGCTACTTTCATAAGCAAGTGGTTCCAGATAAGGCTCAGACTATTTTTGTCATCAGTGTCCACAGACTTTCTGTCCAGCATCAGTTCCAAAACCTTCAGCTGTGAGACATACCAAATTGTGTAAGTATGGTCACTGGAATTTAGAAACTCCAGATGTGTTATTTAAGACATGAAGATGATGTAGTTCATGTGAAAATCTGATCTGTTCCATTCAAATTAGGGTGGAGGCTCTCGGTAGTCAGGAATCACTTATGACAAAGAAACAGAAGCAGTGGGTCTTTACTTCATTCATCTTTCCCTTCCTGTCAAGAGTTGACTTGCCAGGTACATAGTCTCCTTTATATGTTTAGAAACCTGAAACAGACACGTGGCAGTCTGTGACTTGTTTTAGTCTGAATAGTTTAAAATGATGGTTTACCTAGATGAAAATATATAAGACAATTAAGAATAATTTGATTAATTAATCCAATGATCTCTGATCCTTTTAGATCCTGGCTGTTTTTCCAGCACTTCTGGCAGCAATGACTGGTTTGAAAAGAACCTTGGCAATTTCAGCAATTATGCCACCTTAAAAGAGCTCCAAATTCTAAATGCTAATTTCTCCAGTGTGAGTAACATCACAATTGCAGCAATTACTTGTTTCGTTTGTGTTCACAAGAGTGTAGTAGGAACAGTTGGTCTTTGGGTTTTGGCTGAGAGAACATATAGCTGCTGTACCAGTGTTGCTTGTTTTCCTGGTAGACCTGTTGTGAACAGAATGTCTGACATGAATGTTTTGTCCTGCAGGTTGCAGTGTTCGGTTTACTGTCCAGTGAGCAGAAAGCTGAGTTCATTTTGCAGCCAGATGCAGGAGTGTTGGGAAATGACTCTGTGTTTAGAGAGGTGTTTGGCCATATGATCACATCTTTAGATCTGAATCAACTTGACAGCTTCTTCACAACCTTCAGCCAGATTGCAATACAAGTGAGGATCTCTGTAGCCTATTTTCTTGTAAAATAAAATACATTTATTCTGTGCATACGAATGTATGCAGTCCAAGTATTTGCAGACTTTTAATGGATGCTGATGTGTGTTTGCAGATGAACATGACTAGCATTCCTTCAGCAACATCAGACACCATTCTGAACATAACGTTAATGAATCTGGCGCCTCACTTCCAAAGTTTCAGCTCAGAGGACTTTGCACTGTGGTTCCAGACTTACCTTTCCATCTTCCTTCCTGGGACTGGTCCAAGCACCCTGTCGATCATCCCCATGAACATCAGCTGTGACTCCTACAGAGAGATGTGAGCTTCTCCTTGACATGAACTCAGAAATCTAATATTTTTACTTTCAGTTTACTTCATTATTTTTTTTTCTTTTGATTTGTAATTTGTCTATTTCTATTGGTGTGTTTACAGAGTGAAAGGCCTTAATAATGTGTACAGTAACCTCTCTGTAACACAGTCCAACACTATCTTCAGTTACATACAAGACTATCTGAAGTACCAGTCCAGCCAAGGTGTGTGTGTGTGTGTGTGTGTGTGTGTGTGTAGGTGTGTACTTTTGTGTGTATTTTGTATTATGCTGTATGTAGACGGTGATAAGTTGATGTGACTGACTGATGATGAGTTCGGTCAAAGGAATGTTCAACATTCACTGATATCATCAATCTGAATAGACCACAGACATTTTCATTAGTGCCCTCTGTTGCCTAACAGGCCTGAGCTGCTATGGCAGTGGGAGCTTCTACATGTTCCTGAAACAGTTTTTCCTCAGTTTTGGATTCCCTGACCTAAATGATTTCCTGTCCCTTATTCCGGCTGATCGACAGGCAGAGGTACTTCTGCTCTCGAACACTGTTCACATCAGTGAAACGCTCAATAACAGTTTTAGTAGTAAACAGTAAGTTAACCACTCCTCCCTCTGTAATGAGTGTGGTGTCCCTCCTCTGTGTCCTCTAGATTTTGAGCTCCATCTCAACGGAAGAACTCGGCGAGTATCTGAAAAGCACAAACCCAGTGATTAATGGTTCTGAACTCTGCACACTACTTAACAATTACAACAGAACCACTCAGTACCTGGAGATGGTATTTTCTTCATTTCACTTTTGCTGCTGCCCATGCATGTTGCTTACTTTTTTGTTATATTAACAGATAGAGTAATCCCTGTATCTCTTTACAGGAGCCTGTTTTGTCCTCAGCTCTGGCCAGCCGAACATTAGAGTGTGTGTGGCCTCGTGCACTTAGTGCCTCATCTCAGGCTGATGTAGAACAGTGGTTTAATGTCACACTGCTTCACTACCTGCCCTACCTCAGCTCTCAGCTCATCAGCTCCACCCAGCTCAGTGGTGCCTCTTGTCTGTCATACAGGAAACTGTGAGTCTTTGTTGCATTCAGCATTACACAGGGTTCTCAGCACAAACACAGACCTTTGTCTGTTGGCTTAAAAAACAAGTATCCCTAGTAAAACATTTCCTCGATATGTGTGTTTGTGAGCAGGGTGTCCATCCTAGGGGACGACTACACCTTTGCTGCAGCTGATTTCACCCCAGCTGATGTGTACAGCTCTATTAAAGAGTATTTAAGCAGCGGCAGTAAGTATAAACTCTTTTCTTCTGTTTTCTATCCCTCTCTCTTTCTCTCTGATTAAATGTACTTCACTTTTGTTTCCGGTACACGTGTATGTACAATATGTGTGTCTCAACAAAACTATGTTTATGTGTAATTTGCAGATGGCAGCCCTCGCTGCTATAACTCTTCAGATCCTCTTCTGAACTCCACTGCCTGGTTTGTCGATAATATCGGATTCTTCATCACCTTCATCACCCTCACTGATCTTCAATCATTCCTATCAGGAAACATGGTAGCACACACACACACACACACACACACACACACACACACACACACACACACACACACACACACACAAGCATACGTGTAATTATCAATTTTAGTAATTTGGACCGATATCAGCTAAATACATCCTGCAACACACACTCATAGTGACGTATTAATGTGTGGTTTATTATGTTCTTTAGTCAAGTGAGTTCCTGAAGAACTCTGAAAATCTTCAGTTGTTCAACAATGCAAACATTTCAGCCAGTGTCCTGCAGTACTACACAAGAGAGTTGTACCTCCAGAATCCTGACTTCAGCCCACTCAGGTAACACTAGACTCTACACATTATCAACTACTTCTTCTATTTCTTCATCCAGCCTTGTATAAAGCATTCTAAAAGCTTATTTGTGTTCTTATAGATTGCCACCTGAGCTGCTGTGTCAAAGTCCTTCCTCCATGTTTGTTCCTCTTGGAGATGCAGACATTCAGACCATCCTCACTAAGATCAACAACTTCTGTACAGAATTTAATCCAGAGGTGATCAATAAATAAGTCTCTACCTGTTTACTAATCAGCTAGTGTAGCAGTACCCGTTATCTATAATCCTCTTCTCTTTTCAGGTTACATCGGTGCTGGTAGCAAAGTTCCCCAATATAACAACAGATGCCATCCAAAAGTTGGGTAGCCAGTGCGTGGGCCTGACTGTGGGCCAGATAAACTCTGCCCCCTCCAATGTGTTAAACACTACACTGTCTACACTCAGTTTCATCAGTGGCTGGGACCAGGGCCAATTGAATGCCCTCATCCAGAGCATCATTAGTTCAGGCTTTAATGTGAGTGTACATTGCAAAATTGTCAGGAATGACAGTCTATGCTGCTGGAAATGAAATCACATCAAGTTGAAGCTATTTCACAAAATCAACCTGTGAAGAACATAATTGTATTTCCTTTTAATATATTAACTAATTACACGCTATTTCTCAAAGTCCTGTAATTTAAACATTCTCTTGTTGCGTTCATGTGGAAATATCAGAATTATTTCTTTTATGTATTATCTCACAGATCGACAGTGCCTCCTCAGTCTTGTCACTGGGAACACTTATTGGTGGTGTTCCTTCTGCAACCATCTCCATCCTCCCATCTTCTCAGATTATGTCTTTATCACAAAATGTAACGTTCATCAATAACATTTTATCAGCACCAGTTATTCTGCAAGAGACATTTGTCCAAAAGGTATACACTCTTTTTACTTAAGCACACACACATATACACGCATGCATACACACACACACACACATATACAGCTTTGTAATTGTATGGAATCAATAGTTTGTTGATGTTGAAGTCTGCTCCAACACTTTTTTCCAGGTAATCTCTGTAGACCAAACTGAAGTGATACAGAATGTTCCAGATGCACTGGTGATGTATATTCCGCTTGTTCTATTGACATCACTGAGCTCTGTGGAAATTTCACTCATCAATAACAAAAGCTGGAGTCATGAACAGGTAACTGAACAGACCCACTTTGTAAATCAATTTTTTATACTGGTATTCCCATAAATGCAATGCTTTGTCTTTCATTCCTACCAGGCTATGATGCTGTTTGGTGCAGTGGCAAGTGGCAGTGATAATCCAGAAGAGTGAGTTAGAAACACACAGAATCTCTCTCTCTCTCTCTCTCTCTCTCTCTCTCTCTCTCTCTCTCTCTCTCTCTCTCTCTCTCTCTCTCACACACACACACACACACACACACACACACACACACACACACACACAAACACACAGACACTCACACACAACCTGACTTGCTAAGATTGCAATTTGGTCACTAAACTAGTCATTGAGTTTGTGTCTGTGTTTGACTTTGTGTGTGTGTGTGTGTGTGTGTGTGTGTGTGTGTGTGTGTGTGTGTGTGTGTGTGTGTGTGTGTGTGTATGTGGGTGTTTCTTCCCACAGTCTGTCACCATCAGTACTGCAGGGATTCTCCTGTGGTTCAGTTCAGACTCTGCCAATACAAAAAGCCAAAGATCTAGTGAAAGCCTGTAGACCACGTGCAGACAGAGACAAGGTTGTCCTGGAAGAGGCTCAGGTAGATACACTCTGATATTCTTTCACATTCTGCACAAAGCCTGAGACAGAGACAGCATGTGGACCCAAACCTTGACTAGTAAACGAGAAACTACACAATCACAATGCATTCTGTGTTTCAGCTGATCTGCATGTACAACTACGTAAAAGAAGATCCATTTGTTAACTTTACTGATGTCCCCTCTGACCTGCTACTGTACTACAGGTGTGGAACACTTTCACACACACAAAATACTGACTATAAAAGATAATACACATGTCTCCTGCATTCCCACTTGATGGTTTCATGTGTCTGAAATTAAGAGTGTGGGTTGTTTGCTATCCGTGTGTTGTAGCTATGAGAAGATACAGAAGGTGAACTGCCAGTCATATTTCAGTGCCCTGGGCAAAGCAGATTTCTATGTTGTTTCTCCTGTCCTTGACAAAATGACCAACCTGTTCAACAATGCAAAGGACTGCCTGGTAATACATACACAGTAACATGTTTACAGACCAACACGTTCATTGTTAGCTTTTAAATCTTGGAAAACCTATCACCAAATTGCACCAAATGTTACATTTGATTTGTGTCTCGTGAACTTCCAGTGATGAAATATTCATCTATTGCAATTAGCAAATTCCCTTCTACGGAAGGACTTCCATAAGTGTTTTGTGATCTATCAAGAACATATAATTGGGTTAATTTATTAGAAAAAATGTTCAAGTTCATATAAAAGACAAATATTTTGAAACAAAATGTTGGACTCCTCACAAGTCCCCCATTTTTAGAGATTCTGTGTGACACTTCTTTATGGTTTGTGATGCTGTAGGGTATAGCTGGTGTGAGTCTGACCAGGGATCAGGTGGATGTTCTTGGGAATATGGCCTGCACACTGGAATTCTCCTACATTCAGAACTCTGACCCTCTCATTTTGGAGAAACTAAAGAACTGTGAAGATCTTTCTGATTCTCAGATCACTGCTATACAGTCACTGCTGCTCAGTGGAAACACTACTTATGGGTAAGACAGAACATCTTGTGCATTAGCACATATCTTTTATATATGTGGTAGAGTTGTAGAAAAGAAAAATCACATTTTAACATTTAAATTGAAAAGCCTAAAAAGGTCATGAAACAAAATAAATAATGTGTGTTTGTATTTGTATTATATTATTAGTATTATATCTTTGACATTATTTTTCTTTAATCAGTAATCCATCAACATGGAATGAGCAGACCGTGGAACAACTCGGCATGCTGGCTGTTTATTTCAAATCAGACCTCTGCAACAAGCTTAGCTTTGTATGTAAACATGTTCAGCTTTGCATTTATGATTTTAAATGATTTATTAACCCAGTGTTAGACTATCTGGACTAATTGAATGTGTGTTTGTGTGTGTGTGTGTGTGTGTGTGTGTGTGTGTGTGTGTGTGTGTGTGTGTGCGTGTGTGTGTGTGTGTGCGTGTGTATGTGTGCATTGTTTATAGAATGTAAAAAGGAAAGTTCTTTCAGTCCTGAGGAAGCAGAAGCTCCCAATAAAGAAACTAAGTGCATTCTTTACAGAATGCAACTCAGAAAGCACTACAGGTAATGGTACACATTAAGGTACATAGACAGGTTTTTAGATTCTGTCCATTACTGAGTAACTCTAAACCTTCTGTGTCTAACAGTGAGCAAGATCACAGCAGCAACAATTGCAGATACATTGTTTCCTTACGGCTTTAACTCCACGCTGTTTGATCTGTATCTGGACATCGATGTCCTACAGGACAACCTGGCAGCCATTACTGAAAAAGTGGTGGACACCAGCCTCCAGAATGTCATTCTGAACAAGTTAAACCAGGTATTATAAGAAATACAAGGTTGTTTGTGCTTTTCTACCATAATATTCTGTTATTTTTTGCAGTGAGTGTTTAAATATGATTATTGCATGCTATATGTTTGCAAAATGAATAATCTCTTTATTCAAAAATCTGTTTTTGGGTTATAAGTTCAAAGTCAGACTTTGTGTGAATGTTGGATTTACCCAAACAAAATTTTGCATATTGTGTGCCAGGTGGTATTTTAAATTTTTTTGAAATTTTTGCATATCTAGATTTATCCATCAGGCCTTAATGATGATGTGCTGCAACTACTAGGTTCCACTTCTAGGGTGGCATCTATTGATGCTATTAGCAAATGGAACATTACTATAATTGATACGCTGTCCTCTTTACTGGACTCAAATGATGGAACCTGGGAACCAGAAAAGGTAATGAATGGATGTAAAAGTGTGTGTGAGTGTAAGTTTAAATGTTTATAAGAGATAATTTCACATTCCCAACTCCTCTGAGAGAGATTTGGAGAGAGAAATCATGAGCATCTGCAATCCTTTAAACAGAGAAAGAGATTGTATTTCTAATTCAACAGAGAACGAGAGCAAGACAGAGTGGAAGACAGATTTAGGTCATGTGCGATCCCATATAGAGAGGAGGAAAGAGCATCTGTGATTTTTTATAGAGCAGACGAGAAAACATCTGTGATCCTATGTAGAGAGAAAAAAAGAACTAGGTCATGTTCGACCTATAAAGCGAGGAAGAAAGAGCATCTTTGATTCTGTATAGAGAGAAAAAGAGAGCATTCGTTATCCATCAGTAAGAGGAAGATAGAGAAATACAATTACATTTATGACATTTGGCAGATGCCTATTCTAGAGCAACTTACAATTATCTCATTTATACAATTGAGCACTTGAGTGTTAAGAACCTTAATATATCTATTGAATAGACACTGCCCTTCTTTCTACTTTAATATTGTATTTTTTTTCTAGAGCAAAGCATTAATTATGAAATATCTGAGCATGGATAATCACTCTCTGGGAAGTGCTGAATTAAATGTCATTGGTTCCAACATCTGTACATTAGATATAAATGTACTTGAAAATATCACTGCTGAAAGTCTAATGTAAGTAGTAATTAACACAAACATGTTCATACATACATAAACACAGAAAAGCAAAAAAAAAAAGAGATTTAAGAATGATTTGAGTACTGTAGTGTTCATGATGTTTCCTTTTTTCTCTATGCAGGATGGTCCTGCCTCCAGATCTGACTTCATGTTCAATCCAACAAAAATCTGCTTTGTTCATCATTGCCAAATCTTCATTTAGCAATTTTCGCAGCAATGCCACAACATACTACCGACTCTTGATACCTTATCTAGGTAAAACAACCACTAACATACATTAAATGTATAATTGTTTGATATTCACTCTCCAGACAATTAATATTTACATGAAATGAACTTCACTCCTGCTCATACATGCTATCATCCCACCACTCAATCATTTAACATTTCCACAATGTCTGAATTTACATGCTCATAAAATCACGAATGTACATTCAACATCATTGTTGATGCCAGACAGGTTGAACTTACAAATAATAATTATCACTGACTTTACTATAATCTCATAATGCAATACACATTGCATTTCCATTATTTTATAATTGTTTTGTTATGTTTTGTTAATTTGTAGATTGATGCACTTAGTTATACACAACCAGGTAAAACTTTATTGTCACTGATCAGGTATACCATTATAACCACCTGCCTAATATTATATCGGTTCCCTTTTGTTGTCAAAACAGTCGTAATCATTAGAGCATTAACTTCTTTAGCAATTTGAGCTGCAGTAGCTGGTCTGTTGCAGTAGGCCAGCCTTTGCTCCTTACGTGCATCGATGAGTCTTGGCGAAAAATTTTCACTAATACATAGTGTCAGGCATAACATTATGACCACTGACAAGTAAATTAAATAACATTATTATCTCTTCATCATTGCACCTGTTAGTAAATGGGATATATTAGGCAGCAAGTGAACATTTTGTCCTCAATCCAATTGAGCATCTTGAGCATTGGGCTGTGCTGGACAAACAAGTCCTATGTATGTAGGCCCCACCTCACAACAGTTCTTAAAGGATGTGCTGCTAACATCTTGGTGCTAGGAGCACCGCACAACTTAAGGGGTCTAGTGGAGTGCATATCTTGATGGGTCACGGCTGTTTTTGCAGCAAAAGGGGGGCCAACACAATATTACATAGGTGGTTATAATGTTATTCCTGATTGGATCCAGATGTATATCCCAGCCACTGGAAGGTGCCATGATAAAGAGATAATCAGTGTTATTTACTTCACTAGTCATAATGTTTATACATATATATATATATATATATATATATATATATATATATATATATATATATATATATATATATATATACACGTATATACATTTGTGTGTGTGTCTAGGCGGAGCTTCTGTGGAGGACATACAGGACCTTTCAACTCATAACATCAGCATGGACATTACAACATTCATTGGACTGAACCTGGCTGTTCTTTATGTATGAATACAAACAAAAAAGATTTACTTTACTTCTTTTATATAAAGCAGCAAGGAATATACATTGAGATATATATAACAAGTTTATTAACTAAGTTAATTAACTGAGAAAATCCTCTTTTGTGTTTTTGTTAGGCCCTGAATGTCAAAACTGTACAATCTCTAATGGGGTTAAATGTGGCAGATTTAAAACTGTTTGAGAATTCTTCAGCAGTTCAGTCTTGGGTGTCACAACAGATCCCATCTGAATTAAATATGCTGAATCTTGGCATTATCAACTCAAAGAGCAATAATTATTCCACAGTCATCACTACAAGTTCCATGACATCTATTGACACTACCATATCCAGTGTCAACACAATGACAACAATTATCAACACATCTACAGATACAAATGCCATTCTCAGCACCAATGCTTCCCCTGTTACAAGTTTCAAAGACATTTCCACTGTTGGAACAACGGCCGACACAACCGCCCCTTCTAATACCCCCATGACTGGCTTTGAAATGAGCACTTCTATTGGAACACATGTCAACATGTCTACAACTAGCAATGCTCTTCTTACAGCTAATGCTTCCCTTGTGACAAGCTTTGAAATTGGCACCTCTGCCGAAACAAATGTCAATATCACTGCCACTAGCAATGCCTTCTATACTGCCAATGCTTCTCTCACTGCAAAAATTGAAAACACCACTTCTTTCCCAAACAATTCTGGCACCATTGTCAACATGACAACCATCAGCAATGCCCTTATCACTAGTACCTCCCCCATGACAAGCTTTGAAATTAGCACTTCTAATGGAGCAAATGTTAACAAATCTTCCACTAGCAATGACCTTCTTACAATTACCGCTTTTCCTTCGACAAGCTTTGAAACCAACACTTCTCCTGGAACCAATAACAATATGTCTGCCACTAGCAATGCCCCCCTGACAACCACTGCTTCAATTACTACAAGCTTTGAAATCAGCACTTCAGCTGGAACAAATGTCACTGCCACTAGCAATCCCTTCTATACTGCCAATGCTTCTGCCACTGAAAATATTGAAATCACCGCTTCTTTTCAAAACAATTCTGGCACTAGTGTCAACATGACAACTGCTAACAATTCCCTTATCACTAGTGCTTCCCCCATGACTAGCTTTGATATTAGCAAATCTATTGGAGCACATATCAACATGTCTACAACTAGCAATGCTCTTCTTACAACTACTGCTTCCCCCTTGACAAGCATTGAAACCAACACTTCTCCTGAAACTAATAACAACATGTCTGCCACTAGCAATGCCCTGCTTAACACCACTGCTTCCACTGCTACAAGCTTTGAAATCAGCACTTCTGCTGGAACAAATGTCAATATGTCCACTACTAGCAATGCCCTCCATACAACCACTCCTTTCCCCAGTGCATTCTTTGAAATCAGCACTTCAGCTGGAACAAATGTCAACATGTCTACAACTAGCAATGCTCTTCTTACAACTACTGCTTCCCCCTTGACAAGCATTGAAACCAACACTTCTCCTGAAACTAATAACAACATGTCTGCCACTAGCAATGCCCTGCTTAACACCACTGCTTCCACTGCTACAAGCTTTGAAATCAGCACTTCTGCTGGAACAAAAGTCAATATGTCCACTACTAGCAATGCCCTCCATACAACCACTCCTTTCCCCAGTGCATCCTTTGAAATCAGCACTTCAGCTGTAACAAATGTCAACATGTCTACAACTAGCAATGCTCTTCTTACAACTACTGCTTCCCCCTTGACAAGCATTGAAACCAACACTCCTCCTGAAACTAATAACAACATGTCTGCCACTAGCAATGCCCCCCTTACAACCACTGCTTCCACTATTACAAGCTTTGAAATCAGCACTTCTGCTGGAACAAATGTCAATACCACTGCCACTAGCAATCCCTTCTATACTGCCAATGCTTCGACCACTGCAAATATGGAAATCACCTCTTCTTTTCAAAGCAATTCTGGCACCAGTGTCAACATGACAACTGCCAACATATCTCTTATTACTAGTGCTTCCACCATGACTACCTTTGATATCAGCAATTCTATTGGAGAAAATGTTAACATGTCTACAACTAGCAATGCTCTTCTTACAACTACTGCTTCCCCCTTGACAAGCATTGAAACCAACACTTCTCCTGAAACTAATAACAACATGTCTGCCACTAGCAATGCCCTGCTTAACACCACTGCTTCCACTGCTACAAGCTTTGAAATCAGCACTTCTGCTGGAACAAAAGTCAATATGTCCACTACTAGCAATGCCCTCCATACAACCACTCCTTTCCCCAGTGCATCCTTTGAAATCAGCACTTCAGCTGTAACAAATGTCAACATGTCTACAACTAGCAATGCTCTTCTTACAACTACTGCTTCCCCCTTGACAAGCATTGAAACCAACACTCCTCCTGAAACTAATAACAACATGTCTGCCACTAGCAATGCCCCCCTTACAACCACTGCTTCCACTATTACAAGCTTTGAAATCAGCACTTCTGCTGGAACAAATGTCAATACCACTGCCACTAGCAATCCCTTCTATACTGCCAATGCTTCGACCACTGCAAATATGGAAATCACCTCTTCTTTTCAAAGCAATTCTGGCACCAGTGTCAACATGACAACTGCCAACATATCTCTTATTACTAGTGCTTCCACCATGACTACCTTTGATATCAGCAAGTCTATTGGAGAAAATGTTAACATGTCTACAACTAGCAATTCTCTTCTTACAACTACTGCTTCCCCCTTGACAAGCATTAAAAACAACACTTCTCCTGAAACTAATAACAACATGTCTGCCACTAGCAATGCCCCCCTTACAACCACTGCTTCCACTATTACAAGCTTTGAAATCAGCACTTCTGCTGGAACAAATGTCAATAACACTGCTACTAGCAATGCCTTCTATACTGCCATAGCTTCCCCCACTGCAAATATTCAAATCACAACTTCTTTCCCGAACATTTCGGGCATCAGTGTCAACATGACAACCATCAGCAATAACCTTGTCACTAGTGCTTCCCCCATGACAAGCTTTGAAATCAGCACTTCTATTGGAGCAAATTTAAACAAATCTTCCACTACCAATGACCTTCTTCCAGTTCCTGATTTTTCCTCGACAAGCTTTGAAACCAACACTTCTCCTGGAACCAATAACAATATGTCTGCCACTAGCAATGCTCCCCTTACAACCATTTCTGCTGAAAACACAGCTTTTACTGAAAATGCCATTATCAGCACCACTGCTTCTACCATTTCAAATATAAAAGCCACCACTTCATTTGAAAACTTTGTCAACATTACTGTGAACCCATGTCAAAATGTTGACAGGTGAGTTGTGGTTAATAAAAGAAAGTGTCATTTAAAAAGTAGTGACAGAATAAATAATTTTCATGTTATTTATTTATTATTTCCACAGTCAAACATTTGAAAGTACACATTTGGATGGAAATATTTCTGCACTACTTTGCAACATTAGCATCACTTACTATGCCTGTTCATCGGTAAGCCATCGATTGACTACAAGCAAAATTATACAAATATTTTCTGAATTCAGCCCTGTACAAATAATAGTTTTGTAGTCATTTATCTACATTAAAACTTTTAATGTTTTATGTTCTTGTGTTTCAAGGTTACCATTTTGTCCACTGATGAACTAGCAAAACTGCTAATATGTAAACTGGAAGGCAGTATTAAGTACCCAGAAGAAGTTTGGAAACAGTTTTTTTACAAATTCACAGGACCATTGGATGAAGCCTTGGACCGGATTTCCATTATGGTATGAATGAAATCTGGGCAGCACTAAAGTGTAATTTTAATACTTATAATATTAATGTATTTGGATATGTGTATTGTATGTTCTTTCTTGTAGACCCTCAGCCGTGCCAATGCTGATCCAAATATACTTGATGCCATTGGGGAAGTTATAATTAAGAACTTTACCATAGCACAAATAAAGAATGTCACTTTTGTCAGGATTTGGTTTCTTGTAAGGTTTAGACTGTTTTTGTCATCAGTGTCCACAGACTTTCTGTTCAACCTCAGTTCCAAAAACTTCAGCTGTGAGACATACCAAATTGTGTAAGTATGGTTACTGGAATTTAGAAACTCCAGATGTGTTATTTAAGACATGAAGATGATGTAGTTCATGTGAAAATCTGATCTGTTCCATTCAAATTAGGGTGGAGGCTCTCAGTAGTCAGGAATCACTTATGACAAAGAAACAGAAGCAGTGGGTCTTTACTTCATTCATCTTTCCCTTCCTGTCAAGAGTTGACTTGCCAGGTACATAGTCTCCTTTATATGTTTAGAAACCTGAAACAGACACGTGGCAGTCTGTGACTTGTTTTAGTCTGAATAGTTTAAAATGATGGTTTACCTAGATGAAAACATATAAGACAATTAAGAATAATTTGATTAATTAATCCAATGATCTCTGATCCTTTTAGATCCTGGCTGTTTTTCCAGCACTTCTGGCAGCAATGACTGGTTTGAAAAGAACCTTGGCAATTTCAGCAATTATGCCACCTTAAAAGAGCTCCAAATTCTAAATGCTAATTTCTCCAGTGTGAGTAACATCACAATTGCAGCAATTACTTGTTTCGTTTGTGTTCACAAGAGTGTAGTAGGAACAGTTGGTCTTTGGGTTTTGGCTGAGAGAACATATAGCTGCTGTACCAGTGTTGCTTGTTTTCCTGGTAGACCTGTTGTGAACAGAATGTCTGACATGAATGTTTTGTCCTGCAGGTTGCAGTGTTCGGTTTACTGTCCAGTGAGCAGAAAGCTGAGTTCATTTTGCAGCCAGATGCAGGAGTGTTGGGAAATGACTCTGTGTTTAGAGAGGTGTTTGGCCATATGATCACATCTTTAGATCTGAATCAACTTGTCAGCTTCTTCACAACCTTCAGCCAGATTGCAATACGAGTGAGGATCTCTGTAGCCTATTTTCTTGTAAAATAAAAGACATTTATTCTGTGCATATGAATGTATGCAGTCCAAGTATTTGCAGACTTTTAATGGATGCTGATGTGTGTTTGCAGATGAACATGACTAGCATTCCTTCAGCAACATCAGCCACCATTCTGAACATAACGTTAATGAATCTGGCGCCTCACTTCCAAAGTTTCAGCTCAGAGGACTTTGCACTGTGGTTCCAGACTTACCTTTCCATCTTCCTTCCTGGGACTGGTCCAAGCACCCTGTTGATCATCCCCATGAACATCAGCTGTGACTCCTACAGAGAGATGTGAGCTTCTCCTCGACATAAACTCAGAAATCTAATATTTTTACTTTCACTTTAATTCTTTTTTTTTTTTTTTTTTTTATTTGTAATTTGTCTATTTCTATTGGTGTGTTTACAGAGTGAAAGGCCTTAATAATGTGTACAGTAACCTCTCTGTAACACAGTCCAACACTATCTTCAGTTACATACAAGACTATCTGAAGTACCAGTCCAGCCAAGGTGTGTGTGTGTGTGTGTGTGTGTGTGTGTGTGTGTGTGTGTGTAGGTGTGTACTTTTGTATGTATTTTGTATTATGCTGTATGTAGACGGTGATAAGTTGATGTGACTGACTGATGATGAGTTCGGTCAAAGGAATGTTCAACATTCACTGATATCATCAATCTGAATAGACCACAGACATTTTCATTAGTGCCCTCTGTTGCCTAACAGGCCTGAGCTGCTATGGCAGTGGGAGCTTCTACATGTTCCTGAAACAGTTGTTCCTCAGATTTGGATTCCCTGACCTAAATGATTTCCTGTCCCTTATTCCGGCTGATCGACAGGCAGAGGTACTTCTGCTCTCGAACACTGTTCACATCAGTGAAACGCTCAATAACAGTTTTAGTAGTAAACAGTAAGTTAACCACTCCTCCCTCTGTAATGAGTGTGGTGTCCCTCCTCTTTGTCCTCTAGATTTTGAGCTCCATCTCAACGGAAGAACTCAGCGAGTATCTGAAAAGCACAAACCCAGTGATTAATGGTTCTGAACTCTGCACACTACTTCACAATTACAACAGAACCACTCAGTACCTGGAGATGGTATTTTCTTCATTTCACTTTTGCTGCTGCCCATGCATGTTGCTTACTTTTTTGTTATATTAACAGATAGAGTAATCCCTGTATCTCTTTACAGGAGCCTGTTTTGTCCTCAGCTCTGGCCAGCCGAACATTAGAGTGTGTGTGGCCTCGTGCACTTAGTGCCTCATCTCAGGCTGATGTAGAACAGTGGTTTAATGTCACACTGCTTCACTACCTGCCCTACCTCAGCTCTCAGCTCATCAGCTCCACCCAGCTCAGTGGTGCCTCTTGTCTGTCATACAGGAAACTGTGAGTCTTTGTTGCATTCAGCATTACACAGGGTTCTCAGCACAAACACAGACCTTTGTCTGTTGGCTTAAAAAACAAGTATCCCTAGTAAAACATTTCCTCTATATGTGTGTTTGTGAGCAGGGTGTCCATCCTAGGGGACGACTACACCTTTGCTGCAGCTGATTTCACCCCAGCTGATGTGTACAGCTCTATTAAAGAGTATTTAAGCAGCGGCAGTAAGTATAAACTCTTTTCTTCTGTTTTCTATCCCTCTCTCTTTCTCTCTGATTAAATGTACTTAACTTTTGTTTCCGGTACACGTGTATGTACAATATGTGTGTCAACAAAACTATGTTTATGTGTAATTTGCAGATGGCAGCCCTCGCTGCTATAACTCTTCAGATCCTCTTCTGAACTCCACTGCCTGGTTTGTCGATAATATCGGATTCTTCATCACCTTCATCACCCTCACTGATCTTCAATCATTCCTATCAGGAGACATGGTAGCAAACACACACAAACAAAAAGATGTCTGAAAGCACTATCAACTATCTTTATATATATATATATATATATATATATATATATATATATATATATATATATATATATATATAGTATGAAAAAGAAAACAAACAATTATCTCACAATATATTGATTGTGTGTTTTTTGTATTTCGTTCTGTAGCTCGGATTGTTCGTGGAGAATTCAGAAAATCTTCAATTGTTTAACAATTCAAAAATTGCAGTCAATGTCACAGAATATTACACAACTCAATTATACATTCAGAATTCCAACTTTAACCCCCTCAGGTAAAGCATTATGCATACACTACAAAATGCTGAAATGTAAATTTCAAAGTCCATAATTTAATCTTTACTGGCTAATTATTATTGCTTACATTTTTTTTTTTTTTTTTAAACTGTTTAAAGATTTGGTAGTGTGACAAGCCAGGGTTGTGTTACAAAACAAAATATTAACAAAATAAAGTGTGTGTGCAGATTACCAGGTGCACTTATCTGTAATGCTCCTGGCTCTGTGTTTGTTCCTTTTGGAGTTGAAGATACTCAGACCATTCTATCAAATATCAACAAATTTTGCAGTAAAACCAATCCAGAGGTAAAGAGTCAATTTTCATTTCCAGTCCCAATTATGAAAACAGATTTTTACCATTTGAATATATAAATAAATTAATAGGTCAACATACATTATGAATATTCAATGTTTATCACAAGTTACACATACTAATTTTCATTCAGATCACAGCCACACTTGTGGAGAAGTTTTCTACTGTGTCTGGACCTACAATTCAGTTGCTTGGCAGCCAGAGTGTTGGACTAACTGTTGGTCAGATAAGCTCCGCCCCCTACAGTGTGATAAGCAATGCTCTGCCTGTGCTCGGTAACATCAATGGCTGGGACCAGGGACAAGCAAATGCCCTCATCCAGAGCATCATTAGTGCAGGCTTTGATGTAAGTGCACACCACTCACTACCTAACACAAAAATAAATATTATTCTATAATTTTGAGAGTGTCTTCCTGTCAGGAATCAGGTTGTTTTTATCTTCTTGTAATTCAGAAGTACTTTGAATGTAGGTATCAAAATTAGTTTTTTGATATTTGACAGATTCCAGATGCAAATAACATTGTCTCTCTTAATAAATGCAAATGTTGCAGATCTACATAGATGACCAATTACCAGAGTTATTTATCAAGTTTAATTTTAACCCCTAAAATGTGAGAACATTTTTAAAGACAGCTGCAACTGCTTTGTAATGTAAATATAGCATAATTATAAAAGAGAAAGGGTGACCTTCAGCCCAATTTTTGGTCTGATTGGCTATTTTTTTGGTTAACAGATTAGCGGTTCATCCTCTCTGTTGTCTCTGGGCACACTAATTGAAGGAGTTCCCTCTGCAACCATCTCCAGCATCCCATCTTCTCAGCTTTTGTCTTTATCCCAGAATCAAAAATTCATCAATAACATTTTGTCAGCTCCAGTCATTCTACAAGAAGCATATGTCCAGCAGGTATACACATCTCACATATACATAGGCATATATGCTACAATGTGTCAAATTTTATTATAATAATACATTCATTATTATAACAATGGTATAATTATTATGTACAATTTGATTTCACCAAATGTTTGTGATCTCATACTTGTGATCATGATCATTCAAGATTTTATTGCACATTCCATCTTTGAAGATGATGGTTCACCACTATTGTTCCAAGTTTTAATAATGCATTGGAAGTTTCATAAAAATATTTTTGTGGTTTCAGTTTTCTATCTACCTAGTTGTTTCTTTTCCTTATGTATGCCATTTGACCCTTCTGAAATTAAGAAACATCTTCACCATGACCATAGGATAGAGAAACCATGTCTTCTCATATGGTTTGGCAAGAAATGTGAAGCTACTCAATCTATCATTTAATGATAAATATTAATGATAAATAAAGTGTTGCCAGCTGAATCATTCAGTTGAATGCTCATTCATATTTGTTTAGTTAAAGCAGTTTAATCAGTTAAGTTTCAATAAGGGAAACCACAAACAAGGTATACAAATATATACATATAATTAACTAATCATTGTATGTATGTTGTTACTTTATGTGTGATTGTATTTACAATAATTTATTTCAACATTTTTTCCAGATCATCACTGTAGATCAGACAAAAGTGATAGAAAATGTCCCAGATGCATTGGCTATGTATATCCCAGTTGTTCTTTTGACATCTGTGAGCTTTGTTGATGTTTCATTCATTAATAACAAGAGCTGGAGTCAAGAACAGGTAAAATAATCAACACAGTTTACTACTGTAGAAAGGAATTTAAATGGTGGAACATATAAACTGCTTCTGTAATACTTAGGATGTCTTAATATACAATCCCAATTACAAAACCCTTGGGACACTATGTGAAATGTACATAAAACAGATTTATTACAATGATTTGCAAATCTCATAAACCCACATTTTTTTCACAATAGAACATAGAAATAGTATGATGGTTGTAGCCTTAATGCATGTAGGAACCGTGGCTTGGGCCAGTGACAGGTTGAAAATGTCAGTAAAGACCTGTGCCAGTTGTCCAGCACATCCTCTTAGAACATGTCCCGGTATGCCGTCCGGACCTGATGCCTTGCGTGCATGCACTCTGCGAAATGCTGAATGGACGTCCGTTGTTGAGACTGAAAGTGAACTGTGAGCAGTAGAAAAGTCAGCGGTTGAGATTTAAAAGCAGCATCTCTTGCTTTCAACAGAAGATGGAGTTCCTCCATGGCATCTGTTTAGAAAAGCGTTTCACGTGTTCGACGGTATTGACATTGTTAATGCACGTGTTAATATGGTCCAAAACAGATTATGTGTAAATGTCCATGTCTGTGTGAGAATCCAGTGTGGCCTGTGAGGCAAACATGTTCCAGTCAGTATCCTGAAACTGTTGCTGTGGAGAAGAAATGCTCCCTCTGGCCACACCTTTACTGTCCTCACAGCTGATTTCACTTGTTTGATCAGTGGTGTGTATTTGGGTAGCAGGAACAAAAAGAGGTGATCAGACTGACCCAAGTGGGGAGGTGATTTCAATTCAATGAATTTTTATTTGTAAAGCGCTTTTAACAATGAACATTGTCTCAAAGCAGCTTTACACATATAATTCCCCATGTATGTCTGTGTATACCTGATTCAGTGTGTTGTTCCCTCTGTTAGAACAGGAGATATTGTGATGAAATTTTGGTAGTACAGATCTCAGGCTGAAGTGGTTGAAATCTCCAGCAACAATGGTAGCTTCTGAGCTCTATGTCATTGTTGGTAATGTTGTCATTAAGCCATGTTTCTGTAAAAAATCATATTACATTCCTTAATCCACTTGTGTGATGTTATCTGGAGCAGCAGTTCATCCATTTTGTTTGCAAAAGGCCGTACATTAACAAGGAAGATGTTTGGAAGAGATGGTTGATGTGGGTTTAGTCTTAGCCTAGACCTAAAGTTGTTTCGCCTCTCCCTCGTTTGTTTACGGTCTCGGTGCCGGCGCTGAGGTTTTACTACCAGCCAAGATGGATTAGCGGTCCACTGTGTTCAAGTGGTTTCCCGAGGGAGTTCAAAGTCTCTCTCTGTAGTTGTGACTGATGTCTTTAAGTGTTTGCCAGCTGTATGAGATATGTGCAAGCTAGTTCTAATTGAATAAACTTGCAATTAGTGGAGAAATTACTACCGAATCATGAAATCTGGAGAGATGCTGGGCCTCGCATTTTGGTCTTAAAACTTTTCTGTGGTCAGACAAATCAAAATTTGCCTTTTTTTTGCCAACCATGTGCACCGTGTCTGCTGGACTAAAGAGGAAAGGGATCTCCCAGCTTGTTATCAGCTCTCAGTTCAATGAATGGTATGGGAGTGCATTAGTGCCTGTGGAACTGGTAACTTGTACATCTGGGAATGCTTCATCAATTCTGAAAGATATACCCAGGCTTTAGAGCAGCATATGCTCCTATCCAGATGTCTTTTTCAAGTAAGGGCCTTGTATATTTAGCAGGACAATGCTAAACAACATACTACATTTACAGCATGCACATCATACAGCATGACTTCATAGTAGAACATTTCCAGGTGCTGAAATGCCCTTCCTGGAGTCCTTTCAACAATTAACCATATTTGGTGTATCCAGACAAACGATACAATACACCAACGAAGACTCAGGACTGTTGAGCAGTTTAATCCTATATCAGCAATTGGGACAACATTCCTCTCTTAAAACTCCAGCAACTGGTTTCCTTAGTTCCCAGATGTTTACAGACTGTTGTTAAAAGAAGAGGGAATGCAACACAGTGATAATCATGGTCCTGTCGCAGCTTTTTCATTACATGTTGCTGTTATTAATTTAAAAAATAACATCATTTATTCATTTATTTTTGTTAAAATGTTTTTTTTTTTTAACAATATACACAGTATCCCAACTGTTTTGGAATTGGATTTGTATGTAAAAATAAATCACTTTTGAATTCTATGTTTGTTTTTATTAGGCTATGATGTTGTTTGGTGCTGTGACCAGTGCCAGTGATAATCCAGAAGAGTGAGTTAAAAACACACATTCCTATACACATTGCTTAATTTTAGAAATATTTATTGCCAGAATAAGTCCACAGTGTGACCACAGATTTAAGTATCTAGTTAAGCTTTAATGTCTTGGTTTTTCATATGCATTTTTGTTATCAAATATTTAGGCTTTTAAATGTGTGTGTGTGTGTGTGTGTGTGTGTGTGTGTGGCATCCCTTCCAGTCTGTCAGCATCAGTACTGCAGGGATTTACCTGCAGTTCAATTCAGACTCTCCCACGGCAGAAAATCAAAGATCTGGTGAAAGCCTGTAGACCACGAGCAGACAGAGACAAAGTTCTTCTGAAAGAGAGTCAGGTTCATGCATTTATATACTCATTTTTTTAAGACTATCCATGCTTTCAATGTGTAATCCTACATTCTAAAATCTGATTTTATAATGCTATTTATATAGCTGCCTGGTAATGATCAAGTGTTTGCTAAAAAGCAGACTACAGATTAGCAGATTTCTGTTTTATTGTTTCAATAGTAACAGTTTATTTACAGGGACTTGTTTAGCAGATGCTATATAATAATATATGCACATGAGAACAGAAACTAACTTGTTTTCCTAGACTTTCCACATTGTAACTCTGATTATAGTTCTAAATTTAACAAAGGTTGGTGTCTCTACAGTAGTACCTCGGGTCACGAGTTTAAGTCGTTCTGGGAGTGAGCTCACAACGTAAAACGCTTGTATCCGAAAATAATAAAATAAAGGAAATTCACTCGATGCGTTCCACACGTCCATAAATACACATATACACTAATTTTTAAAGGTTTTGTAATGGTAATTATTGTACAAATTATAACCCCTAACATCAGAATACAAATTAATAATTATTGACATAAGAAATAATTGACAAATTAACTCGCACTTTACCTTTTGGAGAGTCGTGGCTGGTGTGAGGGAGATGAGAGAAGAGGAGGAATGGGGTAATTCTTGAAAATCATAGATCATAGATCTATCATAGGTCTGCCACATGCATACCTTGTTCACGCTTCGCGATAAATTCCTTTTTCCTTTCTACAGTAATCATCTCCTTCTTTTTCCCGTCTTTCTTAATCGTCTTGAGGGGCCATTGTCACGATATTATACAGTACTGTTAACTTTACAATGCAGCACAAAATGTTTATGAATTATGGGATGGCATATAACTGCAAAATGTTGCTTAAGCCATGGTGGTTTAGTGTGGCCTCAATTTTGACTTAATCGCCTACAATGTCCCCAGCAATGCACCTCACACCTCCTCTATGCTTCACAGTGGGAACCACACATTCAGGAACCATTTGTTCAACCTCTGATGTCTAACAAAGACATAGTGACTAAAACCACAAATTTTCAATTTGGACTCATCATACCAAAGGACAGTTTTCCACTGATCCAATGTAAATTTCTTGTGTTTCAAGAGCAGTTTTGAAGAATGCTCTTGGGGATACATTTAAATATCTTGAGATGTTTCAGATTGACTGATCTGACTGTACTCACACTTTCTTCTGCACAAGACAAGTGATGCTTTAAAACATATTAGGGAAGCATGCAATGTCACAAATGAACCAACATACCTGTAAATTGTAAAACATTTCAGGGGACACCCTTGTGAATCTTATGAGAGAATGCTATGAGTTTGCCAAATTATCATAAAGCAAATTGTAGCTACTTGTATCTAAAATATAAAACATATTCTGGGTTATTTATGGTTAGTTTTTTGTGTATTACTTAATTCCATAAATGTGTTTTTCATACTTTGGTTTCTTTAGCATTAATGTAAAATATTATAAATTATAAAAAAAAAAGAATAATAATTTTGTAATTGTTTTAAACATTTCTAAAATCCCCTAAAGTTATCCCTTCCCTTATAGTAGGGTGTAAAATTGAAATCAAGTAAAGAAAGATGCAGAATATATAATACCCTGAATAATTTAATTTCAGCTGACTTGCATGTACAACAACATTAAAGAAGGCTCTATGAACTTCACTGATGTTCCTTCTGATATGCTCCTCTACTACAGGTGTGTAAAAATTGCAGACCATATTTTAATGTTTTGGTTGCTATGTTGCATCTGTTTTGGCTAAATTGTTTAAAATTGTATATGTAAATCTTTTAAAAGTGTGTGTGTGTGTGTGTGTGTGTGTGTGTGTGTGTGTGTGTGTGTGTGTATGTATATAGCTATGACAAAGTGCAACGTGGGAATTGCAGATCATATTTCACTGCTTTGGGTAGAGCAGATTTTTCTGTTCCTTCAACTGTTCTCAACAAACCAGCTACCCTGTTCAAAAATGCCCAGGACTGCCTGGTAATAAGCATACACACAAACTGTACAATTACCTATTTAAAATTAAAATTAATTTTTTTTACAATTTCAAAGAGGAAAAGGAATATTTTTCTTCTTCTTTTGGCTTCTTCTGTTAGTGGTCGCCACAGTGGATCATTCTTCTTCATACTACCCTGTCTTCTATATCTTACTCTTTCAAAATAACAACCAGCATGTCTTCCCTCACCAGTTCCAGAAACCTCCTCCTTGACCCTCCTCTTTTCCTCCATCCTGGCGGCTTCATCCTCAGCATTCTTTTATGGATATACCCCATGTCCCTCCTCTGCACATGTCCAAACCATCTCATCTCACTTTTTTCCCAAAACATCCTACATGCGTTATCCCTTTATTAAACTTGTTTCTGATCTGGTCCATCCTCGTCACTCCCAAATAAATAATACATTTTATTTTGTATAGCGCCTTTAAAAGAAGTTTCTCAAAGCGCTTGACATAAAAGATAAAATTAAAAGATACACATAATATTACAGACACTAAAACTAACCATACAGAAAATAAAAACCCAATAAATAACAAACAAAGAAGTCACCTAAGCTTTAAGATGGGATTTAAAAACACCCAGGGATTCTGCATTCCTAATCTCTGACAGGAGGAAATTCCACAGTTTGGGAGCTGAAGAAGAAAAAGCCAATCACCCACAGTTTTTAGCCGTGTTTTTTGGGCAGTTAGAAGACCAGCTTCAGAAGAGCGTAGAGCACGTGAAGGTGTGTAGGGGGTGTTCACTTGCATTGATCCTAGTCAGAATTCTAGCAGCTGAATTTTGTACCAACTGTAATTTACTTAGGGTATCTTTAGGAACTCCAGCCAGCAAAGCATTACAGTAGTCAAGACGTGACAATACAAAAGTGTTGATCAACTTTTCAGCCACAGAGAAAGTCAGCATGGGACGTAATTTAGCAATGTTTCTGAGATGAAAAAACAACGCTTTGACAGTGCTACGAATATGATGATTGTCAAATGTTAAATTGGCGTCAAATATCACCCCCATATTTTTTAGTTAGGGTTAGGGTTAGGGTTATCCAAACTAAAGGTTACGGACTCTGCTTTACACAACTGATGAGGTGAACCAATAAGGATAATTTTCAGACATCCATTTCTTAATCTCAGTAAAACATTGAGAGTAAAAAGACACAGGCATATTGACATTAGGTTTAGAATGTATATAGATCTGAGTGTCATCGGCATAAAAGTGATAGTTAAGACCAAGCGATCTTAAAAGCTGGCCAAATGGATAAATGTAAATACTAAAAAGTAATGGGCCCAAAACCAATCCCTGAGGAACACCAGATTGCACCACACCAACCTCATACTTGCAATCACCCATCACAACAAACTGCTTACGGTCAGAAAGGTAGGACTTAAACCACTCCAATGCAGATTCAGAAACCCCAAAGACAGCGGTTGATCAAAATTTCGTGATCTATAGTGTCAAAAGCGGCACTAAGATCAAGAAGAATCAATATAGATAGACGGCCGGAATCAGAAGCCATTAACAAGTCATTAGTGACCTTAACTAACGCCGTTTTAGTGCTATGGAGTTTACGGAAACCAGACTGAAGTGGCTCAAAAAGATCATTAGTAGAGAGATGCGAAAGTAGTTGAGAAGCCACTGTTTGTTCTAATATTTTAGCGATGAATGGAAGATGTGATGGGACGAAAATTTTTCGGATTATCAAATTTCATGTTGTTGGTTTTTGGTACTGGGGTGACAGCAGCAGTTTTAGGTGCTGCTGGCACAACACCGGTACACAGAGAGTTATTGATAATGCTCGAAACAACAGAAGAGAAGGAATCAAAACAAGATTTAAAAAGACAAGATGGTATCGGATCAACTCTGGAAGTTGAGGCTTTCAGTTTTTAAACAATATTACATAATGACTGGGAGTCATTAACACACAATATATCTACCTTTCTCCTTTCGATCATATCAGCTCCCTCTCTCCCTTTACCAGTCATAGTACCAACATTTAAAGTACCAAACCAAACCTCCACTCTCTTACATTTCTCCTTTACCTGCTGACTCTGTAGATGTCTTTGTCCTCTCCTACTCCTCTCTAACAATACCTGTGGTGGTCATTGGTAACCCGGGCTTCGACCGATCCGGTATAAAATTCTGATTCATGATCCACATATTTGATTTAGCATGTTTTACGCTGGATGCCCTACATAACACAACCCTCCCTATATATACGGGTTTGGGACCAGCACTAAGAGTACAATCACTTGTGCAACACTAATGACTGGGTTATACACACATCATTCACTTTAATTTTTTTATTCTGTGTAGCTGCTTTGAGATAATGTCCATTGTGAAAAGCGCTATAGAAATAAACTTAAATACTCGCCTAATTACATCATAAATTATATTTCTGCATGAATTTCCTTTATGCTTTATGATTTTTCTTTATAGGGTATATCTGGTATGAGTCTGACCAGGGATCATGTGGAGGTTCTGGGGAATATGGCCTGCACACTGGACTCCTCCTATATCTATAACTCTGACCCTTTCATTTTGGAGAATCTGAAGAATTGTGGAGATCTTTCAGATTCTCAGATCAACAGTGTACAGTCACTGCTCCTCAGTGGAAACACTGCTTATGGGTGAGACAGAACTTTAAACCAAATATGCAACAGAAACTGAAAAAAAACAAACAATTTAAGGGTCAGTTTTACTAGCTGAATGGGCTATTCTATGCTATACTAAACCATATACTATTTAACCATAACATGTACACTAAACCAAAAACTAAATTATTAACTAAATAATTAAATAAATCGTGCTGAATGTTGGGTGCAGCACAAATACTTAAGATGTAATTAAAATTGATGAAAAATGATTATTATAGATTAATACTTTTGCATAAATAAATAAATAATACTTTTTTTATTTCCTATTTAAAAAAATATATATTTTTTATGATCCTTAAAAAGTAAATGTGCAATATTTTACTATTCAATATATTGCACAATTTCTTTGATCTGAATTTATTAATTAATTTCATTTTTTTTTTTTTTTTTTAATAAGGTATTAAGCCACAAGCCATAACTCTAAGAGGTGACACAAATAACATGATTATTTGTTAAATTGACACCTGTTATGGGATGATACATTTAAGGCAACAAGTAAACAGTCAGGAGGATGATTTAGTAAAAACAGGAAAAGTTGGCAGGTCTAGAGATTTAAGTGGGTTAGGGTTAAGGGCAAATTTAATGACTAGATTATTGGGTCAGAGTATTCATTGTGGGGTTAATTCCAGTATGCAGTGGTTAATATTCACCAAAACTGTTCCAAGGAAGGATAGCTGGTGAACCAGTGACAGGGACATGGGCTCCCAATTATGCATATCTGTAGAAAATAATTTCCTGCCTGGTTTAATACCACAGAAAAGCTACTGTAGCCCAAAATTGATAAAAAAAAATGTGATCCTGGGTTTGACAGAAAGGAGGAAGAACACAGAGCAGCAGAGGTTGCTCTGTATGGAGCTGCATAGCTGTGTAGATGTGGCAGATATCACACACCTTTAGAGGTCTTGTGTATTCAAAATACAAAAGAGGCCTAAACAATATTGGGCAAGTGATTTTAATGTTTTGTCAGATTAGAGTACATGCTCAGTTATCATGACCATGAAGAGACTACTCTACTAATCCTCCTAATTTAGTACAAAGATCAACTTTTTACTAGATAATTTAGGAAAAAAATTTTGTACATTGCTGTTTTAATAGTTTGTAAACTTTAAGTACATTAAAGTGTGTGTGTGTGTGTGTGTGTGTGTGTGTGTGTGTGTGTGTGTGTGTGTGTGTGTGTGTGTGCGCATTGTATTGTATAGTATTTTTGAAAAACTCATAAGTATTGTTTGATATTAATCAGCAATCCGTCGAAGTGGAATGCACAGACTCTGGGGCAGCTCGGCATCCTGCCTCTCTATTTCAAATCAGACTTCTGGGGACAGTTCAATTTTGTATGTAAATCTTTTCCTATATAATGCCTAAATGCCTTTTATCTTTTATGCTTATTTGTTTTTGTTGTTTAGTTGTTTTACCTGTGTTAATTAAGCATTTTATTCAAATTAGACAATTTCTATTTGTCTGCCTTGTAGGATCTAAAAAAGACATTTTTAAAGTCATTTATGCCCTTCCTGAGGGATCAAAAGACCCCAATACAGAAACGGAGGAACTTTTTTATGGAATGTAATTCCAAAGTGTCCAAAGTCCGTCGTGCTGCAGGTAACAGTGCTTAAAACATAAAGACAAAACTCAGACACAACAAGGTGATATCTTTATTAATAGTGGTTACAGTACATGTTTCATGTAATTTCCCTTTTTTGGTTTTAACAGAATGCACTACTGGCTACATCACAAACATGATAATTGCAGACGCATCATTTCCTGTGGGATATGACTCCACTCAGTTTGATTTGTGTTTAAATGTAACTGTCCTTCAAGACAACCTGGCAGCAATCACCGAAAAAGTGGTGGACCCCAGTTTCCTGACTATTATTTTAAACAAGTTAAATCAGGTCAGCAGCAGTGAACATTGGATTTATAAACACTGTAAGACAGAGAAGAATTTCTCTGAACATTTGTTAAATATGAGTGTGTGTATTTGTGTTGTAGATCTACCCATCAGGCCTTACTGATAGGGTGCTACAGCTAATGGGTCCCACTTCTCGTGTGGCAACTATCAGTGATATCAACAATTGGAAGATTACAGTAATTGACACACTGTCCTCTTTGATGAAGTCAGATAATGGAAACTGGGCATCAGAGATGGTAATAAAGATTAAAGAATAAAGGAGTAATAAAGAAGTGTGTGTGTGTGTGTGTGTGTGTGTGTGTGTGTGTGTGTGTGTGTGTGTGTGTGTGTGTGTATGTTAGATAGATAGATAGAAAAAGAGAGAGAGAGAGAGAGAGAGAGAGAGAGAGAGAGAGAGAGAGAGAGAGAGAGAGAGAGAGCATCATTAAGAAACTAACATGCCAGTAATGCTTATAGTTAAATGTATTTGCTAAATGATTTAATTGCATGTTTTTGTAGAGTAAAGCGGTGATTATGGGGTATCTGAACATGGCTAATCACACTCTGGGAAGTGCTGAAATAAATGCAGTTGGTTCCAACATTTGTTCTTTGGATGTCAGTGTACTGGAAAATATCACTCCTGAGAGCTTAAAGTAAGTTATTACATATGTACAGTCATAGCCATTTATTGACAATCAATACACTTATTTTTAAATTTGAATCTTCAGTTTTGGAGTGTACTCTGTAAAACATATGAGTAAAAGGGAATTTTCAGCATTTCCTAAAGACAAATAAACCATACATAGAAAACTTTGCTGTGATCAGGTTAGAATTATCAAACATTAACTGCAAGTTCCATCCAACTCCTCTCCACTGATAGACTTTACCACTCACCCAATGTCACATACCTCCATTTTATCAAACCAGGGAACATTCCTACTTGCAGGCAATGCCAATTTATTTTCACAACCCCTGGGACAAAACAAATCCTAGCTCTCTACCTGATATGTCATTCTGCAGACCATGAGAGATAAAAGGCAAAAAAAAATTATCTTTGACCATCTCCAAAATATATGTCCACTAAAGTGGATTTAGTGCTCCTCAATTTGCAATTATTATAGAATTGTAAGCCTTGTACCCTCTTAAGTTTGTGTCTTGCCATTACTGGCAAATGAAAATTGCATTTCCATTAATGGCATTTGGCAGATGCCCTTATCCACAGTGACTTACAAAAGCGCTTTGAAGTGTCTATCAATAATACATTCTGATGCTGGTTAATTAGGACACAAAGAATAACACCATTCTAAAACATGTAGAAAAGTACATTTTTCTTAACATGTGAATTTAAGTACTGCAGGAGAAGGAAATACCTCTTCAGGCCTGTACTCAGTAATACAAATATTTTTTGGGGTTTTTTTTTATTGATGCATTCTCAAGTCCATTTTTTCTGTGCAGGAATGCATTCACTTTGGACCTGTCCTCATGTTCCATTCAACAGAAATCTGCTTTGTACATCATTGCCAAATCCTCATTCAGCGGAAAAAACAACACTTACCAACTCATCAGGCCTTATCTGGGTAACATGATTTCCAAACAAAGTGAAACACTGTGAATGTATGAAGGGATTACTTTATCAAACAGGACAATTTTAGCAAATCATGGGCTTATGTCAGGACTGGCTGGCAGGAATGAACCAAAAGCAGGATGCCACCAGGAGATGAACGCAAGTCCAATAGAAAATGCAAACAGGCTGAGTAAAGAGTCTGTCCAAATATTAATCAACCTTTATGAACAGGTCCTGTCACACACAGGGTTAAATCCAACAAACTGAGATGCCAGGAGCATGAAGCAAGGGGCGGGACAGAGAGAGAGAAAGATTGTCTAAAAACAGTCCGAGGTAGTGAGTCGGCATACAGAGTAAATGGAGGAAAGCTAATCTGAGGGCAAGAGAAAGCAAGAGTCTGAGAAGCCAGGGAAAACCAAAGCCAAATATAAACTTTCCACAAGGAGAAAAGACAGGCTGAAAGGTCTCTAACAATCACTGAGCCAAACAAGACAATTTGGTGACGAACGCATGTGGTTGGCGTCTATTTATACTGTAAAAAATTAAAAGGGGCAACCCCAGAAGTGTACGTGCGACTAGCTGACAGCTTATGTATTTGGAAAAGGCAGATAGTGCTCTTCTTTGAGTTCACAGCCATGTATTGCAGCTTGAGCAGCAATTTGGAATTGTCTTTTGTGTCTAAATGACTAATTAATGGGTGGGAATTGGCAATGTTGTAAACAAATAGGATCAACAAAAAAATATATATAATAATTAATCTTCCTACTAGTCACAATCATAAAACCATAAAGTCAAGCTCTATTATAGTTCTTTATTACTCAAAGGTGCTAACTATAACTAAAATATATGAGGGTGTGTGTTGTTTGCAGGTGGTGCTCCTGTACAGGATATACAATCTCTTTCTTTCCAAAATGTCAGCATGGACATCACCACCTTATTGAATCTAGACCCGGCTGTTATCAAGGTATGAAACACCAATGCAACTAATTGGACAGATCTGCTCAGATATGCTTGATTAAAGCATATTCTTCTTCTTTCAGCTCGCCACAGCAGATTGCCCAGATCCATACCACCCTGTCCTCTACGTCTGCCTCTTTCAAATTTACTGCCTGCATGTCTTCCCTTAACACATTTATAAACCTACTTCTTGGCCTTCCTCTTTACATCCTGAATGGTGTTTCCATACTCCATACTCAGCATTCTTCTACTGATATGGCCCATGTCCCTTCTCTCCATATGACCAAACCATCTCAATCTAGACTCTTTCACCTTGTGTCCTGAACGACCTACATGTGTGGTCCCTCTAATAAACTCATTTCTAATCCTGTATATACTCATAACTTCCAATGAAAATCTCAGCCTCTTCAACTTCTCCAGCTCTGCCTTCTGTCTTTTTTGCCAATGCCACTGTCTCTAAACAATACAACATAGCAGGTCTCACCACCATCTTATAAACTTTTCCTTGCACTCTTGCACATACCTTTCTATCACAAATCACTTCAGCTATCATTCCACTCCACCCTGCCTGCATTTTTTTTTTAACTTCTCCAAAATTTTAATTGAAATGAAACATCGTTTTCTCAAATCCCAACTTCACCACTCTGCCACTGCTTTCTAAATTGGATAAATATAAATCGCTCTGGATAAGGGGGTGACTGCCAAATGCCATAAATTTTTATTTGATTTGTTTTTGTTTATATCTTTGTTCATATCTATCTAGGCCCTAAATGTGAGCACAGTGCAAGGTCTACTTGGGGTGAATGTGGCTGATCTGAAGTTATTTGAGAACTCCACAGTGGTTCGGTCCTGGGTGGCTCAGCAGTACCAGCAGGATTTGAACATTTTGAGCATTGGCCTGACTGGGGGCAACCCCCCCTCTGTGACCTCTCAATCATCAGTCACCACTGTCACCACCAGTCAGATAAACCAAACAACTTCTGCTAATATCACAACTCAGGGTAAGAACTCAGTTAATGAGATAGCACATTACTAAAGTAAGCCAGAGTTAACACTATAACCAGTGATGTTTAATTGTGCATTTGCTGCATTTTCACACAATATATCTCAATATATATAGCTCAATCCTTGAATATAATTGGGGTTGTGGGTTTAAGAATATCTCTTGAAAAACTGGAATCTGTTGCTTGGGATAGAGAAGTTTTGGCTAACATTCTGATTTTGTTGTAATTATAAACACCAGTAAAGTGGGAAGAAAATAAACCAATGAATAATTTAAGCACTAAAAGTTGTATTAAAATTATATGTTTCATAGTCTTATTGTAATAACAAGAAAACAGATGCTTTGGTCCAATTGTTTGTCTGTGTGTGTGTGTGTGTGTGTGTGTGTGTGTGTGTGTGTGTGTGTGTGTGTGTGTGTGTGTGTGTTTTTCAGGTTCAAGTGCACCTATATTTCATGCTGGAGCACAATACCTTCTCTGTGTAGGACTCCTGACTATCACACAAACTCTTAGGACAACATAATATTTTTCATACTATTCATAATTTTTATAATCATGTATAATGTTTTATTCACTATGCATCTCATGTACTCATATACTCATGTCTCAGTATGCTAGTGGAATAAATATATTCTTTAGCATATTTAAATGAATTATTATTATAGATTTTCAGTGAATGTATATTATTTCTTTATGCTTGTAAATGTTTGGGCTATAATTAATTTAAGGCCATTAATATTAAATCTCTTAATGATTATAGATAAAATAATATATCAAATAATAAATTGTTAAAAATCGTTTACTTCTCCATTATTTCTTCAGTATGATTTTCTAAACCAAAATTGCAATTTGTCTTTGCTATATATTTTTGAATATGATTATATTAATTAAAATTTTAAATATTGTTACTATATTCTGTTATTATTTGAGTAACCCTAACCCTAGACATTTTTACATTTACTTTTATAATTTTTTTTTTTTTTTTTTTTTATTTCATTTGTTTCATTCTTTCTCCAGAAGTGAAACCTATAATGCACTTGTTTAGTCCCATGTTTCTACCTGGAAATTTAGTTTACAAGGCTAAAAATAGTAACTGACTTAAACTAACAATGCATAATTAATTACTTTGCTGCAAACTAAGCAACACAGTGCACTTCTTATTTTGCCTCAAAGTTTGTAAAATCATTTCTGCAATTCCTATGTCAAGTCACTGGATAGAAAAACATTCATTAAATTCATTTTTGTTTGTATAGCTCTTTTAACAATGAACATTGTCTCAAAGCAGGTTTGGGGGCAGAAACAGTGGTCCCTGGAACCTCAGGAGCATGTTTTACTCAACAGAGAGAGAGAGAGAAAAATATGGGTTATTAGGTGTCCTTATTGTTGAATAAAAGTCGGGACTCTGTGCAATTGGGGATTCTGGCAGGACTCACTATGCAGCATAACTAAAAGAAAGAGCCAGACGGTAACACAGACATGAGGAATCTCTGGATAAGAGACTGTCTGCCATATCATCAACAAACCTGAGTGAAAGTGTGAGAGTGAGGGGACGACAGCATACAAATATCCCTATATTTGGTATAGCTGTATGCTGTCGTCCCCTCACATTCACACGGTCACTCAGGTTTGTTGACGGTGGTGTGGTGGGTCGTCTCTTATCCCAGAGATCCCTCATGTCTGTGTTACCTTCTGGTTCTCCCTTTTAGTTATGCTGCCATAGCGAGTCTTGCCGGAGTCCAAACTGCACAGTGACATTAACTTTCATACACCAATAGTTACACTTAATAATCCATATCCTTCTCTTCCCGTCACCCTCTCTCTCTCTCTCTCTCTCTCTCTCTCTCTCTCTCTCTCTCTCTCTCTCTCGATCGAGTTAAACATGCTCCTGAGGCTCCAGTGACCACTGTTCCTGCCCCTCTACCCTCCGTGGATCTTCACACTTCTGTGCAGCTTGGGACGGTATCTCATCAACACCTTGGGTGGTTCCATGAAATTCCGGAGTAGAACGGGTGCTTTGAGGATGGATTGGACTGTAGTTGGTGTCGGCGGTCTGCTGCACTGACTCGGGAGTGGAGTTTGCTTCTGATCATCATCACTGTACCCCGCAACTTTGTATATATGCTTCAAATGGACATTTGGTGCAACCCAGATGAGGATGGGTTCCCTCTTGAGTCTGGTTCCTCTTAAGGTTTCTTCCTTATGCCATCTCGGGGAGTTTTTCCTTGCCACAGTTGCTCATCAGGGACAAACATACTTATAAAGAACATATTTACATTTAATCACCACATTATCTGTGTAAAGCTGCTTTGAGACAATGTTCATTGTTAAAAGCGCTATACAAATAAAAATGAATTGAATTGAATTGAATCCCTGTTTACCGAACACTCTATATCCATGATCCCTCCAGATCTGCTCCTTGACTTAGGATAAATCTACTGATAAATATTTAATAATTTACTGATATTATGGTACTCATGTTAGTTCTCACTCTTCAGGCTTTACTGATTCCAAAAAAACTGTTTAAAACAGCATGTAAACACTGTAATATGGTAGTATAAAGTATAAATAATAATAATAAATAAATAGTGCAATGGATTGAGATGAATAATGAGTGTGTGTTTGAGTTCAGGTTGTACAGTTCAGTAACACACAGTTGAGTGAGTGTACTCCTCCCAATCCAGACTGAATGAGGCCTCCCAGTCAGTGTGTCCAGGATCCAGTTGCAGAGGGAGGTGTTCAGGCCCAGTAGGCTCAACTTCTCAATCAGCTGCTGAGGGATGATTGTGTTAAATGCTGAGCTGGAGTCAATGAACAGCATTTGTACATATGTGTCTTTGTTGTCAAGGTGGGTGAGAGACAAATGAAGGTATGTGGAGATGGCATTGTCCATGGATCAGTTTGGACGATACGCAAACTGCATGGGATCCAGTGAGGGTTGAAGCTGTGTTTTGATGTGCCTCATGACAAGCCTCTCAAAGCACTTCATCACGATGGGTGTAAGCGCGACGGGACGAAAGTCATTGAGGCAGTAGACAGTAGACTTCTTTGGCACAGGGACGATGGTTGTCGTCTTAAGGCACATCGGAAAAAGATTGCTGCTCAGGGAGATGTTAAAGATGTCGGGAAAGACATCCGCTAGCTGTTCTGCACATTCGGTCATCCATGGCTTCTGGTTGGAGTGTGTAGTGATGGTCTTTGAGATGGTCACGTCATCAACGCACTTGCTGATGTAGCTGGTCACTGTTGATGTGTACTCCTCCAAGTTGATGGAATCACCGTTGGTTGCAGCCTCCCTAAATATGTCCCAGTCAGTGCACTCAAAACAGTTCTTAAGAGCAGACTTGGCTTTTCCTGGCAATGTTTTCAGTTGTTTCAGAACCGGTTTAGAGTGTCTGATGAGTGTTCTGTATGCTGGAATTAGCATAACAAAGATGTGGTCTGAGTAGCCAAGATGGGGTGGGGCTCCGCACAATATGTGCCGGGGATGTTTGTGTAAACAAGATCCAGCGTGTTCACTCCTTTGGTTGCAAAGTGCACATGCTGCTGGAGTTATCTGGCGATAATAAACAATCCGTCGGGGTGAGCATTCTGCAGGTCGCTAATAGTGCCTTAGAGTTCACATAGTGCCTCCTTAGCATTAGCACTGGGAGGAAAGTACACTCCGACAATGAAAACAGTGGTGAATTCCCGTGGTAAATAAAATGGTCTGCATCTATGTTACGTCCCAGGAGACGTCCCAGGAGATGTTTGTGTGGGTGTTTTTCTCTCTCTCTATTGTTTCTCCTTCCTGTAATTTTCTTAAGGTTCCTCCCAGTTTGGACTGCTATTGGCTAGGAAAGTAATCATCGTTTGTGACGTGACTGCTCTTAGGGCCAATCCGGTTTGCTGCTGGGGTTTAAAAAGAGGACTGCGGGAACGTTAAGGAGAGCACCTTTTCCCCTACCTATCCTATGCCTAATGATCACTGTATGAATGTTACAGCTTCAAACCCTAGACTAACAAAAAGAAGTCTTAACAATCAAACAGTCACGAACTCTACTAGTGATGAGCAAAAGTGTGCGACAAACACAGAGTTCTTGCACAATTTCGTGTTGATATAAACACACACGCCACCACCGCGAGTCTTACCGCACAGAGCTGCATTTCTGTCGGCACGAAACATGGTTAGCCCGTCTAACTGAATGGCGGCTCCTTGAAAACAAAGATGCAGCATTCTCTGAAGTCCGCTGGAGTCAGATGTAATCCAGTTTATTGTCCGGGGAGCAGATGTTTAAAAAAAGAATGGCCGGCTCGGCTAGGGTTAGCATTTAGCCTAGCATGGACACCCGCCTGCTTGCCACGCTTCCGCTTCCTCGAGCAGCGCTTCCGACATCCCCTCTCTCAGCCACCGGCATCAGTTGACACAGAGGGTTTACTTCTAGCTGCATGTGGTCCTAGTAAAAGTCTTTTCCTCTTATCCGATTTAAGCAGAAGGAAGTGATCAAAAATCCACTGTCTAATGTTCTTTACACACTCCTCAACATTTTTAAGATAATCTTTCTTATCTGGCTTTGCTGAATTATACAACTGTGTAACTGTGCAGTAACATGCACACCATCAATCGGTAGTAATGATTTCATGAACTTTTTTAATAATAAAGTTGAAAATATCAGGCAATAAATCCAGACGATTAAAATAAATCCAAACTATTTTACAAATAACCCTGTAGACAGCAGTGTAATTATAACAGACACTCAATTGCAATTTACTTATCAAAATCATTAACCTGCATTCTCGATCACTTGCTTACAAGTTTTTTCAAACAGATAATTCCAGAGGTATTTAAACCTATTTTAAAATTGATAAACTCTCTTCGGCGGTGCGAAAATCTGTGGCCGGGGGTAGCTGAGTCAAAGATCTTGTGTAGCTCTTCGGAAAATGCACGGTAGGAGGCACAGACTGAGGACTGACGTTCCCACTCTGCTGTGGCCCACCTTTTGGCCTTACCTGAAAGTAGGGAGATCACATAGGCCACCTTTGTAAGTTCATCTGGGAAAGACGATGGCCGAAGCTGAAAAGTATCACAGTTCAACAGGAACGGCCTGCACTCCCCCAGCTGCCACAAAGTGCTCAGGGGTTGGTAGATGAACCTCACACCGAGGCATCGGTTTAACAGGAACGGCCTGCACTACCCCAGCTGCCGCAAAGTGCTCAGGGGTTGGTGGATGAACCTCACACCGAGGCGCCGGTGGCGGGACGGGCACCCGGGGTTGCTGACGTAGGAGGATGAGCAGTGGAGTTTTCTGAAACGGAGGCCTGAGCAACAGGGTCTTGGTTGCGCTCAAGGGCCAATTCACATATTGCATTTGCCAGTTCCTGTATCTGTTGGTGATGGGAGGTGGTGATCTGCACCAGAGAGGAGAGTTGAGTTTGGAGGTCGTCCACTGGGTCCATGTCATGCCAGATTGTACTGTCAGGGTGCGGGTAGTTGGACCCAAATGCAGGACGCCAGCGAGGTATATAATCAAGGTCTTTATTAATCAGGAAGACGACGAGACAATCTGGCAGAGAACATGTGGAATCCGCGTCTATTTATGCAATGGCAAGACGGCGGCCAGGATGGTTGCGAGTTCGCGCTACCCCGGAAGCGGGAGCTGCGGAAATGGAAGAACCGAAAGTGCGCAGGCCGCTGGCTGACAGTAGCACAGCAGTTCTGCTCACATCTACTTAGGAATAACATTTTTGAAATGTATCCGTCAGGATTTAGGCCTCATCATAGCACAGAGACAGTGTTAGTAAAGGTGCAAAATGACCTGTTATTGGCCTCTGATCAGGGTTTTGTCTCTTTACTTGTTTTGCTCGACCTTAGTGCAGCTTTTGACACCATTGATCATATTATACTGCTTGCTAGACTTGAGGACGTTGTAGGAATAAAGGGAACAGCTCTATCCTAGCTTCGGTCTTATTTGACTGATTGCTATCAGTTTGTTGATGTAAATGGTAAATTCTCCACACTCTAAAGATAAAGTTTGGTGTTCAGCAAGGATCTCTCTTGGGCCCACTGCTTTTCTCTTTATATTTGCTGCCTCTGGATGAAATTATACATAAACATGGTATTTGCTATTGCTATTCTGATGATACACCACTGTATATTTCAGCAAAACCAGATGAGAGAGATCAGCTTAACAATTTTGAGGAGTGTGTAAAGGACATTAGACAGTGGATGCTTGATAACTTCCTTCTGCTCAACTCAGATTAGACGAAAGTACTTTTACTAGGACCGCATGCATCTAGAAGTAAACTTTCTGATTACGTAGCATCTCTGGATGGTGTTTCTGTTTCAGCGTGTACAGCAGTCAAAAACCTTGGTGTGATTATAGACCCTATTCTTTCCTTTGAGGCTCATGTGAATGAGTCCATCACTTCCTGAAAGAGATAGACACACTCCTCAGTACTTCCCCTCTGACAGCACCCCTCTGACAGTTCTTGGTGATTTCAACCTCCCATCTGACAAACTTCAGTCATCTTGCCTCTTGCCTTTTCTGAATACCTTCTCCTTGACATTTAACAGCTGACCACCAACACACAAGGGAGGAAATGTCCTGGACCTGGTTTTCACCCGCCCTACTCCGGCTACAGACATGACTGCCACTCCACTTCCAATCTCTGATCATCACTTGGTTTCCTTTTTAATCACTCACCCTATTCATCCTAAAAATAATTGACATGACTCTCTTATCCGTCCTAACCCTAATTCTATCTCTCCCTCCTCTGTAGCTTCCTGTACTCTTTCATCTCTTACTGACCCTGACTCCTTTTCCTCTCTACCCTTAGACGTTGCTACGGACTCCTTCCTCTCATCTCTTTCCTCAACCATGGACCTCCTGTGCCCCTTGACTACAAAACCCAAGAAGACTTCTTGTCCCACACCATGGCTGTCAGAGGTTTTGCGCAGCAATCGACAAGAGCTCAGATCTGCAGAGAGGAAGTGGAAAAAATCACAACTCGATGTAGACCTCGCATCTTACCGCGCACTCCTGACAAAATTTTCATTGGAGGTGACTTCTGCCAAAACTGCCTTCTACAAGAAAAAGCTTAAGGCCTCTGCAAAAGATCCTTGTAAGCTTCACAACATCTTCTCTTCACTACTCAACCCCCCTGCTGTACCTGCTCCATCCTCCCTGGCTGCTATTGATTTTGCCTTCTTCTATAATGAGAAGATTAAGAAAATCTGCCAGACCTTCACTTCCTCCCCAACAACAACTACACAACACAGCCGACAATCCACTACGTCTCTGTCAAGCTTCTCAACCTTAACAGAAGATGAGATACTGCAAGTCATCCAATCTTGCAATCCCACCACCTGTTCTCTGGTTCCAATCCCTTCAACTATGCTTCAGACCATCACACAAGATCTCCTTCCCTTCATCTCCACAATCATCAATGGGTCATTAACATCTGGCTATGTACCAACTACCTTCAAGCAAGCAAGGGTCATTCCCGTCTTGAAGAAACCTGCTTTGGATCTATCAGACATTAACAACTACAGACCGGTATCACTTCTCTCCTTTCTTTCTAAATCTCTGGAACGCACTGTTTTTAACCAACTGTCTGTCTATCTTTCATAGAACAACCTTCATGATCCTAATCAGTCTGGGTTCAAAGCAGCACATTCCACAGAGATGGCACTTTTGGCTGTTTCTGAAAAACTGCATGCTGCTCGGTCAGCCAAGCTGTCATCTGTACTTATCTTCCTGGACCTTTCAGCAGCATTTGACACAGTCAACCACAAGACACTTTTGACACAAGACACTTTTGTCAACCCTCAAGAGAACAGCATGGGAAGGGTTTGCTTCCTACCTGGCAGGTCACTCATACCAGGTAACATGGTGGGGATCCACATCTGCCCCGTGCAGACTCACCACTGGTGTCCCACCAGGCTCGGTACTTGGTCCCCTCCTTTTCTCCCTCTATACCACCCTCTATTGGTGAAGTCATATCCTCACATGGGTTTTCTTATCACTGCTATGCAGATGACACTAATCTTTTCTTTCCCTCCATCAGATACCACAGCTTCCGCTCGGATATCAGCATGCTTGACAGACATATTTTCATGGATGAGTGCTCACCAACTAAAACTCAACCCCAGCAAAACAGAACTGCTGGTCATCCCAGGTGATTCATCTCCAGGTCAAGTTCTCCAAATAACACTTCATGACTCTCTGCTCTCCCCTTCAGCCACTGCTCGTAACCTTGGGGTAACTATGGACAATGAACTGTCCTTCTTCCCACATGTCGCTAATGTTGCTCATTCTTGTCGATTTCTTCTCTATAACATCCGAAGGATTCGACCATTTCTGTCCATACAGGCTGCCCAGATGCTCGTTCAGTCTCTTGTCATTTCAAGACTTGACTACTGCAACTCTCTGCTGGCACGTCTTCCCCTGAACGCAATTCGTCCACTGCAACGATCCAAAAACGCAGCTGCACGGCTTGTGTTTAATCAGCCCAAGTACAAAATTAAGTTTGTAATCTTGCGTACCAGTGTTGATTTATTCATTACTAGAGACTCAAAGCACTTTTGTACGTTGCTCTGGATAAGGGGGTCTGATAAATGCTGCAAATGTAATGTAATGTGAATATTATAACCAGAATGGCCTTCTTTCACCTCAGAAATATTGCTAAAATTAGAAATATGATGTTGTTACAGGATGCAGAAAAAATATTTGGTTTTGTTACATCTAGATTAGACTATTGTAATGCTTTACTGTCTGGGTGTTTGAGTAAGTGCATAAATAAGCTTAGGTTAGTTTAGAATGCATCAGCAAGAGTCCTCCCTAGATCTAGGAAATATGACCACATCACTCCTGTTTTAATCAGTCTACACTGATCCCAATTAAATCTCGCATTGATTATAAAATACTACTACTGACGTATAAAGAGAAGATGTTGAGGTTTTCGTTGGAGGTGACAAGGATGGACAGGATTAGAAATTAGTTTATTAGAGGGACAGCCCATGTAGGATGTTTGTTGCATGAGTTATATTGGTAGAAGAATGCTGAGGATGGAGCCATCAGGTAGGAGGAAAAGAGGAAGACCAAGGAGGAGGTTTATGGATGTGGTAAGGGAAGACATGCAGGTAGTTGGCGTGAAAGAGGCAGATGTAGAGTACAGGGTGGTATGGAGACGGATGATCTGCTGTGGCGACCCCTAATGGGAGCAGCCGAAAGAAGAAGAAGACGACTACTGACGTATAAAGCACTTAACACGCTCACGCAGAAGTTGAACTTTTGTACCAATATGATCCTCCACGCCTACTTAGATCAAAAAGTGCAGGTTTTTGTTGGTACCTTGAATAATGAAGACTACAGCAGGGGGCAGATCTTTCCCTTATAAAGCCCCACAGTTATGGAACAACCTTCCAATCAGTGTTCGGGACTCGGACACAGTCTCAGTGTTCAAGTCGAGATTGAAAACGTATTTATTTAGTCAAGCCTTTCATTTGAAGATTTTTCTTAGGTAAAGGAGCAGATCTGGAGGGATCATGGATATAGAGTGTTTGGTGAACTGGAATATTTGTATGCTGTCGTCCCCTCATTTTCACACGTTCATTTAGGTTTGTTGATGGTGGTGTGGTGGGTCTTCTCTTATCCCAGAGATCCTCATGTCTGTGTTACAACCCAGATGAGGATGGGTTCCCATTTGAGTCTGGTTCCTCTTAAGGTTTCTTTCTTATGCCATTTCGGGCAGGTTTTCTTTGCCACCAGGGACAAACTTACTTTTAGAAAGAACATATTAATTTGTTATCACCACATTATCTGTGTAAAGCTGCTTTGGGACAATGTTCATTGTTAAAAGCGCTATACAAATAAAAATGAATTGAATTTAGTTTAATTTAATTGTATCATCAGAATAGCAATAGAAGCGAATACCATTTTTAACCGATTAGGTTTCAGCGCCGCACCAGCGTGACCGATATTCCATTGTTCTCAGGTGTTAATGTTTAAAAATAGATTAAATAAAAAGGTAGCAAAATAACAATGACTAACTAAACATTTACATTTACATTTTGCGGCATTTAACCCCCTTCCTTGTCCAGAGCGACGTACAAAAGTGCTTTAAGTCTTTAGCGATGAATAAATCTACACTGGTATGCTATATTACAAACTGAATATAAATATAACTATTGAATTCTACAAAGCAAAGTTGGAAAGTGCTAATTTAAGTGTTTCAGGAAGAGGTAGATCTTTAACCCTCGCTTAAAGACTCCACTGTATGGACATCTAAGGGAAGTTCATTCCACCATCTCGGTGCCAGAACAGAGAAGAGCCTTAAAGTATAAGTTTTTTGACTGCTGCTATTATTTGGTTAGGTGTTTCAGGTTAAGGTTAGGGTTAAGGTTAGCGGTTAGGGTTAGGATTTAGAGTTAGGATTTGGGGTTGGGACTAGCTATTGGGGTTAGGGTTAGGTTTTAGGGCTAGAGTTGGGATTTAGGGTTAGGGTTAACCCTATGTGTTGGGGTTAGGGTTAGAGGGTTAGGGGGTTAAGGTTTAGGGTTAGGTTAGGGCTAGGAGTTATGGTTAGGGGTTAGGGTTAGAGTGTTAGGGTTAGGGTTAAGGTTGGGGTTGAGTGGGATAAATGGTGCAGAGCCGGCCAAGCCGAGTATCCACATTGTGCACTGGCCTACCTCCCAGTCACAAAGCACTCATATCTCGTGTTTTGTCAGTCATGAACATGATCTCTAAAATACTCTAGACTGTTCATTCAAACCCAATGGGTGCATGGAAATTTATTAATTCATGCTAGTTCTGTTTGTTTCCTTATGTTGTCAGACCACCATTTATTATGTTATAGACCCATGATCTTCAGGGACCCAGCACCATGCTGAATAAAGTGTTGGACAATCAAAGTATGGGCCTCGTTCATATGTTTGACATTGTGTCGTGGTTTTTATGTCACCCTAATTGTCAAAGTGTTGCTCGTCTCCCCCACATACTGTTTACTGCACTTTGAGCAGTAGATTAGATAAACACAGTTGGCCATTTCCTGCATTGAGGCCAGCAAGACCTCATGGATCATTTTGGTCCGTGGATTTGATCCATCATTTTGGCCTAAACTCCACGGGTAGGGTAGGTTGTTTTTTTTTTATCCTTTTCAGAAAATATTAACCTGCTTCGGACTAGCATGTCCTTCAAATTTTAGTTTTTCCGGTAGGCCAAAATAATTTTGTGGTTTTCCAAAACAAAATTATTTTTCATCATCCTGTTGAGTTGGATGCTTCCCTCCGAGAAGGATGTGATTAATAGGATAATTTCCCTGTTTTCGATCCTTTTATTTTCAAGAAACTTATTTTCACAACCTCTCAGGTAAGAGCAGGAATAACCGAAAAAGGGAGTGTACAAAAAAGAATGCTCTTGGCTTCCAAGAAATCCTGGGGTTGGGTGCATATTTTGTGAAATCTCTGTATTTGAGATTTCACAATGCCCCTAAAAGTATGTTTTGGGTGAAAGCTTGATTTATGGAGAAGGGCATGTGTGTCGGTTTTTAGACAGCAACTTATCTTTTAAAAATCATATCAACCAAGTTACAAAAACAGCCTTCTTTTACCTTAGAAATATTTCTAAGCTAAGAAATATGTTGCCTATATCAGATGCAGAGAAGCTCGTCAATGCTTTTATGACCTCCAGAATAGACTACTGTAATGCAGTACCACAGTTTACATCGTCGGAGTGTACATTCCACCCAGTGCTAATGCTAAGGAGGCACTGTGTGAACTCTACGGCCCTATTAGCGACCTGCAGAATGCTCACCCCGACGGATTGTTTATTATCGCTGGAGATTTCAACCATGTGAATTTCAAGACTGTGCTTCCTAAACTCCATCAGCATGTGGATCCCAGCATACAGAACGCTCGTCAGACGCTCTAAACCGGTTCTGAAACAGGTGAAAACCTGGCCAGAAGGAGCTACTTCTGCTCTTCAGGTCTGTTTTGAGTGCACTGACTGGGACATGTTTAGGGAGGCTGCAACCTACGGCGATTCCATCAACTTGGAGGAGTACACATCATCAGTGACCAGCTACATCAGCAAGTGCGTTGATGATGTGACCATCTCCAAGACCATCACTACACGCTCCAACCAGAAACCGTGGATGACTGCAAATGTGCGTGCGCTGCTGAAACAAAGAGACTCTGCCTTCAGATCAGGGGACAAGGCGGCCTTAAAAACAGCAAGGGCCAAACTGTCTCGTGCCATCAGAGAGGCGAAGCGCACACACGCGAAGAAAATCCACGACCACTTCCAGGACAGTGGAGACACTCGGCGCATGTGGCAGGGCATCCAGGCGATCACGAATTACAAGACCACATCACCTGCTTGTGACCGTGACCCCTCCCTCCCAGATGTGCTGAACGACTTCTACGCCCGGTTCGAGGTGCAGAACAACGTGGTGGCAAGGAAGACCATCCCTCCTCCCACTGACCAGGTGCTCTGTCTAACTACAGCTGAAGTGAGGAAAACTCTATGCAGAGTTAACCCACGGAAGTCTGCTCGACCAGACAACATTCCTGGCAGAGTGCTCAGGGAATGTGCAGAACAGCTAGCAGATGTCCTCACTGACATCTTCAACATCTCCCTGAGCAGCAACGTTGTTCCCACATGCCTCAAGACAACGACCATTGTTCCCGTGCCGAAGAAGTCTTCTGTCTCCTGCCTCAATGACTATCGTCCCGTCGCGCTCACACCCATCGTGATGAAGTGCTTCGAGAGGCTCGTCATGAGGCACATTAAGACACAGCTTCCACCCTCCTTGGACCCCATGCAGTTTGCGTATCGTCCAAACCGTACCACGGACGATGCTATCTCCACAACCCTCCATCTGGCCCTCACCCACCTGGACTCGTATGTGCGAATGCTGTTCATTGACTTCAGCTCAGCATTCAACACAATCATTCCTCAGCACCTGATCGAGAAGTTGAACCTTCTGGGCCTGAACACCTCCCTCTGTAACTGGATCCTGGACTTCCAGACTGAGAGACCTCAGTCAGTCAGGATCGGGAACAGCATCTCCAGCACCACCACAATGAGCACTGGGGCCCCCCAGGGCTGTGTGCTCAGCCCACTGCTGTTCACTCTGCTGACTCACGACTGTGTGGCAATGCACAGCTCGAACCACATCATCAAGTTCGCTGATGACACGACCGTGGTGGGTCTAATCAGCAAGAACGACGAGTCAGCATATAGAGAAGAGGTGCAACGGCTAACTGCCTGGTGTGGAGCAAACAACCTGTCTCTGAACGTGGACAAAACGAAAGAGATGGTTGTGGACTTCAGGAGAGCACAGAGCGACCAATCTCCACTGATTATTGATGGATCCTCAGTGGAGATCGTCAAGAGCACCAAATTCCTTGGTGTTCATCTGGCAGACAACCTCACCTGGTCACTTAACACCAGCTCCATCACCAAGAAAGCCCAGCAGCGTCTCTACTTTCTGAGAAGGCTGAGGAAAACCCACCTCCCTCCCCCCATCCTATCCATGTTCTACAGAGGGACCATTGAGAGCATCCTGAGCAGCTGCATCACTGCCTGGTTTGGGAACTGCACCGTCTCGGACCGCAAGTCCCTACAGAGGATAGTGAGGACAGCTGAGAAGATCATCGGAATCTCTCTCCCCTCTATCATGGACATTTACACCACACGCTGCATCTGCAAAGCACACAGCATTGTGGACGATCACACACACCAGTCACACACACTTTTTACACTTCTACCATCTGGAAAACGGTTCCGAAGCATTCGGGCCGTCACAACAAGACTATGCAACAGTTTCTTCCCACAAGCCATCAGGCTACTTAATACACAGTAATGAAACGGAACTCTCACACACACACACACACACACACGCACTCAAATGTGTGTAACGAACTGAAAAATTTTCCTGGACACTTAACACACACTCATCACTCGTCTCAATCCATTCCACCACCATTCATTTATTTATTATTTATTATTCTCAACTGTACCATACTCTCAACTGCTGTTTTTTGCACATTTATCACTTTCATTGTATTATACTGTTTACATGCTGTTTTTTTGCACCTTCGAATGCTGCTGTATTTTTTTTTGCACTACACTGTTTATAGTCACTTCTGGGATATAGTTTATATTTTGTATAGTTTTTACAGTTTTCTTGTACAGTACTGTATAATCTGTATAAATACAGTAGGTTTACTGGTCGGCGCTATATAGGGTTTTGTGTCTTGTCTTGTGTCGTCTGTCTGCACTGTTTGCACTAGGTTGCACTCGATGCACTTTATGTAACTTGTGTTGTAGCTTTATGTTGTTTTGTTTGTTGTTGTTTAGTGTAGCACCAGGGTTCTGGAGAAACGTTGTCTCATTTTTACTCTGTACTGTGTACCACTATGTATAGTAGAAATGACAATAAAAGCCTCTTGACTTGACTTGACTTGACTTGCTAGCTGGATGTCCTGCATCATTAATAAACAAGCTTCAGTTAGTTCAGAATGCGGCAGCAAGAGTTCTTACTAGGTCAAGAAAATATGATCACATAACCCCAATCTTATTGTCCCTACATTGGCTTCCTGTTAAGTTTCGAATAGACTACAAACTACTGCTACCCACTTATAAAGCACTAAATGGTTTGGCTCCCATGTATCTCTCCAGTCTTTTAACATGCTACAATCCATCACGCTCCTTGAGATCTCAAAACTCTGGGCTTCTAGTAGTTCCTAGAATAGCAAAGTCCACTAAAGGCAGTAGATCATTTTCACATTTAGCTTCCAAACTTTGGAATAGTCTACCTGGCAGTGTTTAGACACACTCACCCAGTTTAAGTGCAGATTAAAAACATATCTTTTTAGCAAAGCCTACACATAACACCTCTCACATCATAACCTTGTGCTCCAGAACATCTGATCACATGCACATGATCAACTTGTGCTGTTAATATCATGAACAGCAGCTACACTAATTGCTCTTCACTGCTTCTCTTTCTCTCCCCATCCCGAGGCATCCTGAAGTTGGCCAGCTCCAGTCACGTCCCACCTCATGAAGATTATAGACCTTTGAAGATGTAGATGCCAAACTCGCAAACATCCCGAACCATCTAGAGACATACCAGTGCTAATCGGATCCCACTACATGTGTGGTTTTGACATTGGACCTCCTGGAGTGTTTAAAGGCTCTGGCATGGAGAAGCTGAAGCTGGATCTGTGATGATCACAAATGTTGAGCTCATAAAACTAGGAGCTACTAACCATATAGACTGTAGAAAGAACATTACTTATAATCTTATACTCCAGTAATCATATTAGTTCTTACTCTCCAGTGTTCTGTATTGTTGAAAGATTTATGATCAAACTCTTGATGTAACCCAAATGAGGATGGGTTCCCCTTTTGAGACTGGTTCCTCTCAAGGTTTCTTCCTCATTACATCTAAGGGAGTTTTTCCTTGCCACATGCTTGCTCATCAGGGATAAATGCACACGGTTCACCTTCACTGCTGATTTCTGTAAAGCTGCTTTGAGACAATGTGTGAAAAGCGCTATATAAATAAACTCGACTTGACGACTTTATTATTAAAAAAGTTCATGTTCCCTGGTGGTCTAGTGGTTAGGATGCGGCGCTCTCACCGCTGCGGCCCAGGTTCGATCGCTGGTCAGGGAACCAACCCCAGCCATTAAGGTTGCACAAGCCTTAGTGCTGGTTCCAAGGCCAGATAAATGGGGAGGGTTGCGTTAGGAAGGGCATCCAGCGTAAAAACGGGCCAAATTAAACATGCGGATGGTCCGCTGTGGCGACCCCTAATGAAAGAAGCCAAAAGAAAGTTTATTAAAAAAGTTCATGAAATCATTACTACCTAATGATGGTGTGCATGTGAGTGCACTGCTTTTATTTCCTTAATTAGAGTTAGGGTTAGGGTAGGGGAAATAGCCGCAGCTCCAGGCATCATGCCAAAATCCGAGTGAGGATTAGGGGTGGAATAGAATTAGGGTTAAGGTTAGGTTTAGGGTTAGGGTTGGGGTTAGGGATTTGGGGTTATGGTTAGGGGTTGGGATTAGGATTAGGGTTTAGGATTAGGGTAAGGGTTAGGGTTAGGGTTGGGGTAAGTGTTTGGGTTGGGTTAGGGGTTAGGGTTAGGTTAGGGTTAGGGTAGGGTTAGGGTTAGGGTTTAGGGTTTAGGGTTTAGGGTTGGGTTAGGGTAGGGTTAGGGTCAGGGTTAGAGTTAGTTAGGGTTAGGGTTTAGGGTTTAGGTTTTAGGGTTGGGGTTAGGGGTTAGGGGGTTAGGGTAAGGGTTAGGTTTTTGGTTAGGGTTAGGTTTGGGGTTGGGTTAGGGTTAGGTTTGAGGTTGGGTTAGGTTTTTGGTTAGGTTTGGGGTTGGGTTAGGGTTAGGTTAGGGTTGGTGTTTGGTTAGGGTTACGTTTTTGGTTAGGTTTGTGGTTGGGTCAGGGTTAGGGGTAGGTTTTGGTTAGGTTTGAGGTTGGGTTAGGGTTAGGTTTTGGTTAGGGTTAGGATTAGGTTTTGATTAGGGTTAGGGTTGAGGTTGGGGTTAGGGATAGGGTTAGGTTCAGGGGTTGAGGTTAGGGTTAGGGGTTGAGGTTAGGGTTAGGGGTTGGAATTAGGTATAGGGGTTTTGATTAGCGTTGGGGTTGGGATTAGGATTAGGGTTAGGTTTAGGGGTTAGGGCTAGGTTTGGGGTTAAGGTTAGCGGTTTGGGTTAGGGTTAGGATTTAGGGTTAGGGTTAGTATTTAGGGTTAGGGATAGAAATTAGGGTTAGGGTTAGGTTTTAGGTTTAGGGTTAGGATTAAGGGTTAGGGCTAGAAATTAGGATTAGGGATAGATTATGGTTAAGGTTAGGTTTAGGGTTAGGGATAGAATTAGGGTTATGGTTAGGATTTAGGTTTAGGGTTAGAAATTAGGGTTAGGGTTAGGGATAGAATTAGGGTTGAGGTTAGATTTGAGGTTAGGGTTAGGGATAGAAATTAGGGTTAGGATTATGGTTAGGGTTAGGTTAGGGTTGGTGTTTGGTTAGGGTTAGGTTTTGGTTAGGTTTGTGGTTGGGTAGGGTTAGGGTTAGGATTTATGGTTAGGGTTAGGTTTTCGGGTTACGGTTAGGATTTAGAGTTAGGGCTAGAAATTAGGGTTGGGTTTAGGGATAGAAATTAGGGTTAGGGTTAGGTTTTAGGGTTAGGGATAGAAATTAGGGTTAGGTTTTAGGGGTTAGGGTTAGAGTTAGGATTTAGCGTTAGGGTTTAAAATTAGGGTTAGGGATAGAATTAGGGTTAAGATTAGGTTTTAGGGTTAGGGATAGAAATCTAGGGTTAGGGTTAGGTTTGGGTTAAGGTTAGTGGTTAGGGTTTAGAGTTAGGGTTAGGATTTAGGGTTAGGAATAGATATTAGGGTTAGGTTTTAGGGTTAGGGTTAAGGGTTGGGTTAGGGTTAGGGTTAGGTTTTAGGGTTAGGGTATTAGGGTTAGGGTTAGGATTTAGGGTTAGGGTAGATTAGGGTTAGGTTAGGGTTAGGGTTAGGGTTAGGGTTAGAGGGTTGGGGTTAGGGTCAGGTTTAGGGTTATGGTTAGGGTTGGGTTAGGGTTTAGGGTTGGGTTAGAGGGTTAGGGTAGGGGTAGGGGTTAGGGTTAGGATTAGGGTTAGGGTTAGGATTGGGGTCGGGGTCAGGGTCAGGGTTTAGGGTTAGGGTTAGGGGTCGGTGTCAGGGTGAGGGTAGGGTAGGGTTAGGGTTGGGGTGGGGTGGGGTCAGGGTTAGGGTTAGAGTTAGAAATTAGGGTTAAGGATAGAATTAGGGTTAAGGTTAGGTTTCAGGGTTAGGGTAGAAATTAGGGTTAGGGTTAGGGTTAGGGTTAGGGATAGAAATTAGGGTTAGGGTTAGGATTTAGGGTTAGGTTAGGTTAGGGTTAGGGTTAGATTAGGGTTAGGGTAGGATTAGGGTTAGGGATAGAATTAGGGTTAGGTTAGGATTTAGGGTTAGGGTAGATTAGGGTTAGGGTTAGAATTAGGGTTAGGTTAGGTTAGGGTTAGGGTTAGGATAGAATTAGGGTTAGGTTAGGTTTAGGGTGGTTAGGGATAGGTTAGGGTTAGGTTAGGATTTAGGGTTAGGTGTTAGGGTTAGGGTTAGAATAGGGTTAGGTTAGCTTTAGGGTTAGGGATAGAATTAGGGTTAGGGTTAGAGATAGTTAGGGTTAGGGTTAGGTTAGGGTTAGGGTAGGATTAGGGTTAGGGTTAGGGTTGGGGTTAGGTTTTAGGGTTAGGATTTAGGGTTAGGTTAGGAGATAGCCACAGCTCCAGTACGATGCCAAAATCCGAGTGGGATTAGGGTTAGGGTTAGGGTTGGGTTTAGGGTTAGGGTTAGGGTTAGGGTTAGGGATTTGGGGTTATGGTCAGGGGTTGGGATTAGGGTTAGGGTTAGGGTTAGGGTTAGGGTTAGGGTTAGGTTTTGGTTAGGTTTGGGGTTGGGGTTAGGTTTTTGGTTAGGTTTGGGTTTGGGTTAAGGTTAGGGTTAGGGTTGGGTTTTTGGTTAGGTTCAGGGGTTGAGGTTTAAGGGTTAAGGTTGGGGATGGAAATTTAGGGTTAGGGTTAGGATTTAGGAATAGGGATAGAAAATAGGGTTAGGGTTAGGTTTAAGGGTTAGGGTTAGGATTTAGGGTTAGGTTTGGGGTTGGGTTAAGGTTAGGGTTAGGTTCAGGGGTTGAGGTTAAGGGTTAGGGTTGGGGTGGTTTAGGGTTAGGGTTGGGGTTTTAGGGTTAGGGCTAGAAATTAGGGTTAGGGATAGAAATTAGGGTTTGGGTTAGGGTTAGGGCTAGGGTTAGGGGTTAGGGGTTGAGGTTTTAAGGGTTAGGGTTAGTGATGGAAATTTAGGGTTAGGGTTAGGATTTAGGGATAGGGATAGAAAATAGGGTTAGGGTTAGGTTTAAGGGTTAGGGTTAGGATTTAGGGTTAGGTTTGGGGTTGGGTTAGGGTTAGGGGGTTAGGGTTAGGGTTAGGGTTGGGTTGGGGTTAGGTTTTTGGTTAGGTTTGGGTTTGGGTTGGGTTAGGGTTAGGGTTGGGTTTTTGGTTAGGTTTGGGGTTGGGTTAGGTTCAGGGGTTGAGGTTTAAGGGTTAAGGTTGGGGATGGAAATTTAGGGTTAGGGTTAGGATTTAGGGATAGGGATAGAAAATAGGGTTAGGGTTAGGTTTAAGGGTTAGGGTTAGGATTTAGGGTTAGGTTTGGGTTGGGTTGGGTTAAGGTTAGGGTTAGGTTTGGGGTTAGGTTCAGGGGTTGAGGTTAAGGGTTAGGGTTGGGGTGGTTTAGGGTAGGGTTGGGGTTTTAGGGTTAGGGCTAGAAATTAGGGTTAGGGATAGAAATTAGGGTTGGGTTAGGGTTAGGGGTTAGGGTTAGGGGTTGAGGTTTTAAGGGTTAGGGTTAGTGATGGAAATTTAGGGTTAGGATTTAGGGATAGGGATAGAAAATAGGGTTAGGGTTAGGTTTAAGGGTTAGGGTTAGGATTTAGGGTTAGGTTTGGGTTAGGGTTAGGTTAGGGTTAGGGTTAGGTGTTAGGGGGTTAGGGTTAGGGTCCCCAGGCCGTGGTCTCAGTCAGGACTGAGGCCAACGTTTGGCACGGGCCTGTCTGGTGCCGGATTCCTGTTCATCCCATGCGTCACTTCTCATTTAATCCCCATGGATGTTTTGATCCCAATTTCTGGATCCAATTCTTTTCAGCTCGTCTTCGGGCATTCCGGGACCAGTTCCTGTTGTGTTGAAGTCCCATGAATCTTATTTCTTTAAAACCATGTTTTAAGAAGTGCTGTACGATCCAAGTGTGTGCCTCCTTTCCGTTCCTGATATTATAAAAATGTTGAGTCATTCTCATTGATAGAGCATTTCCCGTTTCCCCTACATATTGTAAATTGCATTTATTGCAATAAATTAAATAAACACAATTGGAAACTCGTGGACTTAAGTTGGGTCTGATTACAAAAATTTCTTTGGTGTTAGGATTATTAACGTGGCGTTTGGGTCGAAATGTATGTTTTGTCCCTTTTCGAGTTCTATCTGTCCACATTGGAAGTAACTTACTTTTAACTAATAAATCCTTTAAATTGCAATTTTTCTTATAAGCCGAAATGACTCTGTATCCATGCAAAATTTCCCCTTCAGTCATGAATTTGTCAAAATTTTCTTTGATTCTCCTGTTTAAAAGTGTACTACTAGTCGAGAATGTGGATACAAGAGGGATGATTTGAGTGTTTTCTGATGGGGTCTGTTTATTCTGCTTTATGAAGGTCAGGAATCTTTTCAGGCAAGTCCTTAGAAAAGACCGGGAATATCCCCTTTTCTTGAGTGACCCAAATAGGATTTTGGTGGCTTTCCAAAAATCCTCAGCCCTAGAGCATATCCTATGGAATCTCAGCAGTTGAGACTTTACAATGCCTTTAAAGGTGTGTTTTGGGTGAAAGCTCTCCTTATGTAGAAGTGCGTTGGTGTCTGTGTCCTTAAAGTAGACCCTAACTTGTAATTGTTGGGTTTCTAGGAAATCTTCCCCTTTGAATGTGATTGTGTCCAAGAAGCTAATTTCAGATGAGTGTATGGTGTACTTGACCCGTATGGATTTATTAAACTGATTAAGATGGTTAATACATTTTTCAAATTCCGGTTTGGACTCAATCCAGACACCCCAGATGTCGTCCAAGAATCTGTAATAGTGTAGAGGTTTAACAGGCCAGGCAGCTAGTGCTTCCTCCTCCCATTTTGCCATGAAAATGTTGGCGTAAGAGGGAGCAAATCGTTTGCCCATGGCTGTTCCTTTAATTTGTAAAAAGTGTTCCGAATTGAACTCAAAATCATTACGCTCCAAATTGATTTTTAACAAATCCAATAGATATTTGTCAGGTCTGTTTCTACTGGGGTATCTGGTGAACCATTCCCGAACGGCTTCGATTCCTACCGATGTATCTATGTTGGTGTATAAGCTGTCTATGTCTATGGTGAACAATAGACAGTGTACAGGTAAGTGCAGTGTTCGAATTTTGTCCACGAAGTCGTAAGTGTCCTTAATGTAACTAGGGTGTCGGGTACTGAGGGGGTTCAGGAAGTGTTCAATATATTCCGCTGTAGCATATGTGTCGCTACCACAGTCGGAGACAATGGGGCGGCCCGGGGGCATTTCGAACGGGATGCTCCATGTTTTAGGGTCCTTATGGATCTTGGGAAGGAGGTAAAAAAGTCTCTGCCGTGGATTGTCCGGTCCCAACAGGTAAGTGAATTGCCTTTGGTTTATAAAACCATCTTCTTTCAATTTTACTAGTATTTTCCTAATCTCTGGGCCTGTTGTTCGGAATAGAGGTTCGTCTAGTTTCCGATAGTAGCACGACTGATTTAGTTGGCGATAAGCTTCCTGAATATAGGATGCCCTATCCATAATAACTACCGCACTGCCTTTATCTGCCGGTTTAATGATCACGTTTCTGTTCTTTTGGAGTTGGGTTAAAGCCCGTTTGTCCGCGATAGTAAGGTTTCGTTTTTGCGAATATTTCCACGAAAGGTTTTTAAACGCATATCTATCGGCTCTGATTACTTTTCTGACCTGATTAGGGACCTGGGACAGACTAGGGGTCCACACGGCTTTTGGAGTGAAGGGAAGAGGCTCTGCTCCTCCCCTGTATCTGAAATAAGACAGTAACAACAGTCTTCTGTGATACAGTTGCATGTCGAGACAGAGTTGCTTTTTCGTGTCCCTGTTAATTTTTGGTGTGGGGATAAACGCTAAGCCCTTGTTTAAAACCTTGTATTGGTCTTTTGTTGGTCTGAAGTGTTTCGAAAGATTTATCACTTCAAGACCTTTCTGTAGTCCCTTCTTCGGGTTTACAGGGCTTTGAAGTTTAGGTGGTTACACCAGTGTTCCAACATCGCTTTGGCACAATTTGGCGTCCAGTGAATTTGATCCTGGCTGACTTGGAACTGGATATCTGGTAACAGAGGTAAGTATGGCATGTTCCTTTGAATGTGTGCATTTAACCCCATTAACACCGTCTTTTCTTCCTTTCTTAGGTTTTGGCTGTAATTTATCAGGGGGATCCATATAGCAGCTCGAGGAAATCGAGATTTTGTTGCCTTTATGGTCCTTTGGAGTTGTTTCACAGCAGTCTCCCTCTGTTTTTGTCCCCTGTGGTTTATACCAAATGCCAGAATAATTATATCCACCTCAGTTTGTGTGTTGGCTCTAGAAATGAATGCCTCCGCATGCCTGAATGTGGCCCCTGGGTAACTATCAATTTGTAGGTCCTCCAGGTCATATGGAGGAATCCTACTCAAATTTGAGTCACCCACAATACACCACTTTTTTCTGGCACAAAACGTCCAACTTACCATTTTTCTAGAAACATTTAAATGTCTGGTAGCTTTAAACACTCTAGGCGATGGAGCTGGCGTTACAATTGGGGTCAATTGGGGCCCAGGTAGAGGGCTTTGTTCTACATCCTGATCAGAGATGCATAGCAGGGAGTCCACCGATAGATCACCGGCTGTGGCTATTTGGATGTTCTGGTCAGTTTCCTGGTCGAGTTGGGGATTGTATGTTTCAGGGTGTACCATTACAATTTGTGACAGTTCCTTATGAACAGTATTTCGAGGCTTGGGAATGGCTACCGGAGTAGTTAACTCAGTTTCCCCTTGGGGTGTTGGACATACACTAATTGAGAAAATATCAGAGATGTCATCCACATTCACTACCGCCGGATTTAGCCTTTTAGGTACTGTTTGATTAACCGACCTAATGGATCTTTGGGGGGCTCTCTGTGGGAGTGGTGTAGGTGATGGCAAGTTGTATTGCTGAGGGGATGTTGTAACTGGGCTTGGTGGAGGGGAGTGGCCATTACTATTAAGGGGAAGAGATTCTGTGGCATTTGGCATCTCCTCAACTCCTTCCTGAGGGCCCCTGTCAACCGGTGGAAGGGCTTGATTTGCTTGGGCTGCTAGTGAGGTGAGCAGTGTCTTTACTTCCTCAATCGGCTGGGTCATATGTCTTTTTTTAAATTTGTTTTGGTACCATTTTGTGGCAATTGCGAAAGCTGATTTCCAGTCGTCCACCATCAGATCAGTAAGACCTTCCCCCTCCTCAACAATGCACTGCGCATAATGGTCCTGCAAGATTAACCTGGTTGTGTAGGCCCAGTTCTTGGCATTTCCCTCTATCAAGGTTTTGGTTAGGGGTGTCATTTTGGCTGGTTTAATCACGTCCGTCAGATAGTGTGTAAGACGTGAAAATGTGACCGGCTCAGTGTTTTGATCATGCACGACCTTTTGGTGATGATGGTGGGATCTTAGAAGTTCAAATACTTTTTTTGTGAACAAACTGAATTTTTTATAATTTGGGTCCTGTTCCTTGTGAGCGTGAAATGTCTGTCGTGGTGGTTCAATCCTTTGGTTCTGATTTGTGTTATTAGGGGGCCTAGGGCCTTTAGCAGATTGTAATCTGTTGTCAAAAAACCTTTGCTGTTGCGGTTGTCTTTGTGTGGACTTTTGTTTATTAAAAGATCTGTGTCCATGAAAATTCACGATCTTAGGGCCTGCACTCCTGGATCTAAGTGCAGTTCTTAGAGTTTGGGAGGAATAAGCGAATCGTTCTGGAGAACGTCTGGAAGGGCGTTCCCCATAGTTCCAAAAATTTCTCACTGTTGTGAGTTGAGGGTAATTTTGTGTGCTGTGTTGAGGTCTATACCTTCCAGCCACAACATCACTGTAACTCCTCTGATAGGACCAAGGCTGATGCCAATTTGGTCTGCGGTGAGGAGAAACATAATTAGTTGTAGGAAATGGTCTGTATTGACCAGTCCTATTTTCAAAATCAAAGGGCATTTTGAAATAAATAAAAAATATGTAAATAAAATGTGTTGGTAAAAGTAACAAGGCAAGTCAGTTGCGCAACGTTTCGGTATTTATTACACCTTCTTCAGGCGCGACCTGCCCTTTTTTCTCTGAAAAATAAAAAATAAAATGAATAAATATAAATTAAAAATTAAAAATAGAGAAATAAGAAGAAAAGTCTTTTTACAAAACAGATAATTTAAATGAAATCAATTCAAAAGACAATGAGAAGTCAATGAATATGTAAAAATAAATGTGGGTTGATAAGCTCAATAGTAAATGAAGTTGTGCTGCATAGATCTTTCTGGCAAATGGGTGTCTGCCTGCAGCTGCAGCCTATATAAAGGGGAAGCTCCGCCCCTTTTTTTTTTTTTTTTTTTTTTTTTTTTTTTTTGTCAGTTGCATAGAATCAATTGTATTTAGAAAATCCAACGAGTATGTAACATTTATAATGCACAAAGACAAAAAAAGGTGTAAATATATAATATAATACAAAGTTATGATTAGATTTCAACTAAAAAAATGAAATCATTTTTACTTTCCTATTATATACAATATTATACATATATAGAAGATTCCCTCCAAATCAGGATGATCATCTTTTGGTATTCAACTAAGTTGTTATAATTGATTTAGGAG
>JBCEWE010000166.1:225321-273103 GCA_039877035.1 Silurus lanzhouensis | reverse complement strand
TCATTACATTGAATTCCACTGAGCACTGACTGTGTGTGTGTGTGTGTGTGTGTGTGTGTGTGTGTGTGTGTGTGTGTGTGTGTGTGTGTGTGTTTTAAAGGGAAATGATGATATCTACATATGTGGGAAAGACTCGAATGGTGTGATCCAGATACAACACGCATTCTCTACAGGAACTACAACACCAACCACCATCTCACTGGTACACACACCCACACACACACACACACACACACACACACACACACACACACACACACACACAGTCATATACACAGGTATATACACACACACACACACACACACACAAAGACACATACACAATCTCACACACAGTCATAGACACAGATATACATACGCACACACACATATACACAAGCACACACACACACTGTCGTAGACACAGATACACACACATGACACATACAAACACACACACCTACATACATATACACATTAATTTATTTTCTTTATATATACGTATATATCTATGTTCGTGTGTGTGTGTGTGTGTGTGTGTGTGTGTGTGTGTGTGTGTGTGTGTGTGTGTTGCAGGGGAATGTGACGGCAATCAGTAAATCAGAGAATAACGGAGTGATCAGCTGCTCCTTTACATCCCAAAACACCATCAGCACCACCAGGAGCGCCACATCCTCCAACAGCTACTACATCTTCCTCGCCAACGGGGCCACCAGCAACGGTACACACACACACACACACACACACACACACACACACACACACACACACACACACACACACACACAAAGTTAATATCCAGTCTGAAACACAATAGTGTTCATACTCACACACTTTCCATGAACTGTACACTAACACATGCAGCACCTGAAAAGCGTGGAGTCTTTTATGGTTTTTGAGAGACACATGCGTGTTTCTTTCTATGCAACAAACTTAGCAAAAGGCAGAAACCCAGAAGAAGTGGACAGTGAACGAGTGAAAGAAAGTTCTGTTTCCAAAGGGCACAAAGGGAAACCTCCAACTAGTGAAGAACATTTTTGGCAAGTTTTCCAAGAGGCGAAGTATTTGAGCTGAACGTTTGGATGCTCATTGTGTAAACCTGCTTTTCATACTAATGAAGTATTATTTAATGGAAATAAAGTGGAACATCTGGACATTTATAGATGATTTCTTAAATTGATTTTGGCAAAAGGAAATCTGAAGATTTCGTGTTTCCTCTTATTTCACAGGTGATTTCTCTAATAATTTCATTTCCAGAAATAATAGCAATAACTAAAACTCAACATAACAAAAATTCAACAATGAATGTTAAAAATATTAAGAAATGAATTAATGTATTAAATGATTGTTACCTATTTCAATTATATATATATATATATTTTCGAAACAATATTTTTTTTTTGCATCAAATACAAACAATCCTCGATGCGTATTTTTATAACATATTTTTTCCACTCAAGAATAAATAAATTAATAGAAAAAAGAAAGTAAAAAGGGATTTCCCACATGATATTTACATATAAACATAAAAAACACACAAAACTTACTGCTAATGTTTATTGAATTAAATACTTTTTTTTAATTAAAACATTCAACATGTGTAAAACAAACAATCACATTTTTATGTCTAGAAATTTGTTCACGTAAAAAAAAAAAAAAAAAAAAAAGGCCTTTACAGTTCTGATGTGACTCAGCTGCTGTGTTTATCCCAAAATAATAATAATTTTCCATATCTCACAGTGTAACTTATCATTGTGGTCATGCAGGTGTGTGTGTGTGTGTGTGTGTGTGTGTGTATGTGTGTGTGTGTGTGTGTGTGTGTGTGTGTGTGTGTGTGTGTGTGTGTGTGTATGTGTGTGTGTGTGTGTGTGTGTGTGTGTGTATGTGTGTGTGTGTGTGTGTGTGTGTGTGTGTGTGTGTGTGGCAGAACATTCACCTGTTTTGTTTCTCTTTCAGACACTTACTTTGCTGTTTGTTTTTATCATATTCTTGTAAACATGCCCTGATGGAGAAAACTAGAATACCATGAAGAATTAAAAAATTAAAAATAAATTGTATTTGTAGTGTAAATAAGTGTATTCGAAGTGCAGGGCTGTGTGTGTGTGTGTGTGTGTGTGTGTGTGTGTGTGTGTGTGTGTGTGTGTGTGTGTGTGTGTGTGTGTGTGTGGATTATCACTGCATTTTCAGTGAGCACTTTTTTTGGTACATTTTTATGAAATGTGTAGTGAAAGTGTATATAGTCCTTGTGTGCAGTGAAAGTGTGTATAGTTGATGTGTGTAGTTTATATGTGTAGTTGGTGTGTCTGGTAAAAGTGTGCGTGATTGATGTGTGGAGTGAAATTGTGTGTAGTTGATGTGAACAATGAAAGTGTGTGCAGTTGATATTTGTAGTTTGTTTGTTGTTTGTGTGTTTAGTGAAAGTGTGCATGATTTATATGTGGAATGAAAGTGTGTGTAGTTGATGTGTTTAGTGAAAGTGTGTGTGTAGTTGATGTGTTTAGTGAAAGTGTGTGTAGTTGATGTGTTTAGGGAAAGTGTGTGTAGTTAATGTGTGTTGGTGTGTAGTGAAAGTGTGTGTCGTGTATATGTGTAGTTGGTGTGTATGGTGAGTGTGTGTAATTGATGTGTGAAGTGAAATTGTGTGTAGTTGTGTATAAAAAAAGTGTGCGCAGTTGACATTTGTAGATTGTGTGTAGTGAAAGTGTGTGTAATATATATCTGAAATGAAAGTGTGTGCTTGATGTGAGTAGTGTTTAGTAAAAGTGTGTAAAAGTTTGTGTTTAGTGTATGTGTTCAGTTGATATGTGTAGTAAAAGTGTGTGTAGTTAAAGTGTGTGCAATTTATGTTTGTGGTTAGGTGTGTATAGTGTGGTGTGTGAAGTAAAAGTGTGTAGTTGGTGTGTGTAGTGTATATGTGAAGTGAAAGTGTGTGTAGTTGTGTGTAGTTAAAAAGGGTGTAAAGAAAGTGTGTGGTTAATGTATGTAGTCGATGTGAGTGGTGAAATTATGTATAGTTTATGTTTGTGATCAAAGTGAGTGAGTTGATTTGTGACATGAAAGTGAGTGTAGTTGGTGTGTGGAGTGAAATTGTGTGTGTAGTTTATGTGCATGGTTGGTGTGTGTATCTGATGTGTGTAGTAAAAGTGTGTGTAGATATCATGTGTAGTGAAAGTGTTTGTAGTTGATGTGTGTAATTGATGTGTAAAGTAAACTTGTGTGTAGTTCCGGTATATAGTTAAAATGTGTGTACTTAGTGTGTGTATGTAGTAAAAGTGTGTGTAGTGGAAGTGTGTAGTTGATGTCTGTAGTTCAATTGTGTGTATGCAGTTGATGTATAAAGTGAAAGTGTATGTGTAATTGATGTGTGTAGGAAAAGTGTGTGTATAGTTTTTGTGTTGTGGAAGTGTGTAGTTTATGTGTTTGTATTGTGAAATCTGACAGGTGTGATCCAGATGCACCCGACCACACCTCTAATCAGCAGCACTAAGGTGGACATCAGCAGTCCTGTAGCTCTGGGAAGTGAATCAAAGCTTCCAGACATCATTAAAGCACACGGTAACACACACACACACACACACACACACACACACACACACACACACACACGATATAATTCACCATAATAAGAAATGTAATATGTGTGTGTGAGAGAGTATAGTTACTGTGTGTGTGTGTGTGTGTGTGTGTGTGTGTGTGTGTGTGTGTGTGTGTGCGCAATGTAATGTTTGTGTGATTTTATGATATGGAGTTTGCATTGTGTAATTGTGTGTAATGTAATTGTGTGTTTTTGTGATTTTACGGTGTGCACAGGATGTAATTGTGTGTTTGTGTTATATAAATGTGTGTGTGTGTGTGTGTGTGTGTGTGTGTGTGTGTGTGTGTGTGTGATATGGTGTTTGCATGATGCAATTGTTTGTGTGATGTAATCGTGTTTCTGATGTAATTGTCTGTTAGTGTGATGTAAGTGTGTGCGCATGTGTTTGTGTGCGTGTGTTTGTGTGTGTGTGTGATATGGTGTTTGTGTGATATGGTGTTTGCATGATGTAATTGTGTGTTTGTGTGTGTGTGTGTGTGTGTGTGTGATGTAATTGTATGTGTGTGTGTGTGTGTGTGTGTGTGTGTGTGTGTATATGTAATGTAATTGAGTGTGTGTGTGTGTGTGTGTGTGTGTGTGTGTGTGTGTGTGTGTGTGTGTGTTGTCAGGTTGTCTGATGTTGATTGCGTGGATGACCACGGGCAGTATGGGCATGTTTATTGCGCGTTTCCTGAAGCGAGCCGCTCCGGGACAAAAGTTCTGTGGGAAAGATTTCTGGTTTATGGTGAGTTTTTGTGTTTCCGTAAAATTCAGTAAAATACACAAACATCTCAGTAATAAACACAACCACTGATTGACAATATTCACCAGTGTACTGACACTACTGACCATCTCATTATAAACTCCTGTACTCTAAATGAAAACCGAACTTGTGTGTGTGTGTGTGTGTGTGTGTGTGTGTGTGTGTGTGTGTGTGTGTGGTGTCCACAGGCTCATGTGTTACTGATGTTGCTCACAGTTGCAGCGACTATCATCGCATTTATCCTGGTATTTTCATACGAACAAGACTGGAGTGGGGTAAACACTACACACAAAACAGCTACACACACTATATATTACACTACACACAAAACAGCTACACACACTATATATTACACTACACGCAAAACAGCTACACACACTATAAATTACACTACACGCAAAACAGCTACACACACTATATATTACACTACACACAAAACAGCTACACACACTATATATTACACTACACGCAAAACAGCTACACACACTATATATTACACTACACACAAAACAGCTACACACACTATATATTACACTACACACAAAACAGCTACACACACTATATATATTACACTACACACAAAACAGCTACACACACTATATATTACACTACACACAAAACAGCTACACACACTATATATATTACACTACACACAAAACAGCTACACACACTATATATTACACTACACACAAAACAGCTACACACACTATATATTACACTACACACAAAACAGCTACACACACTATATATTACACTACACACAAAACAGCTACACACACTATATATATTACACTACACACAAAACAGCTACACACACTATATATTACACTACACACAAAACAGCTACACACACTATATATTACACTACACACAAAACAGCTACACACACTATATATTACACTACACACAAAACAGCTACACACACTATATATTACACTACACACAAAACAGCTACACACACTATATATTACACTACACACAAAACAGCTACACACACTTTATATTACACTACACACAAAACAGCTACACACACTATATATTACACTACACACAAAACAGCTACACACACTATATATTACACTACACACAAAACAGCTACACACACTATATATTACACTACACACAAAACAGCTACACACACTATATATATTACACTACACACAAAACAGCTACACACACTATATATTACACTACACACAAAACAGCTACACACACTATATATTACACTACACACAAAACAGCTACACACACTATATATTACACTACACACAAAACAGCTACACACACTATATATTACACTACACACAAAACAGCTACACACACTATATATTACACTACACACAAAACAGCTACACACACTTTATATTACACTACACACAAAACAGCTACACACACTATATATTACACTACACACAAAACAGCTACACACACTATATATTACACTACACACAAAACAGCTACACACACTATATATTACACTACACACAAAACAGCTACACACACTATATATATTACACTACACACAAAACAGCTACACACACTATATATTACACTACACACAAAACAGCTACACACACTATATAATACACTACACACAAAACAGCTACACACAATATATATTACACTACACACAAAACAGCTACACACACTATATATATTACACTACACACAAAACAGCTACACACACTATATATATTACACTACACACAAAACAGCTACACACACTATATATTACACTACACACAAAACAGCTACACACACTATATATTACACTACACACAAAACAGCTACACACACTATATATATTACACTACACACAAAACAGCTACACACACTATATATATTACACTACACACAAAACAGCTACACACACTATATATATTACACTACACACAAAACAGCTACACACACTATATATATTACACTACACACAAAACAGCTACACACACTATATATTACACTACACACAAAACAGCTACACACACTATATATATTACACTACACACAAAACAGCTTCACACACTATATATTACACTACACACAAAACAGCTACACACACTATATATATTACACTACACACAAAACAGCTACACACACTATATATTACACTACACACAAAACAGCTACACACACTATATATATTACACTACACACAAAACAGCTACACACACTATATATATTACACTACACACAAAACAGCTACACACACTATATATTACACTACACACAAAACAGCTACACACACTATATATATTACACTACACACAAAACAGCCACACACACTATATATTACACTACACACAAAACAGCTACACACACTATATATTACACTACACACAAAACAGCTACACACACTATATATTACACTACACACAAAACAGCTACACACACTATATATTACACTACACACAAAACAGCTACACACACTTTATATTACACTACACACAAAACAGCTACACACACTATATATTACACTACACACAAAACAGCTACACACACTATATATTACACTACACACAAAACAGCTACACACTATATATTACACTACACACAAAACAGCTACACACACTATATATTACACTACACACAAAACAGCTACACACACTATATATTACACTACACACAAAACAGCTACACACACTTTATATTACACTACACACAAAACAGCTACACACACTATATATTACACTACACACAAAACAGCTACACACTATATATTACACTACACACAAAACAGCTACACACACTATATATTACACTACACACAAAACAGCTACACACACTATATAATACACTACACACAAAACAGATACACACAATATATATTACACTACACACAAAACAGCTACACACACTATATATATTACACTACACACAAAACAGCTACACACACTATATAATACACTACACACAAAACAGATACACACAATATATATTACACTACACACAAAACAGTACACACAATATATATTACACTACACACAAAACAGCTACACACACTATATATATTACACTACACACAAACAGCTACACACACTATATAATTACACTACACACAAAACAGCTACACACACTATATATTACACTACACACAAAACAGCTACACACACTATATATTACACTACACACAAAACAGCTACACACACTATATATATTACACTACACACAAAACAGCTACACACACTATATATATTACACTACACACAAAACAGCTACACACACTATATATATTACACTACACACAAAACAGCTACACACACTATATATATTACACTACACACAAAACAGCTACACACACTATATATATTACACTACACACAAAACAGCTACACACACTATATATTACACTACACACAAAACAGCTACACACACTATATATATTACACTACACACAAAACAGCTTCACACACTATATATTACACTACACACAAAACAGCTACACACACTATATATATTACACTACACACAAAACAGCTACACACACTATATATTACACTACACACAAAACAGCTACACACACTATATATATTACACTACACACAAAACAGCTACACACACTATATATATTACACTACACACAAAACAGCTACACACACTATATATTACACTACACACAAAACAGCTACACACACTATATATATTACACTACACACAAAACAGCCACACACACTATATATTACACTACACACAAAACAGCTACACACACTATATATTACACTACACACAAAACAGCTACACACACTATATATTACACTACACACAAAACAGCTACACACACTATATATTACACTACACACAAAACAGCTACACACACTTTATATTACACTACACACAAAACAGCTACACACACTATATATTACACTACACACAAAACAGCTACACACACTATATATTACACTACACACAAAACAGCTACACACTATATATTACACTACACACAAAACAGCTACACACACTATATATTACACTACACACAAAACAGCTACACACACTATATATTACACTACACACAAAACAGCTACACACACTTTATATTACACTACACACAAAACAGCTACACACACTATATATTACAATACACACAAAACAGCTACACACTATATATTACACTACACACAAAACAGCTACACACACTATATATTACACTACACACAAAACAGCTACACACACTATATAATACACTACACACAAAACAGATACACACAATATATATTACACTACACACAAAACAGCTACACACACTATATATATTACACTACACACAAAACAGCTACACACACTGTCCATGTTGAACATCCAGTGGTCAGTATGAGAGAATTGGACTCAAATCACCAAATTTTAACTGCTCTCATACAAGATACACACATTTGTGTATGTCGAGTTACACAGTCATCACCTTCTACAAACCCTCACTTTTGTGAGATACTGTACATCCATACAATTGTACACTTTGCATTGCACTCTATACTGTCCATGTACAATACACAATAGATTACATAATGCACAATACACACTATACTGTATGACTACACAATACAATACAATGTACACTGTGTATATATATTACACACTGCACCTTACATTATACATGTGTAATACACACTGCACAGTCTATCGCATTGTGTGTGTGTGTGTGTGTGTGTGTGTGTGTGTGTGTGTGTTTTAGGGAGCTCATCCAGTTCTGGGTTGTTTGGTGATGATCCTGAGCTTTGCTCAACCCATTGGTGCCATGTTCCGCTGCACACCACAGGATGAGAGGTGAGAGAGCGAGAGAGAGAGAGGGAGAGAGAGAGAAAGAGATAAATGAATACAGAAAACAAGACACATAGCTAGCATGATGCTCATTACTTTGTCCCCTGTAGGAGGTTTGTCTTCAACTGGATTCATTCCATCAATGCATTAGCGATTAAAGGGTTAGCAGGTGAGAACGCTACTCTCGTCTTTCATCCTTTCTTTAATTTTATTTTGTCTTTCTACATTTACCTAAATATTATCTCGTTCCATCTCGTGCTCAGTGGCGGCAATCTTCACCGGTCTCATGCTGGCTGACAGCTCAGAGTCACAGTGGATGCCGAAGGTGATGGGTGGATTTGTGGCCTGGGAGGCGCTGCTTTTTCTCTGCCAAGATTTATACCACAAATACAGTCAAAAGGGTAAAAGCTTTCACATTCATCACCTTCTACACACTCATCACCTTCTACACACCCATCACCTTCTACACACCCAACACCTTCTACACACCCAACACCTTCTACACACCCAACACCTTCTACACACCCATCACCTTCTACACAGTCATCACCTTCTACACACCCAACACCTTCTACACACCCAACACCTTCTACACACTCATCACCTTCTACACAGTCATCACCTTCTACACACTCATCACCTTCTACACACTCATCACCTTCTACACACTCATCACCTTCTACAAACCCATCACCTTCTACACACTCATCACCTTCTACACAGTCATCACCTTCTACAAACCCAACACCTTCTACACACTCATCACCTTCTACACAGTCATCACCTTCTTCACACCCATCACCTTCTACACACCCATCACCTTCTGCACACTCATCACCTTCTACAAACCCATCACCTTCTACACAGTCATCACCTTCTACACAGTCATCACCTTCTACACAGTCATCACCTTCTACAAACCCATCACCTTCTACACAGTCATCACCTTCTACACACTCATCACCTTCTACAAACCCATCACCTTCTACACACCCATCACCTTCTACACAGTCATCACCTTCTACACACCCAACACCTTCTACACACCCAACACCTTCTACACACTCATCACCTTCTACACAGTCATCACCTTCTACACAGTCATCACCTTCTACACACTCATCACCTTCTACACAGTCATCACCTTCTACAAACCCATCACCTTCTACACACTCATCACCTTCTACACAGTCATCACCTTCTACAAACCCAACACCTTCTACACACTCATCACCTTCTACAAACCCATCACTTTCTACACACTCATCACCTTCTACACAGTCATCACCTTCTACAAACCCAACACCTTCTACACACTCGTCACCTTCTACACACTCATCACCTTCTACACACTCATCACCTTCTACAAACCCAACACCTTCTACACACTCGTCACCTTCTACACACCCATCACCTTCTACACACTCATCACCTTCTACACAGTCATCACCTTCTACAAACCCAACACCTTCTACACACTCATCACCTTCTACACACTCATCACCTTCTACACAGTCATCACCTTCTACAAACCCAACACCTTCTACACACTCATCACCTTCTACACACCCATCACCTTCTACACACTCATCACCTTCTACACAGTCATCACCTTCTACAAACCCAACACCTTCTACACACTCATCACCTTCTACACAGTCATCACCTTCTACACACCCATCACCTTCTACACACTCATCACCTTCTACACAGTCATCACCTTCTACACACTATAACCTTTTATACCCCCAACACCTTCTACACTCCCATTACCTTCTACACACCCACCACCTTCTAAACACCCACCACCTTCTACACACCCAACACCTTCTACACACCCATCAGTTTTTACACACCTATCACCTTCTACACACTCACCACCTTCTACACACCCATTGCCTTCTACACACCCATCACCTTCTACACACCCAACGCCGTCTACACACTCTTTGCCTTCTACACACTCATCGCGTTCTACACACCCAACGCCTTCTACACACCCATCACCACACACACACACTCATTCTTCTTACCTTATAAGTTTTTTTTTGTTTTTCAGATATGGACAGCTGCAGTGTTGGAGGGGTAAGTGTGTGTGTTTGTGTGTGTGTGTGTGTGTGTGTGTGTGTGTGAAATCATCTCAGGATTTACCTCCACTATTACCTCTTTTTTAGGTGGGAACAGGCGTACTCCTGCTCCTGCTCTTCTTCTTGGGGAACCTGGCGTTCCTTGTGGCTCTGCTTGTCGGAATTGGAGCATCGTAACCATGGAAACAAGGAACCCATTATTAAAAAAATTATAAATAGAAGTTCAGGATTTTTGTTTTTGTAGTCAGGTAAATACTCTGTAAACATAAAATAATCCCTGAGTTTGTTTCTATTTGTTTTGATTTTTTCAGTTTATTCATAACAGGGTTTTTTTTTCTGTTTGGGATATGTTTTCATTTTTTATTTCAATTACCCTTCCATAACTTCCCTCTGGTGCTGTATTGAGGTCATGTTCATGTTTATTAACAACAGCATGCCCCAGTGTTTTATTCCTCTTTTATCACTGTTACAGTGAATTTATTAGGAGTATAAAATCATCTATAATCATTTTACAGTTACATTTCATGCTCATAAAACAAGTTTTTATTTTTATAATAGCATCTATAAATGGTTATTCTCTCTCCAGCCCGTTTCTGTTCTCTTTTCCTCAGAGAAAGAATAAATAAATAAATGTGGCTTGATGATAGATCTGACCAAAGCTAGTCGTGTCAAAAAGAAAGCAACTGTATTTTTCTTGTGAATAATTTTCGTGAGTGTAAAAAAATGGACTTTAAATTGTTTGGAAACGGCCTTATAACCCTTCCCAGGTTGACTCTCTTGATTTTTTTTTATCCTTCTGATGTCTTTCCTTTTTGTCAATATTTTAACACACACCTGCTCCAGACCATTGAACTGCTAAAACTTGGGCTGTTATAGAGGCACTCACACTTGCTAATGATCACTTAAAATAAGTGCATTTAATTAGTGCCACCTGGCTGCCTCTGAATCCTTATATAATCAGTAAGGGTGCAATACGTTTTTCACAATCGTTTTCTTTATGTTCTTCTATTATATGTCACCTGATGTTGTTCCTCTGAGGTTGTATTCACCTAATTCTAAGACATAGTGTGGAAAACAAGATTTTTATTACATCTTGATACTTAACACTATATAGAATTCAACAGGGTGTACTTTCTTTTTCACATGACTGTAAGGAATAATCAGGGAGAAAAAATGGTGTGTGTGTGTGTGTGTGTGTGTTACATTTTCTGTTTGAATGAAAATATTTGCCTTTAAAAATATGATATTTATGAATTTATTATGTTTAGAAAGATGGATGCAAATGTTCGCTATAATTGTAAACATCTTTTGAACACGAACAAACCAGAGCTGGAAACAAGGTTTATTTCTTTATTTTGAACTAAGGGTGTACAAACTTTTGCCACTAAACTTTATCTATGCATTGTATAGAACAGAGTTCTGCATATGTATGATGTTTTGTATTTCTATATACTATACTGCCTTTTGAATCGTAGTTTGTTTTTCATATATGATCCATGCCATATATATATATATATACAGTATATACTTATATAATATAAAAATATACACATATATGAAATTCTATTTTAAATTAAATATATTAAATTCTTTTCTAAATCTGACTCTTTTCTCATTAGTAGTATTTTGGTATTGTTTATTTTATTTTTTTTTTTAGTTTATTGTCAGGTGGTCATATATGTATAAAATTACCAAAAGTATACATACACCTGACCACATCTTCCATCTATATGTGGTTCATCTAGACAAATTTGGAAACAATTCTAAAGACATCCTTGGAAGGTGGTGGCATGAAATATTCCCTTCCCCAACTAGGAGACCCAAACTACTATTTAAATTAATTATTTTTATTTTTATAGTCTGTTTAATGATGGACATTGTCCCAAAGCAGTTTTTTTTTCAAAGATAAACAAGTTATGAAGTTGGAATGTTTAGTTTCTATAAGTTCCTTTCTTATAAGTTTTGTCCCTAACTATCGAGCCAGTGGCGAATGTGGTGAAGGAAAAACTTCCCGTAACTTTATAAAGAAGAAACCAGGCTCGACTTCATCTGGGTGGCATCAAATGTCCATCTATTACAGTTCCATCATTGTTGAGATGGATTGTTCAGTAAGAGGTGCTTCAATGCAGAACTGTTTGTGCAAACTGCTATCAATTACAGTCCAAATCCACACCATGACAATTCCTCTGTGCACAAAACCAACTTCATGAAGATCTGCTTTCCATGGGTTGGAGTGCAAGATCTTCTGCAATAGAGCTCCAACCCTTAAACACCTCTGAAATTTCTTGGAATGTTGACTGCACTCCAGGCCTCCTCACCTCACTTACATCAGTACCTGACTTTTGTATCTAAATGAATACAAATCTCCACATAAATCTAGTAAAACATCTTCCCTGAAAAGTGGAGCTTATTATTTCAGTGAATGGGAACTAACTGTTGAATGGGATGTTGAAAAAACATACCAATCTTATTCACTGGTGTCTCCAAACATTTGATATTAGGGTGTATGTTTTCTGTTTAAATATAAATCTCACAAAGTGAAATATTACACCTCTAGATTAGATACCACACTTTTTTGGAACAGTTAGATGTTTCATTGTTTCAAATACAAATCAAATATAGTTTCTTTATTCAGATTAGAGATGTGATACAAATCCAATTGTGTGCTAACAATCTCGTTCAGAACCACATACTTAATGGGTGGACAAATTGGAGGAATTGGGACCAGAAGGTCATGAGTTCATATCTCAGCACCATTGCCACTGATGGGTCCTTGAGCGAGGTCCTTAACCCGCAGCTGTAAGTTGCGCTGGATAAGAGCGGCTGCCAAATACAAAGAAAAAAATGAGAACCTGCCTCTTTATATTTTATCTTTTTATCTTGGCCCTCATTATTCTGCCATGAGCTTAACATCAAGTTCACAGGAAAACACAGTGTCTTCTTTCACCCGGCTGATTTTTATCTCAGACCGCAGTCACACTGAGTGTGTTTATGGTTCACTATAAAGGAGTATGAAAGCTTGAAACAGGTCATCTGGACTTTGCTCCGAGGAACACACCTGAGTGCTGATTAGGAGGCTGGAGAACGAACCAGAATTGATATCGGTGAAGAATTTTACTTCAACCAGAAGAAAAAAGTAAATCTTATACATGCGTGACACTCAGGGTTTCTGTAGAAGTGGTGTGATAAGATAGAACCTTATCATCAGCACCCTCTGGTGTCTCTATGCTTTCTGTAGATATCTTGTTCCCCAGCGTGAGGTCAGGGTGACCAACTGTGTGTGAAGTTTCCACCTCACCAACATGTAAATGCTTATCACATGCATGTACCCCCCACACACACACATGCATATACAGTATCTGGATAAAGATCTAAGCTTCCGTAGAGGCAAGGAGAGAAAACATACATGCATGAAGAGCTGGGCTTCTGTAGAGGCAAGGGTAGAAATTATACTTGGATGAAGATCTGGGCATCTATGGAGGCAGTGAGTTGGAATATATAAAAAAAAAAAACAAACTAATAATTAAATTCTTCAACAAAGGAACATCTCTTGAATAATATTGGACAATCTCATTTTTCTTATGCTGAATAATGACTCAAAGAATGTTCTAGAAACTTCGAGCTGCTGAGCAAATAAGAGCAAAATATATACAAAGGAAAATCTCCCTTGACGATATTAGGAATTAGGAAGAAACATTGAGGGGAACAAGACTCAAACGGGAACCCATCCTTATCCTCAGCACCAAATGTCCATCGATCACAGTTCCATCATTGTGAATTTGATCAACTGTTTACTGATGAAGACTTGAGTGTAAATCTGTTCATGGTAATTGTAGTCCTAAACCAAAATACTACATGTAGACTGTTTATATTATTTACCCACATCATCTTAATGGTTCTTGAGTTTAACCCTCCACAAAAACAGCATGGATTGGGCACGTTCCCAAAGCATCAAGTTCCTGAAAGCAAACTGCATCTATTACAACTGGTCTAGGTCTAAACTGCAGTTTAGTTCTTTCATTTCAAAAACATTTGGCATCATGAAACAAAGAACTTCTTCTTTCGGCTTTTCCCATTAGGGGTCTCCACAGCGGATCATCTGTCTCCATCCCCCCTGTCCTCTACATCTGCCTCTTTCACACCAACTACCTGCATGTCTTCCCTCACCACATCCATGAACCTCCTCCTTGGTCTTCCTCTTTTCCTCCTTCCTGGTGTCTCCATCCTCAGCATTCTCCTACTGATATACCCCATGTCCCTCCTCTGCACATGTCCAAACCATCTCAATCTCACCTCCCTCACCTTGTCTCCAAAACATCCTACATGCACTGTCCCTCTAATAAACTCATTTCTAATTCTGTCCATCCTCGTCACTCCCAACATCTCAACATCTTCAGCTCTGCTACCTCCAGCTCCACCTCCTGTCTTTTACTCAACACCACTGTCTCTAAACCATACAACATCTCAGGTCTCACCACAGTCCTATAAACTTTCCCTTTCACTCTTGCAATTATCCTTCTATAACAAATCAATCATGAAACGAAGAACACAACAAATAAAACCCAGAACTGTTGAGGAGCTTGAATACTGTATATGGGACAACATTACAGACAAAACTGGGCAGTGATAGAGGAAGTGAAGGGTTGATGCACCATGTTCAGGGTCATGTTGAAGAAGTGAGCGATTATTGCGTTAGGTTGGATGTTGTTATTGTGTGTTATATTGCTGGAGTCGTTTCTCCGCTGTGGCTTTCGGTGCAGAATGTTATTCCTCACATCTCGCCCACACACTCCGTCCTGAGAGACTCGTAACTGAAGGAAATATGAAGCCATGTGTTGTGTTCGGCTTGGAGTGATCTAATTAGCACATAATCACACCTCCTGTGCACAATGTTCCCCTAAAGCACTGTGTGAAGAACACACACACACACACACACACACACACACACACACACACACACACACACTGCATCGTCTCAGCTTTAAACAGCAACAATCCACCATTTTGTGCAAAGACTTGAAAATTTTTTTTAATTATTTTCTTACAGCACCACATCACCAGGTGTTTCATCAAATATTCAATGGCATGTTCACAAATCACACATTAGTCTTATGACCAGGTGTCCACGAACGTTTTTTTATAGAGAATGTATTTTTATACGTATGGAGTGGGCATGTGGGTTCTTCAGGGCTTGAGATAAAAAGAGAAAAACCACAGAAGCTCTTACAGGTTCCCACAAGGCCCAATTCAATTCATATTCCATTTCCACTTCATAAAATGCTACTAAAAAGATTTAAGATCCACTGACCTTGAAGTGACCCTTAATAAATGGTGTTATTGGATAAGATATTTGTGTTCCTTCAGGAGAACATGGTGACACAATGGTCTAAGTGGTAAACATGCTAGCTTGTACACCGGTATGCTATTGCACCATCTGACCAGTAGAGGTCACACTTTACTCAATGATTACTGAAGATAGAGGTCTTAAAAAACACACAGACACCGCAGTGACATATCATATTTTTGAAATATCATGTCGAAGTGGGACCAGTGATGAAAATAATGTGTTAATTTACCTTGGGATTTGAACCCATGATCATCCCAGAGCAAAATCCTCTGATTCCTGATCATGTTCTACATTTAAAGTGATCAAGTCAAGTCAAGAAGCTTTTATTGTTATTTCTACCATATATAGCTGACGCAGTACACAGTGAAAACAAGGCCACGTTCTCCAAAACACTGGTGATTAGAATCCAGAGATACAGGATACTTTTGAAGGAAAATATATATGATATATGATGACAAGCACTTCCATCTAATACTGTATAAGAACCAAAATATGCTATTGCACCATCTGACCAGCAGAGGTCACACTATACTCAGTGATAACCGAAAATAGCGGTCTTGTACAAAAAGACGACGCATATCGTAGGTTTGAATGCTAATGTCAAAGTAGGGGGTCAGTCATTAAATTAAGGGGTTTAATGGCCTTGGGATTTGAATCTATGATCATCCCAGATACCAAACCTCTTATTCCTGATCATGTTCTTCAGTTCAAGTGATGATGGAGCTCTGTGTTGTGTGATGTTGCTCTATATTGTTTTATGGAGCACCAGGGTTCTGGAGAAACGTCGTCTCATTTCACTGTGTACTGCGACAGCTATATACAGTATGGTTGAAATGACAATAAAAGCTTCTTGACTTGACTTGAAAATAGGAATCCAGAGATGCAGGATTCTGAACAGCGGTGGACGAAGTACACAAACCATTTACCTGAGTTACAGTAGAGATCCATTTAGGGAAATATACATTTTTTAACTTTTACTTGAGTAAAAGTACAAACGATTTTGCCTTTAAATGTACTTAAGTGTCGAAAGTAGTGATTTATTATAACTATAATGTTGCTATTATCATTTTTATCACAAGACTCTTCACTTTATTACCTCAGCTTATGTGAAAAGACTCGAATGTGACTCTCAGCACACTGATCTATTAATAGAACGATATTAATGACTCAAACACTGATTGATTTCTATTACAATTATCATGAACCCACGTGTGTGGTGGTGAGTTCGAGTCTGAAGTTTCTTCATCATTTATTCCTCTCTAAATGTTCTGCTTGATGCTGAACTGATGCTGAACTGAATGTTGGTGACCAGTAGATACACCAATCGCACGCCAATCAGAACGAGTGTAAAACAGAGCGTCCGCTCGATCCTGATTGTTTGACCAGTTATTTATTTGTCCACAAATAAATAAGAAGGAACGACTGATTTTGCAAAATGTAAAGTAAAAATGAAGATATTTGACTTTTCAAATGTAGTGAAGTTTAAGACCCAAATAAAAACACTTCAGTAAAGTACAGATACATGAAAAAGCTTTTTAAGTACATTAAAGAATTTCATTTACTTAATTATTGTCCACCAGTGATTATAAAGGACTTCAATACAAGAGCCTTGACCTGATACTGTATAAGAACGAAAGCACAGTGTGTGAATGGTATCATAAATGGAAACAAGGTGGCGAGATGTTAGTGTTATGGAATCTCTCAGCAAACATCTGTAAGTCTCAGGGGTTCTGATGTCAAAATAGTTTTCTACAAACAAAAGCTGAGATGGTCTGTGGAGCAATCGGTGAACACAGCTTTGCTTCTTTCTTTGATACACATCAGACATCTTCAGGTCAGCATCAACCTCCTGCTCTCTTTCTATACATTTCTCATTTCCCAGTTCACACCACATTGCATTGTGGACATTTGTGTTCATCAGCCACAAGGGTGTTAGTAACGTCAGGTAGTGATGGAGGTGAGAAGGTGAGGAGGACTGGGGTGCAGTCGGTGTTTACATTCAACCCAAAGGTGTACAGTAGAGTTGGAGCTCTATTGCAGGAGATCTTCCACTACAAACCATGTATAGCATTTCTTAATGGATCTGACATTGTGCACAGGTTTGGGTTTGAAAGCAAAATTGTATCATATCGCATCCAAAGACGTTCTGTACAATTAAGTGCTTCCAGATCTGTGGGAACAGTTTGGACAAGAACCAAATATGGCAAGAATGGTCAGGTGTCCCAATACATTTTCTCCATATAGTGTATTTCTCTCCAATATGATTAGGTAATTACATAATGAGCAGTGGTGGTTTAATGGTTAAGACCCTGGTTGCTGATCAGAAGGGTTCAAGCCCCAACACCACCAAGATGCCACTGGTGGGTCCTTGACCCAGGCTGATTGTACACTCTGACCTTGATTCCAAAGCAATAATCTGCTATTACATTTACATTTAGAAGACACCCCTATCCAGAGTGACATACAAAAGTTTTTTGAAGGCTCCATCAATGATTACATCAACACTGGTTTACTTGGTTGCGAACATCAGATACAGTACCATCAACCTAAAAAACTGTTGGAAGGAATTATAAAACTATTTTTTTTATTTTTATAAAACAAACATGGAAAGTTGGCACTAGGTCAGAAAAACATCTGGCATCTAGGGGAAGTCTATTCCACCACCTTGGTGCCAGAACAGGAATAGTTTTGATGTATACCTAACTTCACCTGTAGGGGAGGTGGTAGCTTAGTGTTTAAGGCACTTGTACTTTGGTTTTGAAGGTCATAGTTCAAATCCCAGCTACACCAAGATGCCACTCCTGGGCCCCTAAACAAGCCCTTTAACCCCATAACTGCTCCGTTGTATGAATATCAATGTAAGTCGCTCTGGATGAGGGCATCTGCCAGATGCTTTAAATGTAAGTGTACCTCTCACTCTGAGAGATGGTGGAACCAGTCGAGCGGTGCTAGAAGATTTGAAGGAGCGTGGTGCAGTGTGAGGAGTGATCAAAACTTTGAGGTCCATTTTTCTCTTTGTAGACAATTTATAATTGGCAGACGCCTTTATGCAGAGTGACTTACAGTTATCTCAGTTATCCAGCTGAGCATTTGAGGGATAAAAGCCTTGCACAAGGACCCAGCAGTGGTAGTTTGGTAACGCTGGGATTTGAACCTATGACCTTTCAAAGAGAAGTCCAACATTTTATCCACTGAGGTAACACTTCCAGCATTGGGATTTTCTTCCTGCTCCACAGCAGTTTGCCAAAAATTTTATATTTGGGTTTAATAAAAATGAATGAATGACAAATTGTATCTTTTATCTCTTTATAATTACATCCGTTTAAACAGTTCCATCTTGTAGAAGAAAAGAAAACCGAAAACTTCATTTCAATCACTGTACATCTCTTTCGAATGAGCCGTCGCTACGGAAACGATATGAACCAGCGCTACAGTCAGAGCTGCTCTTATAGAGAATGAATCCCAATCTACAGCTCGGCGCCATCAAACGACTCAATATTTCACCCAGAGCATTGAAGGAGATTTATAAAGAACCTCCTAAGAACATAATAATTGCCCGCTGTTAAGATTTTACTCACGCTATCATTATAAAATCATTGCAGTTTTTTACTCAAAATCTCCTTCAAGCGAGTTTGTTCACGGCCACAAATCAGGAGGCCGACTGGCAACGAAGGTCGAATCATTTCTAACCAAAAAAAGAAAAAAGTTCCAATCGCTAAGAAATCAATTGCTGCAATGGTGTATTTCTTCTGCGAAGGCCAGAACGTCTTTCCATGGGATCTGAAGTGACTGTAAAAGCGATTGAATTTCTGAAACGTCCAAGAACGGCGACCTCGTGGTCATTGTTCCGGACGATTGTGAAGGAGAGGAAAAAGAAGAAAATACGGCCTTTGTTTGAATTGCAAATACGAAAAGACCATTAATCCTGAGTGGAAATATTTAATTAGACGATGTGGCGCTAATGGAGCAGCGAGATCTCTGGCCTGTTAGTGCACAGTAGGGGGTGATGAAGCTGTTTAAAGTCTGCAGAATCGGAATCCTAATGCGTGTCCAAACAGCGCATTAGGAGCTTTGTCCTGGCTACCGAGGTGGCCGTTTTCCTGAAGAAGAAAAAGCCTGCTAGAGATTGCTTTCAAATCATCTGGCAGATTAGTGTTTGGAAGTCAGCGTGCGGGGAACAGGGGGATGAGTCATCGCCAGGAGTTCAGTAATGAGCTCTACAATCGCACTTTATTTACTAACATTATCCTGTTTAGAAGCAGCAAATCGGATGCTGTGTGTCATCAGCTGCAGTGGTGAAAATACGGTGGACGTAATGAGGACTGGTCTGGACACCGAACAGGGAATTTTTGTACCTCGTCGTCGTCAACGCTGGCAGGATTCCACTTCAAACTGTATTTCTCACATACACAGTTATACAGAGTACGACATGAAGCGAAATGTTTTTTTTTTTTTATAACTGTCCAACATGTAAACATGAAAAATAGAAATAGAATATAAAGATAAAAGAAAGTAAAATAAATAAATAACAATAAAATTAAGTATAAAGTATGTATACAAGTATATTAAAAGTATAACTCAAAAGTATGAAGATAAGGTTAAGAATAATATATATATATTTTATTAGAAGCAGGAAAATAAAGTTTGACAAATTGTGACGTCTAGACGTCTGGGTCAGAGCATTTCCAAAACTGCAGCTCTTGTGGGATGTCCCTGGTCTGCAGTGGTCAGAATCTATCCAAAGTGCTTCAAGGAAGGAACAGTGGTGAACCGGCGACAGGGTCGTGGGCGGCCGAGGCTCATTGATGCACGTGAGGAGCGAAGGCTGGTCCGTGTGGTCCGATCCAACAGACGCTCCAAGTTCATGTCGTTTATGATCGACAGGTCAGAACTGTTTTATGGGCAAAAGGGGACCAACACAATATTAGGCAGGTGGTCATAATGTAATGGCTGATCAGTGTGTGTATATTTATAAATTTAAATTGAGAAAATATACAATTTTAAGGAAAATAATAAGTAATTCTGAATTTGATGGCTGCAACACGTCTCAAAAGTTCATCGTTATTAAAATTTAACAGTTGGAAAAAACATTTTGCAAGTAATGAGGTTAATTGACAGCAGGTCAGTAAGATGATTGGGTATAAATAGTGTATTTTAGAAGTAGTTACTCTCAGAAGTAAAGATTGGCAGAGCTTCATCAATCTATGAAAGACTGTGTCTACAAATTCTGGAACAATTTCTGAATAATGTTTAACATCAAATTACAAAAGAGTTCGTCATTTCCAGAACATAAAATCATCAAAAGTTTCAAAAAATCTGGAGAAATCTCCGTGCACAAGGGACACGTACGAAAATCAATATGGGACTCTCACTGCATTTAAATGCAGGTTAAAGCTTGAGCCAAAGCTTATTTACTATGCACTGAGGCAAAGTAAAGAATATCAAAAAGTGAAATAAAGCTGCTGATGGCGTTTCGTGGGACATGTTTCTGGATCATAAGAGCTACTATAAGTACAAAAATTCCAAATGTGTGCAGGGCACAATATAAGATATGTAAGTGTAGAATATATGATATGTATATATATATATATATATATATATATATATAGATATATAGATATATAGATATATAGATATAGATATATATATAGATATAGATATATAGATATATAGATATATATATATAGATATATATATAGATATAGATATATAGATATATAGATATATAGATATATATATAGATATAGATATATAGATATATAGATATATAGATATAGATATATATATAGATATAGATATATAGATATATAGATATATATAGATATAGATATAGATATACAGTACAATCATATATATGTCTATATTTATACAGAGACGGTACAGAAAGACACAACACTGAGGTAAGTTAATGTACAATGAGGCTGGCTGTAGGTGGATGCACGTGCAGATATTCTCATAAAGAAACATGAAATAACATGAAACTGGGACACAACAGACATCCATAGGTTTTAGCAGACACCTGAATACAGACTGACTTTTATCTCATTCATACAACTGAGCAGCTCTGCGGTTACAGGCTTTGTTTAGGGGCCCAGGAGTGGCAGCTTGATGTGGTCCAATGCCTTAACCACTAAAGCACCACCTCCCTAATGACATTAGTGTGAGAATTAGACAAGAACAACAACCATTGAAAGCCCAATAGGAGTCTCATGTAATGCATGGAATACATGATAGCAGAGGTGGACACAAATGCAGGGTAGGAACATTTATTATAAATAAACCAACAAATCCAAAACATCAAGACAACACGAAAACGTGAAAACAGCCAAAGGTTGGGTGATTAACGAACAAGGAAACGTTCACGAGGCAAGAAAAAGAACGAGAAAAGGAAAATAAGATCAATAACCGGAAACACATGAAATATGGAACATAAACAGCTTGATAATTGCAGTGAATCTGAACAAGTTTGCCTGAATGTTCAAAGTGTGGAGTCTTTTATGGTTAATGAGACATGTGCATTTTTCTTTTGTTTCTATGCAACAAACTATGCAAAAGGCAAAAACACACAAGAAGTGGACAGTGAACGAGTGAAAGAAAGTTCTATGGAGTCCAAATGGGACATTTGTGTCTCTAACAGAAGAACTTGTGTAGGAAGGAGAACAGGAGAGAAGATGTGATCAGACTCCCTCACCCCCACACTCACACATGGAGGTGGATGTTGAATAGTTTGGGGTTGTTTTGGAGCAGGGAAGGTTCCGGAAAGTGAAAGGAATCCTGAACCAACATGACTCCCATTCCATACTTCAACATACAACATGCAGATCGTTCTGGACTCATTGGAAGAGACTTTACCGTACAACAAGATGTTGAGCTGAATCGTACTTCCAAGTTCTGTAAGCGTTATTGCTGTTTGCATTCAGGAAAGCAAACAGTCATCTGGAGTGTCATTTATCATGAAAGCGCATCTAAATCCTAGTGAACTTCTCTGGCATGAACTGGAACACAAGAAAGAAATCTCCAACTAGTGAAGAAAGTATTCCAGCTGAAGTTTGGATTAACAAACTGTTCGGATGCTATGAAGCTTTATTTCACAGACATTACAAGGAACCAATGATTAGACAGAGGCAGTAAATGGGTTTGTTTGTAAGCCTGATGGCCTGTAGATAAAAACTCATTTAAAGTTCTGGCTTAACCACTCTTATAGCATCATGCTGAAGGTAGGAGTGTGAAATGGCTGTATTTGGGGGTGACTATTAATCTTGATGATGTTGATTGCTCTCTTAAAGTCTCTGGTCTGGGAAAGGCTCTCCAATGTTACTAAGGTTGTTCCAGATACAGTTTTGGTAGCTTGCACCACCCACTGTAGAGCCGTATAATTATGTTCCTAATGCACTCTATGAAGCTATGTGTGAAAAACATCCATTAAAAGACCAATAGTGTTCCAAATTACTAACCTTAAAATAACTGGATAGTAGGGAAGATATCTATTTTCAGCCGCCTGCCTAAATTATGTTAGTACATTCCAAACAGTGTTACTAAACATCAGGTGGCTAGCAATTATTTAGTTACATGCGTTAACCATTACACATTATAAAGGCATAATATATTTGAGGGATTCCAAAAGTTGTAATCAGTGACCATAGCAGGCAGAGCTCAGGCTACATAGTGGATAATCTACAGGGTGGGTGAAAAGTAAAGTAACCATTCAATATTTAATGGCTATAGAACTTGGTGACCTTATATAAATGCAGGATGGTGCACCACCCCATTTTGTTGGTACTGTATGTGTTTGGTTAGACCAGCATTTTCCAGGACGTTGGCTGGGTCGACGTGGACCTCATGAATGGCTTTTAAGAAGTCAAGATCTCAGTCCATGTGATTTGGCTCCATATAGGAGGAGGTGTACAGGATAAAGCCTTGCACACTGGAGGACTTGGAGGCATGGATTCAGGAAGTTCTCAGCAAATGACTTCCTTTAGAAGACTGACTGTGTATAACAGATAAAACCATGAAGGATGTTAAAACAGCACTCAGAAAACAAGACTAATTGGGTAATCTGAACTAAATGATGTTTTGATAATATAATAATATGACCTTAATGTCACCCACAATCAGTCAGAAGGCAGAACTTGTGCAAATATTTGATTCATTATGACATCCTTCTTCGAAGTACTGCTCAGGTGGGCAGCAATTTTACATTTCAAACAACCCCTTTGTACGTGTCAGGGGTCTTGTTGCAAATTCTAATTTATTAAATCAAAGCCAGTGGTACAGAGCAGGGCCGGTTCTAGAAATTTGGATTACCTAAGCAAAATTTATATTGGAGGCCCATGGCCTTCTTTGCTCCACCTTTCAAAATAATTAAAAAGCACTTAAAACACATTTTAATTTTACAAAACCTGTTATTACTACTTTAATAGATTTACTTAAATGTGCATATTAATTAAACTTTAACAAAGTCAACACAAAGAAAAGAAAAGAAAAATATAATCTGGATCAGCTCTTCATATTATTCATTGGCCAGCGCCACCTAGCTGCAATTGATGTTTTTTCATTTGCAAACTTTTTCTTTAGTATTTCAAAAGTCAGCTCTTGATGCAATGTCAGCTCAGTTTCAATTCATAATACATACGCAAATTGAAAGTCTTTATACGTCAACGGCGTTCGCCAAAAAGTTGGATTTTGTTCATCACTATACACTGTACACGTACTATACACGTACATTCAGATAGTGGGGGTCCCACATGTAAACGCTGATATGAACTGTTTACACTTCAGGTTAGTGACATTTTGTATATACAGTGGTACCCTGGAACTCGCGTTCTGAGACCCCCACGAGTTTACAAAATCCATGATGCACCCCCGCAGCCCCTATGGTACCTTAGTAAATTCAGTAAGTTAGTTTGTTCCCTTTTGGTGTATACTCAACAAAAAGTGTGAATTATTGGACATTAATGCTTTATTTATCATTTAAAATGAACAATATAATAGTGTTTAAAAAATTGCATGAAATTTGTTAGTGAAAACAATTTAAAATGTTATTCCTAACGTTCCTCAACATTCAGTCCCGCTGCAGATTCCCACAAATTTTAAGATAATCCCCATAGCTGTTGTTAGGTTCCAAATGAAAACATGCAAATTTTCTGAGCTGTGAGTTCCGAACCGCGAATTACCAGGGGGTTGACTGTACAATGGACAAAGAGTCTTGTCTGATGCTGGCAGTAGGCAGTTGCTTGCTCTGCCTATAGCCAGCATTACCCCTGGGTACGGATGTAAATGATTAGTAATCAGGGGACTGTGAAATCTTGTGAAAAATCAGGTCATGTATTTTTTAGTCTATTGCTAAAAACTGATTTAAACACCTGTAACAACAAAACGTTGACATTTAAATGAGTGTAAACCATTGTAGGACCTGTTCAGCAGCATTGCATTGGAATCATGTTTCAGGAAATTGGGCTATGAGCTGTACAAACACGTATCACTTTGCTCCGGGTCTAATTTCATCTGCTGGATTTATGTCTGCAGATGTATTGGACATCAGAAGTCAAAACATAAATTCACCCGCTGAGACCTTCCTGCTGTTATGTAGATGCCTGTGTAGTTCAGCACAACCTCTGTACTGACATTTAGAATTAAAGACGACTACAAACCCTCCTGAATGTTCCCCTGGGCTCGCTTGACTTGCTTGTCCTAGCAGATGTTTGACTGAATGGCATGTGTCAGGGGAAGATAAAGAGGGCGAAGAAAATAGCTTGCCTATGGGTACAGCATACAAAAAGGTCAGGTCTGGGATTCTGCCTGTAGACTCTTTATATCACAGACGAGCCAAAAGAAGCGAGTGTTTCTAAACTGGTGACCTTCTAGATTCCGCATTACATATTTCACCACAAGAATATTTATTGTATAAATTACAGTAGTCCTCTAGAGCATTTCTGATCTACCCCCATTTGATGCATGGAAAGAAGGCCCGATCAGAACCATGTGCCCACCAAAGCCGGGCCATAAACATAATTAAATAGATCAATAAAAGCTTTAGATCTTCTAATAGATTTGTATCAGAATGAGTTTTCCTACAATGATGGTTATTGTTTTCTTTGTACCAGCACTTTCCAGCTGGCAGTTTGACCAGCTTGTGACAAACAAAGATGGATTTTTCAGCTCAGTTGTTCTGAGATTGTCTGTACTGGATGATTCAGCATTTCGCCTCAGAATATTAAAACTCCAATCCGTGACTCTTTTGCAAAATTCTTACATTGTCACAAAGCAATTTTTCCTGAGCTCATAAGTTCATAAGCAATCTGGAGCTTCTTTTGGGAAAATCTAGAAGCCTGGAATGAGCCCCGGGCCTTTAAACGGCACATTCACACACCCATTCAGAATCAGGGGAGAATTTGGACTTTTGGGCAGGTTATTGGCTGGTAAAAGCAAACCAGGAAACTCAAATTCAGCTTCTCCAGATTACAGTGTGAAATATGAAATGGAGCAGTTCAAATTCAAAACCTGATGTACTGGACTCAGGATACTACATGGGCTCCACAGAATGTTATAAACTCTTCACTATTCTGAGTCTGTTGCAGAAGTAGAATAGCGCACAGAGGCAGACTTGACAGGAATTTTGCACAGTATAAATCCAGTGATGATATGAAATAAAAGATTAAACACACTCCTGAGTTGCCTGTGTAGCTCGAGATAGATGATTCTTTTAGATATAGAATGCAGTAGCCGGAGTTCTCACAAGGTCGAAAAAATATGACCATATAACTTCAATCTTATCGTCCCTACACTGGCTACTTGTTAAGATTTAAATTGACTACAAACTACTGCTACTTACTTACAAAACACTAAATGGTTTAGCTCCTATTTATCTTTCTAGTCTTCTAACATGCTACAATCTGTCACACTCTTTGAGATCTCAAAACTCTAGTAGTTTCTAGAATAGCAAAGTCCACTAAAGGTGGTAGAACATTCTCACATTTAGCTCCTAAATTAGCTCCTTGGAATAGTCTTCCTGACAGTGTTCGGGGCTCAGACACACTCTCCCAGTTTAAGTGCAGATTAAAGACGTATCTTTTTAGCAAAGCCTACACATAACACACATCACATCATAACCTTGTGCTCCAGAACATCTGATCACATGCACATTATCAACTTGTGCTGTTAATATCATGAACAGCAGCTACGCTAATTTCTCTCCACTGCTTCTCTTTTTTTACCCATCCCGAGACATCCTGGGGTTGCTCCAGCTCCAGTCACGTCCCACCTCATAAAGATTATTGACCTTTGAAAAAGTAGATGCCCACAAACATCCGAACCATCTAGAGATGTACCAGTGCCATTTGGATCCCACTTCATGTGGAGTTTGGACATTAGACCTTTTTGAGTGTTTAAAGGCTCTGGCATGGAGAAGCTGGTGTTGGATTCATGATGGTCTCGGATGTTGAGCTATTTTGTTGCACAGTAGCTCCTGGTTCCATAACATCAAATGAATGTAGAAGACTGTAGAAAGAACATTACTCATAATCACACATTCCTGTGCTAATGTTAGTTCTTACTCTCCAGTGTTCTGTATTTTTTAAAGATTTATGATCACACTCTTGATGTCACCCAAATGAGGATAGGTTCTGTTTTTGAGTCTGGTTCTTCTCAAGGTTTCTTCCTCATAACATCTAACGGAGTTTTTCCTTGCCACAGTCACCCCTGGTTTCATCATCAGGGATAAACACACACCATTCACCTTAACTCTTAAATTCTCTAAAGCTGCTTTGAGACAATGTCCGTTGTGAAAATCGCTATAGAAATAAACTTGAACTTGAATGTAAAGGAAGAAAGTGTGTGAGTTTAAAAAGTAAAAGGGAAAGAGAAGTTATTTTAATTGCCCATGGTTTCAACAAAGTGGCCAAAGGGGAAATCTTAGAATTGTCCTGGTAGATCAAAAAATCCTGATGAGGGAATACATTACCTAGGATGCAGTATTTTGATCTGTTGCATGGAAAAAATGTCAAATGCCATCCTTTATGAAATGTCCATAAGACATGCTGAGATCTGAGATAAGATCTCTGCTCAGTCTGAAAGGGATAGGAGTATGAATATTGATGTAAGTATATGACCCTACCAAAAGAGTATAAATGGAAAAAATTAGATGAAAGAGATGTAGAGGTAAACACGTTCACCATTTTGGAGCATGACATTAGGAGGGCATTCAGGAGAGTGAATGTGAGGAAGGCAGCAGGACCAGATGGCATCACAGGTCAGGTTCTGAAAGCCTGCGCTGACCAAGTAGCCCCGGTGTTCACTGAGACATTCAACCTCTCACTGGAACAGTCTGTTTTCCCCTCATGCTTTAAACATTCCACCATTGTTCCTGTCCTGAAGAAGCCCCTGCCCCCCTGCCTCAACGACTACCGCCCCTGTAGCCCTGACCTCAGTAGTGATGAAGTGCTTTGAACGACTGGTCAGAGACTTCATCACTGCCTCACTACCAGACCCACTGTTACATTACAAATCTTCTACACACAACGATGAGCCACCTGGACTACAGGAAAGGGATTTATGCAGAAATGACGTTTGTGGACAGTTCAGCATTCAACACTATAGTTCCCTTCATGCTCAGCTCTAATTCGATGGTCCTGGTGCTGTGTAAATAGATCTCTAACTTCCTGACAGACAGACCACAAGCCGTATGGGTGGGCAAACACACATCATCCTCGGCACTGGAGCTGCTCAGATTTGTGTTTTGAGCCCCCTGCTGTACTCACTGTACACATATGACTGTGTGGCCACTTCCAACTCCACCACCATCATCAAGTTTGCTGACGACACTGTTGTGGTGGGCCTGATCTCCAACAACAAAGAGACGGCCTACCTACAGGAGGTTAAAAACCTGGAGAGATGGTGCCAGGAGAACAATCTTCTCCTGAACATCAGCAAGACTAAGGAGTTGATAATGGACTTCAGCATGAAGCAGGGGCGGTCATACCAACCTCTAAACATCAACGGGACCCCAGGGGAGAGAGTGGACAGTTTCTGGTACCTAGGTGTTCACATCACACAGGACCTGTCTTGGTCCTGTCACATCAACACCCTGGTAAAGAAGCCCGGCAGTTTCTGTACCATCTGAGACACTTAAGGGACTTTAAACTACCCCCTCAGGTGCTTAGGACCTTTTACACTTGCACCAATGAGAGCGTCCTGATGGGTAGCATCACTTCCTGGTTTGGGAACAGCACCATGTAGGACAGGTGAGCCCTCCAGAGGGTGGTGCGGTCAGCTAAAAGTACCATCAACACTAAGCTCCCTGACCTGCAGAAAATTTACAGCATGCGATGCCAGACCAGGGCCAGGAAGATTGTGAAGGACCTCAGCCATCCCAACAATGGACTCTTTTCTCTGTTGCGTTTAGTGAAACGCTTCTGCTCCTTTAAAGTAAACACAAAGAGATTGTGGAGGAGCTTCTTCCCACAGGACATTCAGAGTTTAAACCAGGAAACACTCAGGATCCAAAACTGGTCCACTCTCTCCATCTTCACTTTATTCCATCACTGTACAATTATTTCTGCACAACTTTTTTTGCACCATTGTATGACACCTTAACGCCGGACTGTCACTTCGACACAGTGTCACTTTATACCACACCACACTGCACATGGACACTTTAAGGACAATCACTAAATCACATTCATTTGTACTCTGTCAATATCTGCCATACTCATTCACTCATTCATACTCATTCTATACTTTACACTCTTTTATTTATTTACTTTATTTATTATTTTTTTATCCTTTTATTCTTTTTTTTTTCATGTTTAAATGTTAGACAGTAATATAAAGCATTTCACCACATGTTGTACTTTGTATGTATGTGTATGTGACAAATAAAATTTGAATTTGACCAAGTACTGAGCCTTGTGGGACATCAGTGATAAACATAAATGGAGCAGATTCTTCATGTCTCCTCCATGTTACGACAAAGACCAAGACTCCCGTCTGGAATAAAATGAGTCCTGCCAAATGCCACTAGAGGATAAAAACTGATGAAAATTTTGCTGATCTGGTAGTATGGAGCTTCTCAGTAAAGGGTTTTTTGTGGAACATGCCAGCCTGGTTTGGATCTTGGAGGTTATTCTAGTTGCAGTTGAGGATTTACAGAGGTAACACAAGTAAAATGGGCTGAAAATGGCGAGGGATTAAGAGGTGGATGGAAATAACCCTAGCTTTCTTGAATGCAATTATGACATGAGCATATGAACAAATTACATTTACTGCATCACTTTTACTTAAGTAAGTTTTGTTTCAGATATTGTACTTGAAGACATTTTAATTCATATCCGTTACTGAGTAAAAAAAGGAATGAATAAAAGGAATGCATTGGGGGAAAAGAAAACGTTCTGAATGGAGAACAAACGCACTAAGCTCACAAGAAAGAAAGATGGAGACGGACAAGACAGACGCCAGTGATTCAGACCCGACTGAAAGCAAAATGCCGTCAGATCTAAAGCTTTTCAATCCGTGTCTGAATTCTGAATCTGCATTTGCGACGCACAATGAAGCTAGCTCTTTACCAGCGCCACGATTTAAGTGTCATATGAAAGGAATAAAAAGTGTTATATAAGTAGATCTGCTGATGATGCATTAGATTTGAGCATTACTGTATAACCCATCACACACTTTCGATGAGAATGTGGTGCCCAATCAAAGCGTCTTGATTTGTTCGACGCGAGCACTCGCCATCTCGCCGTCATCCGAATCTGCATTTGTGATTTCTTTCGTTATCTTTAACAGCATTATAACAGGAGATCTTTTTTCTCCTGCAAAAGTGCTCAAAGGTCATGACCAAATCTCAAACAATACCCAATCTGATGCTTTGCTCATTTGATATTTTACATAATGTACAGAGTAACGGACACAGGCATGACCAGATTTGAGAACATTCAAATTACAAACTTCGTTGTCGTCATCCTCATCTCAACCGTCTGTGAGTATCTACACATCAGCACGTTGAGTCTTCAGGTTCGGTTCTACGCATTTTGTGCTAAAAATCACTCTGTCCTGCTTCGTGTCAGAAGGTTCTGACAGGTGGGTTTGTGGAAGGCCAATGCTGCCAGCAGTCAGTTAACCAGAATCTCAATTGTCAATTAAAATGTTGGAAAGATCAAAAGCCGCCTTCTTTGCCTTGCGGACCCTGGACTTCTTCAGTCAGCGGATCCACTATAGAAGTAGACACTGCAAAATTCACATCAGACTCATCATGGACTATGGTGTTTAATTAATTTAATAAATTTTTTATTGCACTTTAATTTGTAAAGGTGTTCATTCAATAAAAGCAACTGGGTTTGAGATTTATACACTAGAGTTTGAGAACCACACTAGAATCCTTAAAGTACATTTTAAATGATGACTTTTTACATTTACTCAAGTAGATTTTTATTCTGGTAACTTTACTTGTACCTAAAGTAAAATTTCATTGAAGTAACAACACTTTTACTAGAATGTTTTATTACTCTTTCCACCTCTGATAATTACTGATACTAGTGATGAAGAGTAGGAGGACTTGTGAGATGTGTTTGAAATGATTAGATATGGAGGGCAGGGTGACTTGAGGGATCTGTTCGGCTCATAGATGAGAAATATGTTTTACAGAAAGCATTAGACTTTGGACCAGAAGATCAAAATTTAAATTCCAGCACCATCAAACCAAGGGGTCACTGCTGGGCCCTTTAAGTTTTCACCATAAAAGTGACATGGCAGCATTTTTAGAATTGATAACAGAACAATAATTACACAACAAGATCGACAGCTGGTCAGCATTATTACGTTCCTTCTACACATTTCAAACAGCTTGAACTGAAAAACCAAGGAGAAAAGCGCCACCTTTATTGTCATCATAAGAAGTCAGCAATAAGTGGCACGGAATCAATTTCCGCTCCAGACCTCCTGAACTTATTCTGACAACTGTATAGTTTTGGAAACACCAACCAAAAAAGATGGAAATTTTTCCATACTAATCATACAGATTAGAGAGAAATATATCGACAGTTTTCCTCTCAGGCGAAAACCTTGCCATCTGCTGCTGTTGCACCCGCTATCACAAGTGTCCCACACCATCCTGGAGGACAAAACCTGTTCATCTGGAGGAACACCAAGTACAGGCTCAGGATTCATCAAGCACACAGTATCATTAATGTTAAACATGTAGGAAGAATCCAGGAATAATGATTTGTTTGGTATTATATTAGAGCTGACACGTTTATTTCGCAAAAGATGATAACTTTATTATTTTTGTAACATATATACACATATAGTATATAGTTAGACAGTGAATGCAATGTTTTATAAACCGCTGCTGTAGGAAAAGCATTTTGTCGGCAACAACTAGCAAAAGATGGACAAAAAATAATCACCATGATCACGAAAAAAATACGACAAAAAAAAAACAAAAAAACAAAAAAAACAAAATGCACTTCCGATGAATAATTACATCGTATTCACCTGCTCCTCATTTGCTGGAAACAAAATGAATAATATTCCACATCACTTAAATACACACTCCAGGCTCTAAGGTCATGAACAAATCTCAAACACATTAAAAAAAACAAGTGTTTTTTTGTTTCCTTTTTATTATTATTTTTAATACCCGAGTTGACGTTTTGCTCATTAGATATTATACACACAAGCATGACCAGATATGAGGACATTCAAATTACAATTACAAACTTCGTCGTTGTCGTCGTCGTCGTCTCAACCGTCGGTGAGTATCTATACATCAGCACGTCGAAGAGTCTTCAGGCTCGGTTCTACACGTTTTGTGCTAAAAATCACTCCGTCCTGCTTCGTGTCAGAAGGTTCTGGCAGGAGGGTTTGTGGAAGGCCACTGCTGCCAGCAGTCAGTTAACCAGAACGAGCTGTCAAAATGTGACAGATTGAAAGCCGCCTTCTTTGCTTTGCTGACCCTGGACCTCTTCAGTCAGCGGATCCACTACAGAAGTAGACACTGAGAAGAACATGTCCAGGCCACAGCAGGGGAAAATCTCAGTACGGTGCGTCGAAATGAGAAAACGGGGAAACGAGTAGAGGAGTGAAATAGACAGGTTGCATATCGTCTGGTAAAAGGAGCTGGTATTGTGCTTGATCTGTGTGGGCGTTGTGAAAACGAAGGGCATTAACCCTCGTCTTCGCTCTCCTCTTCCAGTTCCTCTTCGAAAATGTTGTCTGGTTGCCTGAAGCACTCTTCGAAAAAGTTGATCATGGATTGACTGAGGTGCTGCCTCGTCGCCTCGCTGTGGAGGAAGTGACCTTCGTCTGGATAGATCTGGGAAATGACATGGGAAGAATCGCAATGTCAAGACCGATATCAGGACACATCAGGTTTACATGCTAATGTAGATCTTATCAATCACAAAGAGAAAATGTCAACTCAACTCAACCCAATAAAATAAGACATATTCGGTTCAGAAATGCAAAATCGACAAATTAGTGCTCATGCTAGAGTTTAATGTGCTCGGGTAAGAAGGTTGTGTGAACCAAAATTATTAATTTTCCATAATGGACAACTGGTGAAAAAAGAATGTTTGTTCACAAGATGTCATACAGCAAGTTAGTTAGGGGGGGCTGAACAGCCACATGTGGAAATGGTGGCCCGATGGTTAAGGATCTGTGTTACTTATAGGAAGGTCAGTGGGCCAAGCTGCCAATGTTGGGCCCTTAAGGCAAGACCCTTAGATAGATACTTGAGGTTCCTGTTAAGGTTATACACAAGAACCATGAAGATAGATCTCGACTATAAATGATATAATCAGTCTGCTCCAGTGGCTTTGGACTCCAATCACTACGAACAGTTTTTGTTTACAAATGTCCATCAGTGAACAATGATGAAACTTTAATGAATGGGCATTCCCTATTGAGTCTGGTTCTTCAAGGTTTCTTCCTCAAACCTTCTCAGGGAGTTTTTTTTTCTTGCCACTGGCTCACTTACCAGGGATTAGAAATTGTCATAATTCTGTGAAGCTGCGATTGGACAATTGTTAAAAGTGCAATACAAATAAAACTGAATTAAATTAAATTAAACTCTTTATGGGCACATCACATGCTCCAAATCCCCACGTGTGTAATATGTGGAGATACATTAGCTAATGCTTCATCGAAGCCCTCGTTGCTTTGGTAATTTTAAACTTTGCACCCAGCATTGAGAGAGAAACTATTGGATTAGCTTTCCAGAACTCAAGAATATTAGTTCCAGAAGGACAACAATCACTGCAGCCCTCCACCGATCTGGTCTTTCTGACAGATTGGCTGAATGGAAGCCTCGTCTCAGTACAAAACCAATGGAAGCCTGCTTGCCCCAAAGGGTGAAAGTCTCTGTGCCCAGCAAGAGCCCTTACTGGAACCTCTCTGGAGAACCATAAAAGTGCCTGTCAACCCGATTTTTCCCATCCAACTTTACCCAGTTAGAGAGGATTTGCATTGAAGAATAGAAGAGAATCTCCTAAACCAGATGTGCAAAGCTTGTTGCCTCATACAAAAAGAGGACTTAAGGCTGGAATTGCTGCCAACGGTGCTTCAAAGTACTGGTGATATTTTTCTTTTTGTAAATTTAGTGTACATACATTTAATAAAATTTTGGTTCTTCACCATGACCTACACAACACCATCCTCCTCACTGGTATGCGCTTAGCTGAGACTAGTGATCTCACACAGGAGCCTTCTTGTAGAAAATCTGAGCGTACAGTGGCATGCAAAAGTTTGGTCAAAATTTCTGTAAATGCGAACAGTTAAGCAAGTGGAAAATAAAATGATCTCCAAAGGGTTTAAGTTACAGATGGAACGTTCCCTTTATATTTTAAACAAAATCTTTTTTTTCCTTCATCCTTTACATTTTCAAAAAGGATAAGGGCCCTCAGCAAAGGTTTGGGCACCCTTTATAGTTAGTACCTATTAGTGCCCCCTTTAAGCAAGTATCACAGCTTGTGAATGCTTTTTGTACCGAGCTGAGGGTATTTCACTTCTTGTTTAAGGGATTTTTGCCCTGTCTTCCTTACAACAGTCTGCCAGTTCTGAGAGATTCCTGGGCCGTCTTGCATTAACTGCTTTAATGAGGTCTATGCACAGATTTTCAATGATGTTTAGATCAGAAGACTGTGAGGGCCATGGCAAAACCTACCTTGCACCTCTTGAGGTAGTCTATCGTGGATTTTAAGGTGTGTTTGGGATCATCTGTAGAAGCCATCCTCTTTTTAACTTTAGCTTTTTTACAGATGGTGTTAATTTTTGCTTCAAAAATGAGTTGGAATCTGATTAAATCCATTCTTCCCTCTACCTGTGAAATGTTCCCCATGCCACTGGCTGCAATACAACCCCAAAGTATGATGGAACCACCACCATGCTTAACAGTTGGACTGGTGTTCTTTTCATTAAATTCTGTGCCCTTTGTTCTCCAAAACATACCTTTGCTCATTGCAGCCAAAGAGTTCTATTCCAACCTCATCGGTCCACTTGATTTTTCTTTTCAAATTGCCTCAGGCTTATGTAAGTGTTCTTTTGCTAAATTCAGACGCTGAGGTTTTCTTCTGATGACTCTTCCTTGAAAGCTATATTTGTGGATGTCACTGAACAGTGTACCACAACTCGAGACTCTGCCAAATCTTCCTGGAGGTCTTTTGCAGTCAAACAGGGGTTCTGACTTGCTTTTCTAGCAATTATTCTTGGTCTCCCAGAGATTATCTTCACTTCCACTGTTCCTGTTAACTGCCATTCCTTAATTACATTCCGAGCTGAGGAAATCGGTACATGAAAACACTTTGCTATCTTCATAGAGCCTTCTCCTGCTTTGTGGGCATCAATTGTTTTCATTTTCAGAGTGCTAGGCAACTGCTTAGAGGAACACATGGCTGCTTATTGTTGGGACAAGGTTAGAGGAGTCTGGGTATTTATAAAGCTTTGAAATTTGCATCACCTGGAATTTCCTAACGATGCCTGTGAACAAGACATGACGCTAATAGGCTAATTAAGTTCTCATACCATGGTCAAAGTTATCTGAGAGCTTACGTTTTCTGGGGTTCCCATTCTTTTTATGCCTTTAGGAGATCATTTCATCTTCCACTTGCTTAACTGTTCGCCTTAACAGAAATCTTGACCAGGGGTGCCCAAACTTTCGCATGTAATGATTTATTATTTGAGCGGGTGAGAGGGAGACCTTCCGGCTGACCTCATGATGTGCTTTATGAGGTTTAAAACACAGCTAAAGTGTCTTTCAGAGGTGCACGTGAAGCAAGATAAATAAATTCAATGATATTAATCCTTTTGTGGACCATGAGATCCCCCCATTAGCCCCATATGTAGTCCCCATTTGCCCTTAATAACATTCTACACTCTTCTGGGAGATGTTCTACTAGATTTTTATGGTCCTTTGTGGAGATCCATTTAGCCTTAAAGGTGTTAGTAAAGTCAGAGACTGACATAGGTGAGGTAAGGAGGCCCTAGAGATCCTCCACTCCCATGTATGTAATATCTTCATGGAGCTAACTTTGTGCATGCCAGGTACGGGGTCTCCTAGTCCAGGGAAGGGGAAATTTCATGCCACCTCATACAAAGACATCCTGTACAATGGTGTGATTTCAGGTTTATGGGGGCAGTTTGGGAAAGGGGTGGAAAAGAGAGGTGTCCCAATACTTCTGTCATTACAATGCAGGTGCCTTGTGAATAAATACGTGTCATTTTCTTATTATTGGAAGGAAATACTGTAGGAATGAAGTGTAAAATCGAACGATTACTTATAATAGATAGGAAACGAAGTGCACTGGATCTGAAGAGGTTTTTTTTTCCTTGCAAGTGAAAACCTGTACTGCGCCTCTTATTTTCTTTTCACTACTTTATAGCGATTCAATTAGCTATCAGGAAACTCGTGTCAGCGTGGACTTCCCGAGCGCAGCGTAACTCGGGGTTAATGAGGCGCTTGATGTAGACGCCCGGAGCAGACTGAATTACCTGTAGGCTGTAGTTTCCCTTCTCGCCGATTAACCTGGAGATAAATTTGGCCGTGTGCTGAAAATGTACTTTTTCTGCAAAAGTGAAAAACAAGAGATGATGTACATTAAGTTGATTTGTTTCTTTTTTTTTTTTCACAGTAACTTCATTAAGCAGTGAATTGAGGAACAAATGTCAGTTCCGATGTTTCGAAGGTGAACCTTACCGTCTGCGGTCGGATGGACGATTAGGAACTTCTTCTCAACAAACTGAGAGGCTCGATGTGCAAGATTAGTCATCTGGGGACGTATTTTAAGGTATACAATAAACAAACTAATTCAACAAGAGCGTGAATAAATATATACACAGTGCATCTTAGAATCATTGGCACCTTTCATCATGAAGATTTAATTAATATGATCATTTTGAAACAATATGCGTAAAAAGTCTGATACGATACTCACGATAATTCTGATATGATACGATCATTCAAATTCGATACTCACGATCATTCCAATACGATACTTACAATAATTCTGATACGATACTCATGATAATTCTGATATCATATGATAATTCTCAAACGATACTCTATGATCTTTTTCTTCTTCTTCTTCTTTTGGTTTTTCCCATTAGGGGGCACCACAGCCAATCATCCGTCTCCATACGCCCCTGTCCTCTACATCTGCTAAACCAAGTAGCTGCATGTCTTCCCTCACCACATCCATAAACCTCCTTCTTGGTCTTCCTCTTTTCCTTCTTCCTGGCGGCTCCATCCTCAGCATTCTCCTATTGATATACCCCATGTCCCTCCTCTGCACATGTCCAAACCATCTCAATCTCACCTCCCTCACCTTGTCTCCAAAACAACCTACATGCGCTGTCCCTCTAATAAACTCATTTCTAATCCTGTCCATCGTCGTCATATTTCCAACTTAAACCTTGACATCTTTAGCTCTGCTACCTCCAGCTCCACCTCCTGTCTTTTACTCAATGCCACTGTCTATAAACCAGTGGTCCCCAACCCCTGGGCCCCCAGGTCAATTGGTATCGGGCCGCACAGAAAGAATACATAACTTACATTATTTCCGTTTTATTTATTATCTGATTCTGAACGTTGTTTTATTTTGGAAAATTACCAGATTTTCTCTTCCTCAGTCAGATGTCTTACCTCCATCCGCTACCTTCTCCTACATTGCACATAGTCCACCTGTGTGCACCTTCCTCCACTCTTGTACGTCACATTATGATCCTCCTTCTTCTTAAAATAAGTGTTCACCACTGCCATTTCCATCCTTTTAGCAAAATGTACCACCATCTGCCCTTCCACATTCCTCTCCTTAAAGCCATACCTACCATCACCTCCTCATCACCTCTGTTCAATTCACCTACATGCCCATTAAAGTCTGCCCCAATCACCAATCGTTCATTCCTAGGTACACCATCTACCACTTCATCTAATTCACTCCAGAATTTTCAAACCTTTTATCACTAAAAACTCTTCTTGATTGAACATCTTATTTATAAACATTACTTTTTTCTCACAAATTAATGAAGGGTGCCAATATTCTTTCAAGGTCATCGTGATGTGAGAGATTTGAACACACCTCGTATGCTCGTCTGTCGGTTTTCGAGACGCCCAGATATCGTTCTGAAAAGGCAGAGGCTGAAAAACAGAGCAGAGAACCAACAAATTTACTGAAAGTGCAGCTTCTCCTTCAAACCATGTTCTATAGAGGAGACTGCATTGTGTGCATGTGTGTGTGTATGGGTATATAACTGTGTATGCATGTGTGTGTTTGTATAAATGTGTGTGTGTGTGTGTGTGTGTGTGTGTGTGTGTGTGTGTGTGTGTGTGTGTGTGTGTGTAGTTGCTGCTGTACCATATAGCTGGAAGTCGGTGATGGGTGAGAGAACAGCTCCACACTTCAGCATGGAAGCCTCAGAGCTAAGTAGGAGGCTTGTGATGTATCCACCATACACCTGTAACACACACACACACACACACACACACACACACACACACACACACACACACACACACACACTAAGAGCTCCAGAACGTTCCATCTGGGATTTCTAGTTCTCTGTTCACATGGATTCAGTGCTTGAGCACGTACACATCAGATATTAAAGATCTTCTTTACTAAGATGTGAGCAGAACATCAGAACAGCTAGAACATCAGAACACTTATTCGTGAACTCTTCACAAAGAATAAAATCTGTTTGCTCGAGCCCTCAGTTAATAGCAAACCTTCATATTCTTTTCGATAATCTGGATTTGATCTTTTTTGCCTGATTTTATTGATCCTGTATGTTTTTGCGCTGTATATGCCGTCTGCAAATCCCCGACTTTGACCCTCATTAAAGCTGCCTGACTGCTGCCCATCATTACATTACATGAAACCGTAACTTGTATGATGCGGCGGCACTTTAGTCCTTGTTCAGTCCAGCTCCAACTGATTAGCTTGCGAAGCTAATATGCTAATACACTGATGTTTATTTTATGCTAATTCTGATATAATACACGAGAATTCTAATACGTGACACGCGATCCTTCTGAAACACCACAATACTGATTACGAAAATGAAGTACAGCTCAAACTGATTAGCTGAAAAGCCTGTACCTGTCCAAAGGCTCCAATCCTGGTGGTGTCGATGTACGGCTCCTTTGCTATAATGCTGGGAAAAAAAAGAAGCAGTGTTTCAGTAAAGGACTGAAGTTACACATTTGAATTGCATCAATGTTTTAAATAATAAAGAACCTTCTGAACCTTCTGGAAACTCCATCACTTTTACACAGAGACATCCGAGACTCAAGATTAATAAATTTTTTATTATTTTTATGGAAGTTATTATATGATATGATATGATATGATATTATTATAGCTGTAAGTATCTTCTCAGTGCTCTCTGGTGTACCTGAGAGCCCTCAGCTGGTCCTCCTCCTCGAACCTGCCCAGTCTGCGGTGCACCGTGTGGAGAAGGTTGGTGCCCTGAAAGCCGCTGCCACGCCCATCGCATCGCACCACAATCACGCTGAAGCTGCTGACCAACACGGTCGCCCAGTCCACCTGAAATCGCTCAGACACGGACTGACTTCCTGGAGTACCATCACTGAGAGACAGTGAGACAGACAGAGAGACAGACAGACAATTACTGACCATTCCTATGTCCTCGATAATGTAAAATAAACGTGATCACAATTTTGGTATTCAGACACCCGACTTTTCCACCCATATGTCAATCTTCCCCAAACTGCTACCACAAAGTTTAAGGAACACAATTCTGTAGGACGTCTTTGGATGCATTTTGCAGCATAAAATGTCTCCCCTCACTCAAACTAGAAGACCCTCTGCACACAAAACATCTCCATGAAGATATGCTTTACACGAGGTGGAATTGTGTGGAAGATCTCTTCTGAGGTGGAGCTTCAACCCTATTGAGAACCTTCAGGATGAATGTGAACGCTGACTGCTCTCATCCTCACCTCACCTACATCACTACCTGACTTTACTAACCCCATTTTAGCTAAACAATCATAAATCTCCTCAAACATCTAGTGGAACATCATGAACATCAAGAGCAAATGGAGACTAAATGTGGAATTTGATTTCCAATTAGACTTTTGGCAAAAAAGTGTGTGAAATATTTACTTAGTCCAAAACTGTGTGTGAACTTTTGAGCCTGTATTGTGTGTACCACAATGAAGTTATCTCCATCACCTTGGCAATACAATGTGGCATCACAAAAAAAGAATCAGGAGCAAATGAGCAAACAAGAAATTGGCTACTTTCAAGTGTCCTATTTTTAAAATCTGAGCAATCTAATGCTTGAGGACTTCAGTGTGGACTGTAGATATGAAAGGAGGTGATGATGAGACTCACACGAGCAGCAGGAGAGGGTAGTGTGCTGTATCCATGAAGCTGGCAGGTTTCAGGATCTGCATCGTCAAAACTGAAGACCAAAAATACACCAAGAGACTGTTAAAAGTGTCTTTTACAGATCTTTTGACAGACCAATTTACACCATTAATGAACATCAGCAATGTTAAGTCGTGAATACGCAGAATTTTGTAGAAATGCAGTGTGTATTGGATAAGTGATGAGATGTTACAGGATGTTGGTGCACAATGCGGAAATGGAGAACGTCCCAAGGTCAAGCGGAGAGCATTATAATGGTGTAAGGCCTCACACCTAGTCCTTAATTATTACTTTATATACTGGTCACTTCCCAGATTTAAGGAGTTAAAACTGTCACTGATGTTTGCCAATCAAAACTGACTGAATGGTTAAAAATAACGCCTCATTTTCCTTAAGCATTTTATATACGACTCATAACATCTACAATCCTGCTGCTCTGAATCCCACCTAGAGAGAAAGTAGTGTCAGGAGATTACATTTATTTTCATGAGAGAGGAAATATTTATTGAGTGTCGGGTCTCTAATAATAATGAAGCTGTTGGAGAGTCACTGTGCTGCTTTCTGCTCTGTTTCTCATGTGAATGTTTTCTTCTCCATCTTGTTCCTCAAGCCATTTACTTCCACTATTTACACCTGAACTTCCAGCCAACCACAATCCACTATTCACACCTGAACTTCCAGCCAATCACAATCCACTATTCACACCTGAACTTCCAGCCAATCACAATCCACTATTCACACCTGAACTTCCAGCCAATCACAATCCACTATTCACACCTGAACTTCCAGCCAATCACAATCCACTATACACACCTGAACTTCCAGCCAATCACAATCCACTATACACACCTGAACTTCCAGCCAATCACAATCCACTATTCACACCTGAACTTCCAGCCAATCACAATCCACTATTCACACCTGAACTTCCAGCCAATCACAATCCACTATTCACACCTGAACTTCCAGCCAATCACAATCCACTATTCACACCTGAACTTCCAGCCAATCACAATCCACTATTCATACCTGAACTTCCACCAATCACAATCCACTATTTACACCTGAACACCTTCCAGCCAATCACAATCCACTATTCACACCTAAATTTCCAACCAATCAAATCCACTATTCAGACCTGAACTTCCAGCCAATCACAATCCACTTCGCACACTGACGACATTAAGATGTCTCTCAGCGTCTCAGAGACATTTTGAAGGAAGTATCAGTTATGCTTTCGTCTTTGAAGAAGTGCAAAGGGTTCCATCAAATATATGACTTGCCCTCAGATGCGAGTGTCCTCGAGTTGACACTTGTTAGTAAATCACACGTTTGTGCGTCTCTGTGAAGGATGCTAATGCTACACACCGTAATCCTCCACGTCGATCTCACGGTACTCTACTCGGGGCATCTGCATGAAGTCCACGGTGTGCTGGAGCTCATGGTTCAGCTCGATGTCCAAAAGCTCTGGAATAAAAACACAACACCTTATCTTTAAGGTTGTTCAAGGTTATTTATTTGTCACAGACATACAGTATAAGTGTGGTGAAATATTTTGTTCCTTTAAAGAAACAATTAGAATACAATTAACATATTAATATATAGAATTAATTTTTTATTTTATTATGTTTTATTCATTTATCCATTTACCCATTCATTCATTCATTCATTCATTCATTCATTCATTCATTCATTTATTCAGTCATTTTTTACTCACTTAATTATTCATTCAGTCATTCATTTTCACTTCCATATTTAATTTAACATTAATTATTCATTCATGCAATCTTTTATTTAAGTATTCATTTATTTGTTCAATCATCCATCATTCGTTAATTCACTTATTCATTCATTTACAAATTCAATCATTCAGCCACGTTATTTATTTTCTCATTCATTGACTAATTCATTATTTAATTCATTCATTAAACCTTTTCACCCACTCTTTTGTTCACTCATTCAATTAATTCTTCCTTTTTTATTCTCATTTCCTCATTCATTCATTCACTCACCCATTTATTCATTCATTTTTATTCACTTATTGATTTAAATAATTATCCATTTATTCATACAATCTATTATTTTATTATTTATTCATTTGTTCACTTACCCATCATTAATTAATTCACTCATTCATTCATTTCCAAATTCAATCATTCATCAATTATTTCAGTTACCCATTCCTTTCTTTCACCCACCCACTCAGTCATTCATTTTTTTCACTCACTCACTCACTTACATTCATTAATTTAATCCTAATTTCATCATTCATTCATTCATTTAATCAATTCTTCATTTTGATTCTTATTTCCTTATTCATTCATTCACCCATTTATTCATTCATTTTTATTCACAATTTTTTTTTCACTCACTTATCTGAAAGTTTCTTTCATCCATTCATTAATTTATTTATTCACTCACTCATTTATTTATTTATTCATTCTCCAGTGTCAGCACTTTGGAACACTGAGGTAAATCTGTAACTGTAAGTTTGATGACATCATCAGGAGGCGGAGTTTTCAGTTCTTCGTGGTTTCTCAGTAACACAAACAGCATGTGGGCGTATTTTAGTGTGAAGAGAGAATCTCGTGGAGAAGGTGAGAATGTTTATACAGCGGCTGGAACGTAAATGACAGCAGGAACTACACCGTAACCAAAAGTATTGGGACAACTGACTTTCCCACCGTGTGTGTGTTTCTTCCCAAAACTGTTAGCACACAGTTGGAGACACACAGTTTTATTTGGAGGCGGCGGCTTGAAATGTCATCTTCAATTCAACTAGGAGACCTGAACCTGTTCCAACATGATGCCCAAAGCAGCTTTGGGAAGATCTGCTGTACATGGGTTGGAGTGGAAGATCTCCTGCTATAGAAGAACATCTTCCCAGAAGAATGGAGGTTTTTATAACAGCAAATGGAGAAGAGATGCGGAATGAGTACGCGCAGGTGTTTACGAGTGACCGCAATTTATTTTTATATCAAATTCTACAGGAAAAAGTAATTCTTCACTAGTAATAATCTACACACTGATAATAATCATCTCCTAAAGGTTACGAACTCTGAACCTCGAACCCTGATCCAGTCCTGCTCAGCGCTGTCACATCCTGCTCAGGGTCCTGCTCAGAGTCCTGCCTACAGAAAGTCATTTGCACTTTGTTTACAGGAATGCGCATCGAGAACGAGATAAGCATGAGTAAGGGAACAAAAAAAAAACCCCGAGCGTGAAAAACAGCGAGAGGCTGTTAGCGCTGATAGCATGCAAATGTGAAGGCGAGCGGAGCGCTAACATTATCATGCTAATCACGGCGCCAGTCGCTGCATTCGTAAGAGTCGTCTGACAATAAATTACAATTAAACCTGCGCAGTGTGAAAGGATTTGGGCTATAAATGGGGTTAGAAGAGCAACACACACACACACACACACGCACACACACACACACGCGCAAAGCCGAGTTCCCGGAATATTATGTGTGTGTGTGTGTGTGTGTGTGTGTGTAAGTGTGTGTGTGTTATTAACTAAACTGTATCTGAATACAAATTCATACAGAACTGTTGGGGCTCCTGAAATGATAGAACGTGTCTCGCTTTGCATTTCCTTTTGCGCTTCCTGCTCCAGACTCCGCCCCTTTGCCACTCTGAAGCCCTCTAGCAGGCGGCCGGTAACGTTGGCATTTGTTAACAAAAAAGTACCGGTACTTTCAACTGGTACAGAAGCAGTGTGGATCTCATTCGGATTCAACACCTGTAGATCCAACCAATCACATGCTCCATTAGTAAAACATGGAAATAAATTTAACAAATTATTCGTTCACAGACAGTGATTTGGTTTTAGATGAAACCAAAGCTCACTGTCTCATTAAGCCTGGTTCCTGCTTCTTGCTTTCTGGTTCCTGCTTCCTTCTTTCTGCTTCCTGTTTCCTGGTAAACATTTGTTTATTTCTTTGTTTCACTTGGGAGACTTTTTTATAATAATCAGCAATTTCATCAGTCACTACATGATCTACACTGTACGGCCAAAGGGAGATACACGGTATTGTCAAAAGTTTGTGGACACCTAACAAAAAAAAGATCATCCTATAATAAGCTCCTGTCTTCTGAGATGTTCCACTAGATCTGTGTGGAGATTCGTGCTCATTCAGCTATAAGGGTGTGAGTAAAGTCAGGTACTGGTGTGGGTGAGGAGGCGTTCACATTCATCCTTAATAGGGCCGGATCTTCTACAAATCTTCTACAAATCCATTCCATGGAAAGCAGGTCTTTTTTTTTTATTCATTTTTACAAAGACGTTCTGTACAATCGGGTGCCTCCAAATGTTGTGACTGGAATGGGGCAGGTGTCCATGTTGTCCCATTACTTTTGTCCACAGAGGTGTTTTTCTCTCTCTCTCTCTCTCTCTCTCTCTCTCTCTCTTTTTTATCTGAGAGATCTCTACAGTTTTGTCGTCTTGAAGACCTGGCAGAAGAATTTCCTTTTTATCACCTTATATTCAGTTTTTCAACCAACTCGACTTTTCATTTCTTCTCCTGAGTATTTCTACTACATAAACAAATGATTTGGACGTCTCCAACTCCAGGAAGCTCCAGAAAAAAAAACTCTGGATAGATCTATTTTTTTATTCGGATTATTACGGAGAAACTTTTCTCTCTCCTCTGTGTGTTCTGGGCGTCGGCCCGCGCGACCTCGCCGCGACCTGCGGTTTTTACAAGGTGCTGTTTTTTTGATAAATAACTGAATTAGAACGCTCTTACACAAAGAGGTCACGGCGGAGCGAGCGCACCGAGAGTTCTTCAGTAATCCAATCAGCTGTGAGTGCTCTCTGCTCAAATCCGTCCTCATACAATCCCACTCAGACCCCTGCCGAGAGCCGAGCGGTGTGGACCGCATACGCGATGAGGACGAGCTGGAACTGCAGCTGCAGCTGCAGCGCGCACACACACACACACACACACACACACACACACACACACACACACACACACACGGTACTCACTCTGGCGCTCTTGGGTGCTGTAGACCGACACAAACGGGACTCCGGGCCCTGAAAAACAGTCCCAATAATACCATATGATTTATTTTTTATTATTCTTTATGATTTTTTTCATTTCCATTTTCTTTTCTCGAAACCTGAACTTCATAAAAAAGTGTGACAGTCAGTGCTAGTAATATTGTCCCCTTTCGCTATCTATCTATCTATCTATCTATCTATCTATCTATCTATCTATCTATCTATCTATCTATCTATATATATATAGTACATAAAATTATCATGCAGCAGAGGTAGCTCTTGGTCTTATTTTCACAGGATGTTCCTCATGAGAACCCGTTTCTCAGTTATGACTCCACATGGGATACATTTAAAGTTCTTGAGATGTTTTGGACTGACTGACCTTCATCTCTTAAAGTAACCTTTTCTCTTCCTTTACTGAGTGTTTCCTGCCTTAATGGTCAAAAACACATTAAAAAAGCAAGTAATGTCACAAATGAACTTTTGGACAAGACACACATGTGACCTGAAACCCGTGCCAGGTGATGACCTCGTGAATCTGATGCGAGAATCCCATCGAAGCGAAATGAAGCTCCTCTGGACAATCAAAAATATAAAACATATTCTGGGGTCTTTAACAGGTTTGTGTTCACTACATGTTTCCAGAGTTTGAATTCTTTGCTAATGTCCAATGTTTTATAGAAGAAAAAAGTACTATAATTCCTTCTCTTTACCTTCTAGACTTTATTTTAATTATTTTCCATATTGTACATTAATATTTTATAATATTTTACTGATTGTTTCCTATATTTAGTTTTACATTTGATTACTTATGTACTTTGTTATTGAAGAATTGCGTGTAAACCATGAACACGTGGTGTTTGATAAGTAGGTTGTAGCGTTGAGTTTTTTGGATGTTAATGTTTCCTAAAGGCTCCGATTCTCCTTTAACAGTAAATGCAGCATAAAGAGTTCAGAGCATGATATCAACATGGAAGACCTTCAGCTCTGAGTGTTTATGTAGAATGAAAAGAATCACATTCCAATGCAACACATGCAGTAATAAATACTGAACTAAAGGAAAGTAGAGAAATAGAAGGATGGAGATAGAGGAAGTAAGAGGGAGAAGGTAGAGAAATAGAGGGATGGAGATAGAGGAAGTAAGAGGGAGAAGGTAGAGAAATAGAGGGATGGGGATAGAGAAAGTAAGAGAGAGAAGGTAGAGAAATAGAGGGATGGAGATAGAGGAAGTAAGAGGGAGAAGGTAGAGAAATAGAGATAGAGGAAGTAAGAGGGAGAAGGTAGAGAAATAGAGGGATGGAGATAGAGGAAGTAAGAGGGAGAAGGTAGAGAAATAGAGATAGAGAAAGTAAGAGAGAGAAGGTAGAGAAATAGAGAAATAGAGATAGAGAAAGTAAG
>JBCEWE010000166.1:185321-220321 GCA_039877035.1 Silurus lanzhouensis | reverse complement strand
TACACACTTACACACACAAATTTACAAACTTACACACACATTTACACACACTTACACACACACTTACATGCACTTACATACACTTACACACACATCTACACGCACGTACACACACATTTACACGCACTTACACACACAAATTGACACACTTACACACACATTTACATGCACTTACACACACACACATTAACACGCACTTACACACACACATTTACTCACACTTACACACACATTTACACACACATTTACACACACTTACACACACAAATTGACACACTTACACACACATTTACACGCACTTACACACACATTTACTCACACTTACACACACATTCACACACATTTACACACACTTACACACACACTTACATGCACGTACACACACATTTAAACGCACTTACACACACACATTTACATACACTTACACACACATTTACACGCACGTACACACACACATTGAAAACGCACTTACACACACATTTACACACACTTACACACACAAATTTACACACTTACACACACATTAACACACACTTACACACACAAATTTACACACTTACACACACATTTACACACACTTACACACACACTTACATGCACGTACACACACATTTAAACGCACTTACACACACACATTTACATACACTTACACACACATTTACACGCACGTACACACACATTGAAAAACGCACTTACACACACATTTACACACACTTACACACACATTAACACACACTTACCCACACAACTCATTGAGAAAAGCTCTATTTTGCTGAAATGCTTTTTGAGTGACATGAGCTACATTTTCCCTTCCCACATCTCATCCCTGGGGCTTTTTGCATCCACCCCCATTCCTCATTACATGACATCATAATTCCACTCACATCCCGTTTCTACGTCCTGTTCGTCCATAATAAACATTCTGACGCATTTTATTGTCTAAGTTGCCCCAGTTATGTCTGTAATTTGGAAAATGAGTCGGATTTATACCCCAAATTGATCATCTGCTCACAAGATCAAGGAAAGTGGTACTTGAAGTATGTGTGTGTGTGTGTGTGTGTGTGTGTGTGTGTGTGTGTGTGTGTCTACATGTGTACCTGTGATACCGCCATGGAAATGTGGAAGAATTTGCCCCGCCCCCCTTGAGGAATAGCACGTGTGAAGAAGAGCTTCAGGCCGTCTTTTGAGAACAACGGGGCCTCGTTCTGCAACAAAACATCCAATCAATCAATAAATCTGTCAATTAAACAATTAACCAATCATTTAATTAATCAATCAATAATTTAAACAATCAGTCAATTAACCAGTTCAGATCTCAGCCTTTATTCCAGCATATTGTATTTATCACTGATCTGCAGGGGTCCGAGGGGTCGAAGATTTGAACTCTAACTAAATTAAATAAACGATCTGAGGGTTGGAACAATGTGAAGCTCAGAGCCGCTGTGAACGTAAAGAACGTTAAAACAACGCAAGTACAGAGGTTTTTAAAATGAGCGAGATGTAGAGTCGGGGCAGGAGGCGCTTCTTCTGCTACAGGGACACAGTTACTCAGTGTTGCACACACACACACACACACACACACACACACACACACACACATGCAGACAGCATGGCGAGGAAAGGTCAGACTATCATGTCTGGTGTTCTGACAGTGAAGCAGAAAAGTGGTGTGAATATAAATAAACATTGACATGTTTGTGTGAGTCTGAAGCGTAATTACACAGTAAGGGTGAGTCTGAAGCGTAATAACACAGTGAGGGTGAGTCTGAAGCATAATAACGCAGTAAGGGTGAGTCTGAATGTAATAACGCAGTAAGGGTGAGTCTGAACGTAATAACGCAGTAAGGGTGAGTCTGAAGCGTAATAATGCAGTAAGGGTGAGTCTGAAGCGTAATAATGCAGTAAGTCAAGTCAAGTCAAGTCTATTTGTATAGCGCTTTTCACAACAGACATTGTCTCAAAGCAGCTTTACACAAATCAACAGTGAAGGTGAATGGTGTGAATTTGTCCCTGATGAGCAAGCTGTGGCGACTGTGGCAAGGAAAAACTCCCTTAGATGTTATGAGGAAGAAACCTTTAGAGGAACCAGACTCAAAAGGGAAACCCATCCTCATTTTGGGTGACATCAAGAGTTTGATCATAAATCTTTCAACAATACAGAACACTGGAGAGTGCGAACTAACAAGTAAGGGTGAGTCTGAACGTAATAACGCAGTAAGGGTGAGTCTGAATGTAATAACGCAGTAAGGGTGAGTCTGAATGTAATAACGCAGTAAGGGTGAGTCTGAACGTAATAACGCAGTAAGGGTGAGTCTGAAGCGTAATAATGCAGTAAGGGTGAGTCTGAAGCGTAATAATGCAGTAAGGGTGAGTCTGAACGTAATAATGCAGTAAGGGTGAGTCTGAAGCGTAATAATGCAGTAAGGGTGAGTCTGAACGTAATAACGCAGTAAGGGTGAGTCTGAAGCGTAATAATGCAGTAAGGGTGAGTCTGAAGCGTAATAATGCAGTAAGGGTGAGTCTGAAGCGTAATAATGCAGTAAGGGTGAGTCTGAACGTAATAACGCAGTAAGGGTGAGTCTGAAGCGTAATAACGCAGTAAGGGTGAGTCTGAACGTAATAACGCAGTAAGGGTGAGTCTGAAGCGTAATTACGCAGTAAGGGTGAGTCTGAAGCGTAATAACGCAGTAAGGGTGAGTCTGAAGCGTAATAATGCAGTAAGGGTGAGTCTGAAGCGTAATAATGCAGTAAGGGTGAGTCTGAACGTAATAACGCAGTAAGGGTGAGTCTGAATGTAATAACGCAGTAAGGGTGAGTCTGAACGTAATAACGCAGTAAGGGTGAGTCTGAACGTAATAACGCAGTAAGGGTGAGTCTGAACGTAATAACGCAGTAAGGGTGAGTCTGAAGCGTAATAATGCAGTAAGGGTGAGTCTGAAGCGTAATAATGCAGTAAGGGTGAGTCTGAACGTAATAATGCAGTAAGGGTGAGTCTGAAGCGTAATAATGCAGTAAGGGTGAGTCTGAACGTAATAACGCAGTAAGGGTGAGTCTGAAGCGTAATAATGCAGTAAGGGTGAGTCTGAAGCGTAATTAAGCAGTAAGGGTGAGTCTGAAGCGGAATGACGCAGTACAGGTGAGTCTGAAGCGTAATTACGCAGTGAGGGTGAGTCTTAAGCGTAATTATGCAGTAAGGGTGAGTCTGAAGCGTAATTACGCAGTAAGGGTGAGTCTGAAGCGTAATTACGCAGTAAGGGTGAGTCTGAAGCATAATTACGCAGTGAGGGTGAGTCTTAAGGGTAATTACGCAGTAAGGGTGAGTCTGAAGCGTAATTACGCAGTATGGGTGAGTCTGAAGCATAATTACGCAGTAAGGGTGAGTCTGAAGCGTAATTACGCAGTAAGTGTGAGTCTGAAGCATAATTACGCAGTGAGGGTGAGTCTTAAGCGTAATTACGCAGTAAGGGTGAATCTGAAGCGGAATAACGCAGTGAGGGTGAGTCTGAAGCGTAATTACGCAGTTAGGGTGAATCTGAAGTGGAATAACGCAGTGAGGGTGAGTCTTAAGCGTAATTACGCAGTAAGGGTGAGTCTGAAGCGTAATTACGCAGTAAGGGTGAGTCTGAAGCATAATTCCGCAGTGAGGGTGAGTCTTAAGGGTAATTACGCAGTAAGGGTCAGTCTGAAGCGTAATAACGCAGTATGGGTGAGTCTGAAGCGTAATTACGCAGTAAGGGTGAGTCTGAATGTGTTTGTACACGAGTCTAAATCTTTAATGAAACACCTGTATGAGTGTGAAGTGTGTATTCTGCTCCTCACCTGTCTGTGCAGCCAGCTCTCACTCTCATCCTCATGTTTCTACAAAAACACAGAGATCTTATCTTACAGCAGGTCACATTAAAGTAAGCAGGTTATTTATCACATCGCAGGTTTTAATGTGTTTTTTACAGGAGGAGTTTAGTGCACCTTGGTACACACTCCTGTAGTGGCTTCACACAGGGTCAGGATGGAAATGTTCTGCGCTCGGTTCAGCCAGTTCACTGCCAGCTTGGTGCTCGTGGCCCACTTCACCATCGTTATATAATATTCCCTGTAAATCATAGAGAAGATGCACTATATGGACAATCGTTTGCAGACAGCTGACTATAAGATCGGCATGTGGTTCCTTTTGAACATATGATTCCCCATTTAGTTTCCACGTCTGGGAAGATGTTCCACTAGATTTCTGTGGAGATTTGTCATCCCCACTCAGCTACAAGAGTGTTAGTAAAGTCAGATACTGATGCATGTAAAGTGAGGAGGCCTGGTGTGATGTTCCAATTAATTCTATAGGTGTTCAATACGGGTGGAGCTGGAGATCTTGCACTCCAACCCATGGAAAGTATATCTTCATGCAGTTGGCATTGTGTACAAGGTTTGTATTGTCATGAAGGAACGGATTTGGATCTCCAAAATATATGTGTGTGTGTGTGTGTGTGTGTGTGTGTGTGTGTGTGTGTGTGTGTGTGTGTTTTCCCCATACACTATATACATCCATATTAGACCAATACTTATAAATGATTATTATAGTTTTTTCATTCATTATTATTATTATGAATTTTATTATTATTATTATCTGGTTTCTGACCCGATCCTCTGGTCCTCTGGTTTCTTCATCTGAATGGTGTGTAAAGGTCCGTTTAGGTTCACTACGTAGAGCGTGATCACTGGGTTCTCCTCTCCAGCCTGAAGTGAAAAAGTGGAGGAAAATTCATAACACCCCTCAATAAATCTGTAATAATAATAATAATAATAATAATAATAATAATAATAATAATAATAATAATATTAACTGCAGTTGGTTATGGAAACAGGTGAACATGTGTGTGTATATATATACACTGTGTGCACAATTGTTAAGCAAGTTGTATTTTTGAGGATATATTTTGTTATTGTACATCTACAGTGCTCTTGGTCAATCCAAAATGTTAACAAACCCTCAAACCTAAACATTTAAGTAGTAAAAGTGAAATTTTGGCTTTCTTAAGAGAATATCTACATGTACACTATTATTAGGCAACTATTAGTGTGCAGAATTATTATGCAACTAAATGAAAAACAAAGATTTTTCCATCTCACTTGTTTATTTTCACCTGTTAAAGTGAGAATAATAAACAAACTCAAAATTTACAAAAGAACATTTCTGAAATTTCAAAAAGAAAACCTCAGTGACCAATAAAGCCACCCTTCTTTTCCATAACAGTCACAAGCCTTCCATTCACAGAGTTAGTCAGTTTCTTGATCTTTTCAGAATCAACTTTTTGTGTCTGCCGCAACCACGGCCTCCCAGACACTGTTCAGAGAGGTGTACTGTTCACCTTCACTGTACATTTACTGCTTAAGAAGGGCCCAAAAGTTCTCAATAGAGTTTAAGTCAGGTGAAGAAGGGGGCCATGTCATTAGTTTTTTTTATCTTTAAGGCCTTTACTGGCCACACAGTGGAGTACCTGATTGCATGTGATGGAGCGCTGTCTTGCAAGTCTTCCTGAAAGATGCAGACTTTTCCCTGTACCACTGCTTGAAGAAAGTGTCTTCTAAAAATTGGCAGTAGGTCTGAGAGTTGATTTTGAGTCCATTTTCAACCCGAAAAGGTCCAACTAGCTCATCTTTAATAATACCTGCCCATACTAGTACCCCACCTCCACCTTGCTGGCATCGAAGTGTCAGAGTCGAAGTGGAGTTCTGTGTCCGTTACTGATCCAACCATGGGCCCATCCATCTGGTCCGTCAAGATTCACTTTCATCTCATCAGTCCACAAAACCTTTAAAAAATCTGTCTTCAGATATTTCTTGGCCCATTCTTGACGTTTCAACTTATGTGTCTTGTTCAGAGGTGGTCGGGTTTCAGCCTTTCTTACCTTGGTCATGTCTCTGAGAACTGAACACCTCGTACTTCTTGACACTCCAGGTAGTTTGCAGTTGTGGAATATGGCAGCACTGGAGGATAATGGGTTCCTGGTAGCTTCATGTTTGATTCTTCTCAAATCTTCGGCGGTTAATTTGAGTCTTTTCTTCTTGTTTGTTTCTTGCGACCCTGTTGACTATTTGCTACAAAACGTTTGATGGTTCTGTGATCACACCCCAATATCTTAGATATTTCAAAAGTGCTGCATCCCCGTGAAAGACTTATTAAAATTTTTTACTTTTCAGAGTCAGTTAAATCTCTGTTTGGGCCCATTTTTCCTGAGGAGAAGAATCTGCCTAATAATTATGCACACCTTGATAAAGGGGTGTTGATCTCCATAGGCCACACCCTCCATCATAACACAAATACACATCACCTGATATGCATTAAATCCAATAAGCATTCAAGTTTAATCAGCTTGGACTTGAAAAATTACGGATAGAATGATGATATGGTCAAAATAATCACTTGCCTAATAATTGTGCACACAGTGTATATATATATATAATCATCCCCTGTTCATAGTGGTAGTAACGTGTTCTTGTTTAAGCCATAAATCATCCTCCACCACTCTTCAAACACACACAGAAAACATTTGCAAGAATATTGCGAGATGAATTTTGTGTACGTTTGTAGAAATATCGCATTTATAGTGAGTACTGTAGTACAGTACTGTAGCGTAGCCCACGCATAGTTTCTCTGCTTTTTATTGGTTAAAGTCTGCGGGTTAAAGATACACGTCACTGCATTCTTTATTTTTATTGGCTAAATGTGGTGATGTATGTCTTTAACTCCACCCTTTTTTTGACATCAGAGGACACTACAACCAGTAAATAAGTGGAAGCCTACGATTTCTTGTAACTCTACTCGTTTCTTATGATAACCTGAAATCAGGTGCATTCACGAAGCAAATATAGTTACGCAAGATTCGAACTGCGATAAATCGAGGGACGACTGTATATAAATATATATTGACATATGTGTGTGTGTCACTTCATGCTGCCAGACTGACTTTGGGGTAGTGGTACTCTCGGCCGGTCGGGTACAGTGACCCGGTGAACATGGGCAGCTCCATCTTGGGCACCAGAGTGTTGTTGATGGTGGCGTACGCCAGCCGAGCCCCATCAGGAGACCACCAGTGGGCCAGGTGGGACTGGAAAATCTCCTCTGTGTAAGAGGGAAGAGAGATTAATCTGCTGTTAGTGCACAAAACCTGCTCCATGAAGATCTGCTTTACATGGCGTTGAAGTAGAAGATCTCCTGCTATGAAGTCCAACCCTGTTGAACACCTTTGGAATAAATGTGAACCCTGACTGCACTCCAGGCTTCCTCACCTCACCTGCATCAAGATCAACTGGAGCATCTTCTCAGAAGAGTAAGGGTTATATGAGCAAATGGAGACTAAATGTGGACCATCCTTTGGCCAAACAAGACCTCTGACGGACACAAATTAAATCCATCTTCCTGTTCGGTCTAATCTTTTTTTTTTATTTCCAATGTCAATTCATTCCGACTCTCCGCGAGTCTGTGCAACTGACAGATGTACGAGTGTCTACAGCGACAGAAATTACAATCTGAATTAATGCCGTAACCATAGAAATGAAGGTCATCTCACAGCAAATCTAACCCAGGAGAGGAACCTGAGCCTTTACTAATTTATCTGGGCTACAAAAGAAATTAAACTCAGAGGAAGAACTGAATGATTTAGAAGAATCTTTGTTAAACTGAATAAACGAGCTTCATGAAAAAAATTAATATCTATATATATATATATAGGCTTTGATTGCACTGAATTAAACTGAAGTGTCATTAGGTAGTGTAAGAAAAAATCCTAGCACCCTCTCCTCTCTCTGCTGTGCTTTAATTGGACAGCTGATCTCTCATACGGCGAGTCTCCGAAACCTCGTCTGTTTTAGCCGACGCTATGATATGAATAATTCAATGTCTTGCCATTTTTTTTCTTCTTCTTTAGAAAGGCGTGTTGCTGTTCAGCTGAGTGCTGCTGAATCTGATGAGTTAAACTCGGAGAATAAAAAAAAGGTGGCGATGCAAGACACTGGTGTAAGCTAACATTTCTCTCTCTCTCACACACACACACACACACACACACACACACACACACACACACACACACACACACTTAATATTTAATAATAAACTGAATATATATGTATATAGATTTTTTTTTTTTACTTGACAAATATTTAAAATCCAACAGAGGGCAGAAGTGAGTCACTGAACCTCATGCAGAAACTGTAGCTCAGAACCTTTTCCCAAGAATCTCTGCCTCAGAATCCTTACACCAGAACCTTTTCATCAGAATGTGTAGATCAGGGCCTGTTCCTCAAAAATTCTGTCTCAGATGTTCTATCTTAGACCCTCTGTCTCAGATGCTCAAAGTCTGTGCCCCACCAACCTGAACCATAAAACCCCTGCCTCAGAATCTGTATCCCAGAACCTCTTCATCAGAATTTGTACCTCAAAAACTCTTTCTCTGAACCGTTTCCTCAGAACCACTGTCTAAGAATGTTTGCCCTATACACGCTTTCTCAGAACAAGGAATCTCTTCCTCAGCACCTCTCTGTCACAACCTGTGTTTCAGATCCTCTGCCCTAATAACTTGTGCTATATAATCTGTGCCTCAGTACATCTTCCTCAAAACCTGTACCTCAAAACCCCTGCCTCAGAGCCTATTTCTTGAAAACCTCAGCTTTAGACCATTTGCCTCAAAACCTCTGCCTCAAAATCTCCCATATTCCAGCTTGTTAGTTCAAGTGAAGGAAAGATTTCATGCTAGCACATCCAAAAACATCTAATGCAAATGTATGTCTCCAGTATTGTGTTAACAGTTTGTGGACGAACCACATACAAAAAAAAGTCGAGTGTCCCATTTCTTATGTCCATATTATGTAGCCGTCCTCCAGACCCGTTCTTTTCTTCGGACCTGCTGATTTATCCTGACATTTGACTTCTTCATGAATTTCTAATCACACTCGCTACTTCTAAGGATGGTATCCATGTAGTGTTGGCGGTACCACTCAGTAACCATGACGACAAACAGTTTTGTACTCGAATATCAAATGTAGATCAGCTCTATAAAGATGGAACTGTAATGAATGGACATTCGGTGTTGGGGATGAGGATGGGTTCCCTTTTGAGTCTGGTTCTTCTCAAGGTTTTCTCCATATGATGTCTCAGGGAGTTTTTGCCTCACCACTGTCTCCTCTGGCTCATTATCAATACACTTATGGGGATTAAAGCTGCTTTGAGACAATGTCCACTGGTAAAAGCAAAATACACATACAACTTAATTGAAATCAAATTGAATTGAATCGAATAAAATTTAAATGAATCAAAATGAATTGAATCAAATTGAATTGAATCAAATCGAATAATCTTCTCTGAAGTGATTGTATTATAGCAGGCTAAATCCATACGTTTATAGTATACCTGACTGAACACCTTTCTGTAGATGGATACTAATGAGTTCAGGGTTTTTTGTTTTGGTATGAGACCCCGTATGCTAATGCTAAATAAGGTACAATTATAAATATTTACCTCAGAAATGGCGTTTTGCAGTAAGAACAGTTGTATAAGATATTTTAATAAGATTACAGTGACTTGTTTACCCTCATACAGCCAATCACTGAGGCCGTTGAATATCACACCCTCTTTGCCGGTGGAAACCAGGCGGATGATTCGGCTCTCCACGGTGGCCCGGTAGAAGATGTTATTTTCGAATATGAAAATCTAAAAAGGAACAACAGAAACATGGAGTTAATAAGTTCTGGTTTTAAATAAGAAAAGTGGAATAATGGATGAGGTTTTGAACGTGGAGCTACAAAAGGTAGAAATGTGAGGTAAAAAGCCCCAAAAAAACAACACATTCCACCTTTAGCCCCCTGTAATAATGAGCTCCACTCCTCTGGGAAGATGTTTCACTGGATTTTAGGGAGATTTGTGGAGATTCATTTAACCATTATGGTGTTAATAAAGTGAGGTACTGATGTAGATGAGGTGAGGAGGCCTGGGGTGCAGTCAGCGTTCACATTTATCCCAATAAGGTTGGAGCTCTTTAGCAGGAGATCTTCCATTCCAAATGATATACAGCATATCTTCATTACCATGCTGAAAGGGTTTTGGCTCTGCCATCTGAGGAGCGTTAATGACCGTCACAAACCATCTCAGATCCACAGAGATAATTCTGGATCCAGAACTCTCAGAACTGTATCCTTGAGCTATTATGTATATGTGACAAGTAAAATCTTTTTTCTCTTATCTTACATGAAGATCCACATGAGGTTACGACCACATAGACACTGTTGTGTTTTCACTTAATGAGGGTAGGGGTGACATTCAAGCATTCCATAAATCTCCTGAGAAGTTTCAAAATGCAGAAAGTCCACCTCTCTGCATAACCCAGCTATGATGGTGCAGTTTTATCTGTCGAAAATGTTCATATGTTTCGTGTTTAATGAGATGCCGATGGGACGCTAATGAGAAGCCCTTCTCCGCTTCACTGAGAAACAATCCTTAATTATCATTTAATTGTACAACTTCTTCATATTTCCCCAATTTTCACCCAAGTCCTACCCAGCAGCCAGCCCTCCTCTCTCCCATGACAGCTAGCAGCTGGAGGATGAAAGCTAACATGCACTTCCTCTGAGAAACAAGAAGTTGGCCAACTGAATCTTTTCCACCTGCTGCTTATGTTCAGCCACATTGCAACTGAACGCTCCAAGGAATGTGCCAACTGTGCTAACTGCGCTAACGCGAGCTCTTAATAACAGGGTCAATGCACTCCACATGAGCTCTGGTGTATTATCACTCCTTATTTATCATTTAGTGTCCTCAAGTCCTTTCTGTTATACCTTTCTGTTATACCAATCTCCTCTCAAACTCCATGTGTCACTTCTTCCAAGCTGTAAACAGAACTCTTTTAGTATGAAATATTGACTACATCCAGGTGGCTTTTGGTTTTTCTACTGATCTATAAACTCTCTCTCAGCTGCTCCACTGATCCCTCCATCATCTATCACTGCTCCACTGATCCCTCCATCATCTATCACTGCTCCGCTGATCCCTCTATCTTCTACCACTGCATCCCACTCTCCATCCCCTATTACTGCACCATGCTCCCTCCATCATCTATCACTGCTCCCATGGAAGGCTATGGAATTGTTAGGAAAGAAGGAATCACAACTTCAGGTGCACCACTCTGGAACTCAAACTCTGCCATTTCTCAAAATCTTTTGATTTTCTCTCACAAATTTTAGAATATTTTGGATATCACCAGCATCTGGAACAATTCGAAAACACAAGGAGTAGTGATGAGACAGAGGTGGAGACATTAGAAAAATGGAAATGTGGTAGCATAGGAAGGTGGTGGCATGGAGAGGCGATACTTTAGTGGTTAAGCCTTTGGACTTTGGATCTGGAGGTCATAAGTTCAAGTTCCAGCCAAACAACGATATGATTCCTGGGCCCCTGAGCAACGCCTTAACCACACAGATACTCAGTTGTATCAATGAGATAAATGTAAATCGCTCTGGAAAAAGCGATGAGACTGGGTGGAGACACGACATGAATCAAAATGCACATGGTTTTACAAACACTAGCAATGCAGATCAACATGTGTATGTAGATGTGTGATGAAGACTAATGGGGCTTTCGTGAGCTACATGATTTCTTGCTAGACACTGTGGGTGTTTGGGTTGGGATTGTTTGTGCTTATTGGAATTTAGGTGTACTATTATGGTAATATTGTTACTTATACGTTGGGCTGGAATATTTGCTCTTACTATTAAGTGGTACTGTCTCTTTAAGTAGCTGTGGCTGTGGCGGGCACACAGTTTTTTTACCGACTAAGGTGGAGATATTATCGTGTTTTGGAAACAGGAGTTGCGTGTTTTAAACATACAAGGTCCTCTGGAGTGGAATCTTTTAAACCACGGGACATGAGTAAGCCTGTCTTTACAGGGGTTTATTATTTAATTGGTGTGAATCTAGTGTATGATGGAAAGTTTAGAGGTTTTGGTCTCACCAGCTGCTGGCCACGTGGTCCCCATCCTGCATATTGAAGAGGAGCGTTCCGCACCTCTGGAGGATTCAGAATCCATGTTTCCCTGTGAAGAACCCACACATACATGCTGATTTTGATCGCTGGTCATCCTCTGACAGGGACTTATAAAATGATTATTCACAGTGCGTGCTCCTGTTTTAATAAAACACTCGAAGACAAGATGGTGTGAAGAACATTTGACACATCATATGTTTTTAAGCCATTTGAGCATAATCCAGTATGTGTGTGTTGTTTTGTGTGTGTTTGTACTTACGGAGACTCCAAACTACATATGATGTAGTATGCAGTGAAGGAGTGCTGATATATCTGCAAAAGCAAAAGAAAGTCTTAGTTGGCTCTTCTAGCAGCTCCAAGAGAGCTCACTAGCTGTGATGATTGGTTGGTTGATTGAGGTAGGTTGGGTCAGCCAGGTTGATCAGTTGGTGAGTGTGTTTGATCCTTGTGTGGGGGAGTGGTGGTGGTTGTAAGGGGTAATTTGATTGATAAATGATCTGGCTCATTAATCAGTGGCTGAATGGGTATGGTAGATCATGGCTGAGTGGGAAAATGGGTTGGTAGATCGGGTTGGTAGATTGTGGTTGGGTTGTTAAGTGGGGTGATCCTTCAGGTGGTTAATTGATGAGAGGTAAGTATGGTTAATCTTTCTGTGGGAGATTGACTTGGTATATCATCTAATAGATAAGTTGGAGGTTTGGTTGGATAAGTGGGTTGAGCAGTCACAGGCTTGATGAATAGTTGGCTAATGAAGGGTGGTGATAGTTTTGCGTGTTTGCTTCCTGTTAAAGAACCATTAGTATTTCGGGACATGTGATTAAGGAAGATTTGGTCGGTCAGTGGTGGGTTTGGGTGAATGGACTGTTAGGTCAGAGGTAGGTGGATGGTGAGAGGTTCGTTGCTTAGTAGATCTTTGGAATGTAGTTCAGAGATGGGTGGTTTAGTGGGCTGTTGGATCAGGCTTAGGTTGGGTAGTTGAGTGGGTTGGTAGAAAATGGGTGGGTGGTTGAGTGAGTTGATATATAATGGCTGGGTGCTTGAGTGGGCTGGAAGATCATGGCTAGGTGGTTAAGGGGGACTGGTAGATAAGGGGTTGTGTGGTTAAAGGGGGCTGGTAGATAATGGCTGGGTGGATGAGATGGTAGATTTTTCAGTTGATTGGTGAGGGGTGTATCAGGTGTATGAGGGGTATGGTATATCATTTAACAGATGGGTTGGTGTTTAAAGCATTGGGTTGATGAATGGGTTGAGCGGTTGTTTAAAGGTCGGTTGATGCAGGCGGATGGTTTTGCTTGGTCTAATCCTGTTAAAAAACCTTTAGCAGAATCTTTAGGACAGTTATCATTATCTCCCACCTCTCTCTGTATTACACTGCACAACATAACTTTTTTTTTTCTTCGAATTTTGCTTCTTGAAAAGTTTTCGCTTATTGGTATTTGGTACCTATCAGTGCACAAATATAGTTTTGGTTTTTGCTGCATCACGTGGGAATTCTGAGAAATAGACAATTAACTGTTTACCTGCAATAGCCTATTTAATTGTGTTTATAGTGTTTTGTGTTTCTAATACGCTATTAAGTTCAACAAATAAAAAGTGTTTTGCTCCTGAATTTCGTTTGTATTCAATTTTTTTTGCATCACGTTGAAATGTCCAACGTAGTCAGCAAACATTGGTGGATTCAAGTTGCACTGATATCGTTTTTCATTGTAGCAATGTCCTGGTGAAACCTTTACAGGGAAGAAGTCCAAGTGTGAGTGGAGGAAATGAATCTTGAGTGACGTTGCATTTCATTGTTTTTTTAAGCTTTGAGAAGTGTGTCTACCAGCTGAATGTAATGTGGGGCTCTGTAATTGCCAAGAAAATTGTCTTCGAAGCCTTTCCAGGCAATGTTTTCTTGCCCAACTAACAGATCTTCGAACTGCTTGTCACTCATAACATGTCGGATCTGAGGGCCAACAAAAATGCCTCCTTTGATCCCCTTTTATTCTTTTATTTATTCTTGGGAACATCTGTCCTAAATATTGGAAACATTCGCCTTCTTTGTTCATTGCTTTCACAAAATTCTTCCTAAGTCCCAATTTTTGTGAAGAGGAGGCAAAAAGATCTTTGCCAGGTCGACAACCAATTCATGTGCCACATTTTTCTATCCTGGAACAAACCTTTTACAGAATGGCCAGCTTTGTCTACAATAATTTAAATCTTTGGCGCAACTGTCGCCTTCACAGATGAAACAACAGCACTTTGTACAGCCGAGCTGCAGTCCCAGTGAAAGAGCAACAACTTTCAGATCTCCAGATATTCCAGTTGTATCACTGTACTGGATGTGCTTCAGCAACATTTACACGTTCTCATAGGTTTCTTTCATGTGTGCTGCAAAGCCAACAGGTATTGAAGAATGAACGCTGCCATTATGTCACAGAACAGCTTTGAGGCGTAACATTGATGAGTAAATAAAGAGATGCCACTCTTGGTGGTCACGGTCACAACCCAAAGCAGAGAACAATCCTTTGATGTCAACACAGAAACAGAAACTGTCAACTTGTGGAAAGAATTTGGTTTTATAATCTTGGCGGCTTTGAAAAACAGAAATTTTTGTACCTGGTGACAGCAAACACCATTCCTGCAGTCTCAAACCCAGCAATTCAGCTTTTGCTTTTGACAGACCAAATCTCTGACCAAATCGTTTAATTGTGACTATGTTATGAGATGTGAATCGTCTAAGGAGCACAGTTCAAAATCTGGATCAATGTCACTGCCGGTTCACTGCATTGCAGGTCCATTCCTCTAGTTTTTTCGGAATTGGATGACTGTCGTCATGCGGCACGGGTCTCATTGCGGATTAGGGTCGACTGACTTCTTGCTTTTGGCAGAGAAACCTGACACATTAGTGAAACAGAGGTAACAGTCCTGTCTTTCTGTTCTCGCCATACCTTAGGGACGGCAAACGGCATTGTCTTTCGAGTGCCTCTGAGCCGAGCTCTTTTAGACAGACAGCAAATCTGAGGCGCCCATTCCTTGTCTTGATCACCAATTTTACAGCCGAAGTACAGATGATATGCGTTCTTCACAAGAGCAGTCATTGAACGTCTCTGATTATCAAGCATATACTCGCCACAAATATAGCAGAATGCATAGCGGCTGTTCCGACACTGACGAGACGTATCGGCCGACACCAATCGTCCTGTAAATTTAGAACATCTAAATGACTTGTTACAGTGCTAATGAGTCAATGCTATATTCTAAAACAAAACGTATACACTATAAGGTCTATATTTTTTTTTCGATAAGCAGCATCTGTGTATGCAAACCACTTTTATAGCCTGCTGAGACACGGTCACGCTGGTTACGGCCTGCTCTGGCATGCCCGGGCTGCATACTTCGACAGAACAGCTTCCAACCTGGCCTGAGTTCATGCCTGGACATGCCCAGACTACACAAAACATTGTTTATAGGGTTCTTACAGAAACTAACATTTAGTACACAAATATAATAAATAAAAAAAGACAAAACTAAAGACTGCAATGAAACCGCAAATTTGGATGTGATTTTCGTGATCAGCAACCAATAATTTATAAGGAACCCCCAACAGTGTTTAAGCAGCAAAACCATTGTTGTGCAGTGATTTCAGCCTTGACGGAGACACCGCAATGCATGCTGGGAAACGTACACATCACCAACCTATGTCATATCGAGGAAATGTGATTTGCTGCACATTAGCATGCTGGACATGCATTTGCTTGTTTCTTCTATAACTTACAAACACACACACACACACACACACACAACACACACACACACACACATGAAATAGAGTGAGAAGAGAAGACTAGACAAGAGAGGGTCACTAGGACTGAAAGGTAAACAAGAAGACAAAGAGCACGAAGGAAAATCCTCTGTGAAGGACAAGTATGTGTGTGTGTGTGTGTGTGTGTGTAATGACAGTTAGGGGACAGAGCTGTCATCCATCAAGGCGATGTTGCGACGGACATGGAATAAGAAACTAGTTCACACATTTTCCCCTCTAACCCCTTCGGTCCCTGAACAGTGTGTGTGTGTGTGTGTGTGTGTGTGTGTGTGTGTGTGTGTGTGTCTTACCGGCTGCACGTTGTAAGCAAGCAGCACATGCTTCATGTCTGGAGAAAGCTCATAGTCACTGGCCTTATACATTTCCTGTACAGTAGAAATAAAGAAGAAATGAAAAGACGTTTTTGATTCCAAAGTCTAGACTGAGAGACACAGAGGCGGAGTCACAGCTACGACATCATCAGCGTGGAAGCCGTATTGTAAAATCGGCGCTGACCTGCAGTGATTAATTACAAATAGTAATGTTAATTGCGGAAATATACAGGCAACACAATGGACTCATTGTTATTGCCGAATTTAAATATCGTCTTATTCTTTTTTTTTTCTTATTTTTCTTATTGTTTCTTCTTACTTATTACATATTACAGCCTACATTTGTTCAGTCTGCATTTTCTATCCCAGGAGTTTCTTCATATAAATATATAATCAGTTTGATAACCGACATATCGAAAATGAAAAGCTGGAAAAAACCCGAGCAGCTGCAGAACCCGACTCTGAATACCTCTACATACGTGGTATGCCAAAAGTATTGGGACACCAGCCTTGTTTGCTTCTTCCCCAAACTTTTGGAGGCACACAATTAAATAACATGCCATGTATTAGCAGGAAATTTCCCGGTCACTTGAACTAGGAGACACAAACCTGTTCTGATATGACAATGCAAACCCTGAGCCGGCCCCATGAAGATCTACTTTACATGGATTAGAGTGAAAGATCTCCTGCAGACTGCACTCACCTCACATACATCAGTACCTTACTTTACTAACACCCTGGAAGCTAAATGAGCTCAAATTTCCACAAAAATCGGGTGGAACATCTCCTGAGAAAAGTGGAGCTTATTATAACAGCAAACGTCGAAGTGGATGTTCAAAAAGAAGCCCATATCAATTTTATACTGTGGTGTCCACAACCTTTTGTCCATATAGTGTAGACTTCATTTGGTCAAAACAGAAATGCGCTCTGTGTTAATCGTACCTACATAAAATTCAAATTAGAGCCGTTAAAATGAACTTGTGTTAACGTTCATTCTGACAGCCCTAATATATATATATATATATATATATATATACAGTGCCCTCCACAATTATTGGCACCCCTGTTTAAGATGTGGTCGTGGACTTCAAAAAAATTCTCCTTTTTTTTTAAAACAACATAGAACCCAAATGCAAAAAAAGAGAAAAATCCAACCTTTTATTTAAGTACATTACTTTGGTGGTAAAAAAAATCACACATTTAGAAAAAAAAAAAAAACTTGAAATCATGTGTGCCACAATTATTGGCACCCCTGATGTTAATACTTTGTACAACCTCCTTTTGCCAACAAGACAGCACTTAATCTCCTCCTATAACATTTCACAAGATTGGAGAACACAGAGAGAGGGATTTTTGACCATTCTTCTTTGCACAATCTTTCTAGATCATCCAGTGTCCTGGGTCCTCTCTTATGCACTCTTCTCTTTAGCTCGCCCCACAGGTTTTCGATTGGGTTGAGGTCTGGGGACTGAGATGGCCATGGGAGGACCTTGAGTTTGTGACTGCTGAACCACTTTTGTGTAGATTTTGCCACATGTTTTGGATCATTATCCTGCTGAAAGACCCAATGACGACCCATCTTCAGCTTTCTGGCAGAGGCCATCAGGTTTTTATTTAAAATATCCTGGTACTTCAAAGCGTTCATAATGTCATGCACCCTAACAAGGTTCCCAGGGCCTTTGGAAGAGAAACAGGCCCACAGCATCACAGATCCTCCACCATACTTCACGGTGGGCATGAGGTGCTTTTCGGCATACTCATCTTTTGTTTTACGCCAGACCCACTTAGAGTGTTTGTTGCCAAAAAGCTCAATCTTAGTCTCATCTGACCAAAGCACACAATCCCAGTTGAAGTCCCAGTACCGCTTAGCAAACTCCAGACGTTTATGTTTGTGAGTGTTAGTGAGAAAAGGCTTTTTCCTTGCATGCCTCCCAAACAGCTTGTTGGCATGTAGAGAGCGTCTGATGGTTGTTTTGGAGACTCTGTGACCCCAAGATGCCACTCTTTGATGCAATTCTGTGACGGTGAGCTTGGGAAATTTTTTTACTTCTCTTACCATCCTCCTCACTGTGCGTTGTGGCAAGATAAACTTGGGACCTCTTCCAGCCTTGTTTGTCACTGTTCCAGTTGTTTTAAACTTCTTAATGATTCCTCTGACTGTAGATATCGGCAAGTTAAGGTGAGTGGCTATTTTCTTGTAGCCATTGCCTGACTTATGAAGGTCCACACACATCTGCCTTACTTGAATGGTGTGTTCTCTTGTCTTTGCCATGTTGACAAATGGGTAAGAGAATTAGGCCTCTGTGTCACGTCATATTTATACCCCAGGGAAACAGGAAATCATGAATTACTAATTAAATGTCCCTAGATACCCTGACCAACCTTAGCAACTACAGAAAAATATATATAAAAAAAAAAATTTAATTTTTCAGAGGAATTGTTAGGGGTGCCAATAATTGTGGGACACATGATTTCAAGTTTTTTTTTTTTCTAAATGTATGATTTTTTTTACCACCAAAGTTATGTACTTAAATGAAAGGTTGGATTTTTCTCTTTTTTTGCATTTGGGTTCTATGTTGTTTTAAAAAAAAGGAGAATTTTTAGAAGTCCACGACCACATCTTAAACAGGGGTGCCAATAATTGTGGAGGGCACTGTAAATATATAAATACTGTATATATACAATCTATAGAAAGAAAGACTTACAAACTTCCTGTTGGGCACCAGCACTGTGCTTTCGTTCGTCTCCATGTTAAACTTGACCACATCGCCTTCGCGAGTGCGATACAGGAGCTCCGTACCTACAGAGGGACACAGACACAAAACATTATGATCTACAACCTCAAAAAACGACAGAAACTCCAGAGGGACCTGGAAATCAGAACAAAATGAAACTATTGTTCTTATACACAACACTCAACCAAAGCAGATTTATTTTATTGGAAATGTTTGTTTTAGCAGAGATAACCCAGCCATTAGGGAGGCACAAGCCAGTGCATTCTTAGTGCCGGTCCCAAGCCCGGGTAAATGGGGAGGGTTGCGTTAGGAAGGGCATCCAGCGTAAAACATGTGCCAAATCAAATATGCGGATCACAAATGAGAATTTCATGCCGGATCGGTCGAGGCCCGGGTTAACAACGACCGCCACAGGTATCGTTAGCCGACAGGGTACCGGTGGAAATTGGGCTACTGTTGGCCGAAGGAGGAGAAGGAGAGGAGGAAGACGTCTACAGAGACAGCAGGAAAAGGAGCAGTGTAGGAGAGTGGAGGTTCGGGTTGGTACTTTAAATGTTGGTACTATGACGGGTAAAGGGAGAGAAGTAGCTGATATGATGGAGAGGAGAAAGGTAGATATGCTGTGTGTTCAGGAGACCAAGTGGAAAGGGAATAAGGCCAGGAATATTGGAGGTGGGTTTTAACTGTTTTATCATGGTGTGGATGGGAAGAGAAATGGTGTAGGGGTAATTCTGAAGGAAGAGTACAGTAAGAGTGTAGTAGTGGTGAAGAGAGTTTCTGATAGGGTGATGATCGTGAAGGTGGAAGTTGAAGGGATGATGATAAATGTCATCAGTGCCTATGCTCCACAAGTTGGCTGTGAGATGGAGGAAAAAGAAAGATTCTGGAGTGAATTAGATGAAGTGGTAGATGGTGTACCTAAGAAAGAACGGTTGGTGATTGGGGCAGACTTTAAAGGGCATGTAGGTGAAGGGAACAGAGGTGATGAGGAGGTGATGGGTAGGTATGGTTTTAAGGAGAGGAATGTGGAAGGGCAGATGGTGGTAGATTTTGCTAAAAGGATGGAAATGGCAGTGGTGAACACATATTTTAAGAAGAAGGAGGATCATAGGGTGACGTATAAGAGTGGAGGAAGGTGCACACAGGTGGACTATGTGCTATGCAGGAGATGCAACCTGAAGGAGATTGGAGACTGTAAGGTGTTGGCGGGGGACAGTGTAGCTAGACAGCATCGAATGGTGGTCTGTAGGATGGTTTTGGAGGCGAAGAAGAAGAGGAGGAAAGTAAGGATTGAAAGAAGAATAAGATGGTGGAAACTGAAGGAGGAAGAGTGTAGTGTGAGGTTCAGGGAAGAGGTCAGACAGGGGCTTGGTGGTGGTGAAGAGGTGCCAGATGATTGGGCAACTACTGCAGGAGTGATGAGGGAGGCAGCTAGAAAAGTACTTGGTGTGACATCTGGAAATAGAAAGCAAGACAAGGAGACGTGGTGGTGGAATGAGGAAGTGAAGGAGAGCATTAGGGGAAAGAGGTTGGCAAAACAGAAGTGGGATCGACAGAGTGATGAGAAAAGTAGGCAGGAGTACAAGGAGATGCGGCAGCAGGTAAAAAGGGATGTGGCGAAAGCCAAGGAAAAGGCATATGAGGAGCTGTATAAGAGGTTGGACACTAAGGAAGGAGAAAAGGATTTATACCGATTGGCCAGGCAGAGGGACCGAGCTGGGAAGGATGTACTGCAAGTTAGAGCAATAAAGGATGGAGAGGGAAATGTGTTGACTAGTGAGGAGAGTGTGTTGAGAAGGTGGAGGGAGTATTTTGAGCAGCTGATGAATGAGGAAAATCAGAGAGAGAGAAGGTTAGAGGATGTGGAGTTGGTGAAGCAGGATGTAGATAGGATTAGTAAGGAGGAAGTGAGAGCAGCGATTAAGAGGATGAAGAATGGAAAGTCTGTTGGACCAGATGACATACCGGTAGAAGCGTGGAGATGTTTAGGAGAGATGGCAGTGGAGTTTTTAACCAGAGGATGCCTGAGGAATGGAGAAGGAGTGTGCTGGTACCGATCTTTAAGCATAAGGGAGATGTGCAGACCTGCAGTAACTACAGGGGAATTAAGTTGATCAGTCACACCATGAAGTTATGGGAAAGAGTAGTGGAAGCCAGGCTGAGAGAAGAGGTGACCATCTGTGAGCAACAGTATGGTTTCATGCTGAGGAAGAGCACCACAGATGCCTTATTTGCTTTGAGGATGTTGATGGAGAAGTATAGAGAAGGACAGTAGGAATTGCATTGTGTATTTGTGGATTTAGAGAAAGCGTACGACAGAGTGCCAAGAGAGGAGTTGTGGTATTGTATGAGGAAGTCAGGTGTGTCAGAAAAGTATGTGAGGGTGGTGCAGGACATGTATGAGGACAGTGTGACGGCAGTGAAGTGTGCAGTAGGTATGACAGACTGGTTCAGGGTGAAGGTTGGACTGCATCAAGGATCGGCCCTGAGCCCGTTCCTGTTTGCAGTGGTGATGGACAGGTTGACGGACGAGGTCAGACAGGAGTCTCCCTGGACTATGATGTTTGCGGATGATATTGTGATTTGTGGTGAGAGTAGAGAGCAGGTTGAGAAGAGCCTGGAGGAGTGGAAATATGCGCTGGAGAGAAGGGGAATGAAAGTCAGTAGGAGTAAGACAGAGTACATGTGTGTAAATGCGAGGGAGGGCAGTGGAGTGATGCGGTTGCAGGGAGAAGAGGTGGAGAAGGTGGAGGAGTTCAGGTACCTGGGATCAACAGTGCAAAGTAATGGAGAGTGTGTTAGAGAAGTAAAGAAAAGAGTGCAGGCAGGGTGGAGTGGGTGGAGAAGAGTGACCGGAGTGATTTGTGATAGTAGGGTATCTGCAAGAATGAAAGGGAAAGTTTATAGGACTGTGGTGAGACCTGAGATGTTGTATGGATTAGAGACAGTGGCATTTAGTAAAAGACAGGAGGCGGAGCTGGAGATAGCAGAGCTGAAGATGTTGAGGTTTTCGTTGGGAGTGACGAGGATGGACAAGATTAGAAATGAGTTTATTAGAGGAACAGCGCATGTAGGATGTTTTGGTGACAAGGTGAGGGAGGCGAGATTGAGATGGTTTGGACATGTGCAGAGAAGGGACATAAATTATATTGGTAGAAGAATGCTGAAGATGGAGCCACCAGGTAGGAGGAAAAGAGGAAGGCCAAGGAGGAGGTTCATGGATGTGGTGAGGGAAGACATGCAGGTAGTTGGTGTGAAAGAGGCAGATGTAGAGGACAGGGTGGTATGGAGACAGATGATCCGCTGTGGCGACCCCTAATGGGAGCAGCCGAAAGAAGAAGTTTGTTTTAGCAGAGATACTGGTTACCTTGAAATAATATACTTTAACATTTCCATATACTTTAACACCCATGTTGTGGAAATATTTCACCAAATCTGGAAATGGAAATGTTTTTTTACGTACAGTCGACTACTTTTTAACTTCATCTCAGCATCTTCACAGATCATTATTCCCAGGAAATCTGTGACATTGTCTAATACTAATAGTAATACTGTCTGCAATGCTCCATCATCATCGAGAGCCTCCAAAGATGGATGTTTTTCCATCAATAGATGAGCTTTTAAAACTACAGGTCAGTGAGATGTCTTTCATTAGAACTTGAATGTGATCTTATGAATGTGATCTTCCACTGGTTGAGGAAGTCGGTAGTATTCAGAGCTATAATATACAGAAAATGAAAAATAAAATACATGTGCATGTGAAGTGTATTTCCTAGCAGCCTAGAGCTGTTTTACACCATCTGACCCTGAGCACTTACAACAACTGTAGAATTGCAGCCTAGTTTCGCAAACTCTTAGATATGTAGGTGGAAGTGTGGACCTGAAGGAGGGGAGTTTCTCTTGATATAATGGCAGACATGCCGTAAGTAAATCGATGGCCACCCTTATCCAGACTGTCTTAAATTCTTCTTCATACAATTGAGCAGGTGAGGGCCTCGTTTAAGAGCCCTGCAGGTGCAGCTTGGTGTTGTAGAGATTTGACCTCACAACCATTCAGTCAGAAGTCCAAAATTATAAATCGAAGCTACCATTTCTTGACTTATTTCACCTAAGAAATATTGCTAAAATTAGAAATATGATGTCTTTAGAGGATGCAGAAAAACTAGTTGATGCTTTTGATACATCTAGATTAGACTACTGTAATGTTTTACTGTCTGGGTGTCGGGGTAAGTGCAGAAATAAGCTTCAGTTAGTTCAGAATGCAGCAGCAAGAGTCCTCACTAGATCTAGGAAATATGACCACATTAGCCCTGTTTTAATCGTCTACACTGGGTCCCAATTACATCCCACACTGATTATAAAATACTACTACTGATGTACTTCTACTGACAGAAAACAAATGGGCCAATGCAGAACCGCAGAAGTTAATAACAGGAAGGTTTAAACATGCTCTGGCTTTTGAAGTAACACCTCAGCCTCAGGGACCTGCATAGTGGATGATCCACAAATGGGATAAAAATCTGTTGGGAGACAGCTATGGAAGGAGTTTCCACTGTCAGTGTTTTAAATTAGCCAAAGCTAAAGCTTCAACTCTGCAAATTTGTGGCCACTCAAGAATCTGACCATCTAGATTTTCTTTATTACAAAAACAAAACAAAAAAAGACAGGCTTCTTGTATTGAACCAATCTCAGGACAGACGTAAAGACTTATGTGAAAACCAAAAAAAATCGTAAGGTCATACACAGGAATCATCCAAAATGTCAAACTCAGACAGGGATAATCCGAAAGTCAAAGTTCAGTAGTCAAAACAGTCCAGCAAAAGGTCACAAATACATCTTGAGCAGAATAACACCACCTAGAACACGCAAACGTGGCAATACTTTACTGATATAATGCTAACACCATTTACTAGTAACAGAAAGTGGGTTGTTATGAGGCATGGGGGGGACTAACTGGTCAGGGACAATAAGAACAGGAACTAATTTGCTCCTTGTTCCATAATATTAAACAGAAAATGTACAACAAGTCCTTCTTTAGTTCTAGAACATTATTGAAAAAGTGCTGTGGAATAGAACACTCGGGGGTGTGTTGCAATGGGAATATAATCAATGTCAGGGTGCTAAGAGTAGCTCTGGAGGATTATTCCATACAGACTGGGATGAATGAATTGTTGGTAGTATCCCTGAAACTTAACCAAGACCCCAGATCTGCTTGTCTTTGTAAAGCATTGTGGCTCAACAATGTATATATAACAAAATTTAGATTGGAACATCATTTATTGTTCACACATCCCAACCTTTTTTGCACCACGGACCGGATTAATGTCAGACAATATTTTCACGGACTTGGGGGTGTTTGAATTTAGCGGTAATGTATTATGCGTTAGGGGCCGGAGCAGCCCCTTTAAGAAGGTAGCGGATGTAGGTAAGACATGTGACCAAGGCATCTTCACATGCATCAAGAGTGAGTCATAGACAGATGTGGTGGAGAGAATTCTTTCTGTGAGGTTCCCTGGTGGTCTAGTGGTTAGGATGTGGCGCTCTTACTGCTGCGGCCTGTGTTCGATTCCCGGTCAGGGAACCAACCCCAGCCATTAGGGTTGCACAAGCCAGTGCACTCTTAATGCCGGCCCCAAGCCCGGATAAATGGGGAGGGTTGCGTTGGGAAGGGCATCCAGCGTAAAAACATGCCAAATCAAACATGCGGATCATGAATACGAATGATCCGCTGTGGCGACCCCTACTGGGAGAAGCCGAAAGAAAGTTTACGTATTCTTTCTGTGCGGCACGGTACCAATTGACCCATGGACCGGTGCCGGTTCACAGCCCAGGGGTTGGGTACCACTGGTCTAGAGGAGACTAACACAATTGTCAACATGATAAATTTTTTCTCCTTTTTCTAAACATTTGCCTGTAATTTTACATCTCCTCTTCTAGCTGTGTTTCTTCTCTCAGACTTGACTCGGAACTCCATGCAATTGAAAGAGTTCCTTGTGTCTTGCGCAGATTCAAGACTCCCCACGCAAGATGCAGCAAAGTCGCCCTGAAACATAACCAAGCCTCCTTTGCTTTCATAGAAGCTGTCGACTTCTTTTCTTCGACTGATGTCTCTTGGCAAAAGCTCCAGATTTGACTGTCCAAAGGTCATTCTTTATTAAGCGATAAAGAAAACAATTAGAACATCCTTTCTTGCCTAAAGGGAACCAACACTTTTGTCGCCAACTCAAATGAACAATTTTTTCTCTTCTTTATAAAGGTTCGCCTGTAACTTCTGAGTTCCTTCTCTCAGAATTAATTTAGAAGTGATGTGTTCTGCTCGCAAGCTCTCTTCCGTCCTCATTGCTCAACCCCGGTACCGCCTCGGGCCTTGTCCTGAGCCTAATCTCCCCTGCACTATTGATGTGCACTATCTCCAACAGAGTGCACTCTCTGTCACCTGCTATCTTCAGAATTCGTTTACCGGCGCTGGACTGCACACTTTGATCCGTTCCCAACTTCTACACAACTGTTTCTTATAGCATTTCCAATCTCCGGGCATCAACTCTTCTGCGGTGAACACACTCCTTGCAGCACTTTCTGCTACTGCTTTCCTTTTCCACTCTTGTGATCTGTGGACTGCGAAGGAATCATCTCCCTTAATCTGATGGTTATCGCCAAATAGATAAAAATCAGGCTGGGTTAAAGGGTTAAAACATCATACACCTGTTTGGATGACTGTGAAATGCAGAAATAAAAAAAAAGGATCTCTGGAATAGAGAAAGCAGATGGTGGAGGCCACACCGAGTGCGAACCGTTTCAATCCTGGTGTGATATAGCTGTTTGGTTGCCACCCCATGCTGAAGGATCTGATCATTCTGTTTCACTAATGAGATGATTATGGAGCCATTTAATCACAATTACCGAGCAGCAGTGGCGTGCAGAATGAGATCGAGTCCATTACAAAAAAAAAAAAAAAGGAGGACGAAGGACATACGTGACAAATTCTCAAAGAGACTAGACAGATACATGTTTTATTGAAAGCAGCAACCTGGTGGATAATTGTGAATGATGTGAAAACCAATTGGCAAAATTATGGACAAATGTTTGTGGACACTTGACTATTATATTGTGCTTCTTTTTGAATGTTCCATTCCGAATTTAAATCCCATTTGCTCTTACGAAAATCTCTACTCTTCTGAAAAGATGTTCCACTAGATTTTTGAGGAGATTCATTCAGATAAATGGGTATTAGCACCCATTCAGGTAAGTTGAGGAGATCCTCCACTCCAACCCAGGTAAAGCATATCTTCATATACAGGTCATGGGAAACATTACGGCAGGTTGAGTTAGCAAGAGCAAGAAGATCAGAAGCTGTAACTTCAGAAGGAGTTGAAGTTGGTCCACTTTAAATGAACATCCAAAAGATTACTTTTATATGATATGGATCTTCTGGGAAGTGTTTTTTTTTTTTTTTTTACCTGATTGGAGAATCCATTTATATTAATAGTACAAAAATACTGCCAAATAGCCAAAAGTTTGGAGAAACCTGACCATAAGATTGCTACTGTATGTGCTACTTTTTTTGAACATCCCATTACATATATAGTCTCAATTTGCTGTTATAATAACCTCCACTGCTCTGGGAAGATGTTCCACCAGATTTTGTGGAGATTTGTAAAGGTTTAAACAAGTAATGATGTAGGGGAGTCGATGAGGTCTGGGGTACAGTACCAAATCATTCCAAAAAAGGTGTCTGATAGCAAGAGATTTCATTCCAGCCGACGTAAAGCAGATGTTCATGGAGCTGGATTAGTGCACAGGGGTTCGCATTGTCATGCTGAAACACGTTTGGGTATCCTTGTTCAAATGAAGGGAAAATTTCATGCTCCCACATCAAAAGATGTCGTACAGATTGGAAAAGAACCACATATTCCCAGAAAAGTCAGGTATTCCAAAGATGTGCATAAAGCCAGTGGTGTCCCACCAAATGACTTGTTTTCTAATGCAAGCCATTTTTTTTCATCTTACAAACATTGTGGCTGAAAAGCTGATTCATATTTTCTATTCTCCCACATTGATCAGTGTAGCGCACTCGTCTCTGAGGTGAATGAGTCCATGCTAAATAAATTACAGCATGTTTCAGATAAAATCCCGACTCGGGCTCGGACAGTGATCAGATCGCTCCATTTCTAAAATCCTTACAATCGGACTGATTTGGGTTTCGGATTGATTTTCAATTTTAAAAGCTCTCTCTGGATTGGCTCTTCAGTATTTCTCTGAGCTTCGGTCACAAGATAAAGATGATAATCAGTACAAACCTACAAAAACCTAATACAATATCATACAATATCTTATACAGTGATCATGTGACATTTATGCACAGCCATGAAGTATTTTGAAATTCATTTTGTTATACAGATGTTGATACACTTGGTCATTTTTTTGTTAGTTTGTTCGTTTATAAAGCACTATATACCGTCTTTTCCAGACTATAAGCCGCTACTTTAGTCCCACGCTTTGAACCCCGCAGCTTAAACAATGAAGCGGTTAATTTATGTATTTTCCCGGTTTCACAAACTTCAAGCCAAAAAAAATTGAGCCCCATAACATTAGACCAATGAAATTGCAGAACGGGTTCAGGTGAACCAATGAAACTCTTTATATTAAATCAGATGCGCTCCCACTGAATCGGGCCGCACCACATCATAAATACGGATGAGGTTCCTCTGACGTTTGACCTGCCGCTCACTCGGACTGTCTACAGGAAATGTGAATCATTCGTCACGCTGAAAACAACCGGGCATGAAAAAACGCACTTCACCTGTGTTCTGAGCTGCACGGCATCGGGAGAAAAGCTTCACCGGTGGTGATTTTTAAACGCACGACGATGCCAAAAGAAAAACTCCCGAGAGAAATAGTTGTGAAAGGAAGGAGGAAGACAGTGAACAATGACTTTCTTGGTAGGCTACTGTTTAGATACAAGTCGTGTAACAGGCACAGTCTTTCATTAAAGCCTGTGTAAAGTTCATTAGTTTCAGTGTAGACACCTGCGGCTTATAGACAGGTATTTATGTTCAAAATAAAAATCTTTGTCAAATTCAGTGGGTGCGGCTTATATTTGCGCTTAATAGTCCGGAAATTACGGTAGTTATTATTAGTACACTATAGGAATAAAAAACTTGCTTCTTTTAGAACGTCGCATTCCACATTTAGTCTCTATTTCCTGTTATATTAACCTCCACTCCTCTGGGAAGATGTTCTACTAGATTTTGGAGTGTACTTGTGGAGATTAAGCTAGAAGATCTACTAGGAAATCTTTCATTCCAACCCAACGAAGTTGCCTCTGGGTCTCTTAGTTCAAGGAAGGGAAAACTTTGTTCTATACAATTGTGTGCCTTTAACTTTGAGGTAACAGTTTGAGGAAAAAAACACCTAAAGTGTAAGTACTTTTGTAAATGCAGTGCACACGAGAGACCTGCGGTACCACAGGACCCGACACAAATTAGATTTGATGGTGAAAGCGGGTTCAGGTTCCTAAAATAAATAAACTGTTATGTATCTACTGCACAAAAGCAACAAATGGCAACTAAAATAAAGTGCATGATTTCCAGGCAGAAGGTCGGAAGCGAACTCTCATGTGGTTCATGTGCGGTAACTACTAGAGCACACCGAGGCACAATGTCTGAGGCGCAGGACCGCGGAGAATCACTGAGTGCTCCAGATATCAGTTCATTATTGAAGAAAGGAACAAACAACACAACAAAACCATCAGCTGCTTTTATAACATCTCGCTGATGTCCCGAAAACTTTCTTGTTCATCATTTACACAAAAAGTCAATGAAACCAAACTTTTATTTTCCGTTTTTTTATTCATATTTAAACAAAAACAAAAACAAAAAAGCAGAGTAGCAGCACAAAGCAGTAAGTGCACTAAAAATAAAGCTACTTCTATGTTTTACCTGCGGGTTTTTGTGGGCAGGAGCGTGCAGGTCTCAAATGTACACGTATGCCGTATTATAAGACTTCTGCCCGACAGCTCGCACGCAATATATCCAAACTAATTTCCAGCTCTGTTATTGGATAATTGTCAATAGGTTGATACGCCGTCCACCAGTCAAGCCCTCGGCCGATCTTTCAGCTAATCGATTCTGACAGGCCGATGCAGATTAGTCAATAATGCACACTGGATCTCTGGTTTAAAGCTGCCAGGTCGGGTTTTAAAGCACAAAACGCACCACATGATGGAATTCGGTGTGGATATGAGTGCATGGCTCACTCACACAGCGTACTAATCACATCACCACCGTGCTACCCTGAACGCTTCTCCCAGCTCCCCCATACAGTGCCCAGGAAACCAGGGACGATGAATAAACAGGTGGAACAACAGCTTTTCAATGCAAAAGTCATATTTTTCATAATTGTAACGTAATCCAGGTGGTCTATTCTCTCCTCACACGGCTGTTCACAAAGCTCGGGAAACAAGCATGAGCAAGTCATGAGCTAATCACGCTTAATCAGGTTAATTTAGCGGAACCCCCTGAGAAAACGGTGTGGTTTTATTTAATAACAGTGAATTTAACATAGTGAGGCCACAATAGGCCTCTTAATAGGCTCTGATCATAACTTCATAGTAGAAGAGTCCAGATGCTGAACTCTAGACCTTTCACCATTTAGCACATCATGAACTGAAAAATACAACAAAGAAAACTCTGAACTGTTAAGCAGCTAGAATCCTGTATCAAACACTAACATTCCTTTCATAAAAATTCTTCAACTGGTCTCCTCGGTCCCCAGAAGCTTAAACACAGAAGACGTGATGCTACACAGCGGTCATTTTTCTTCATTTAAACATTTGCTTTGTTTTCTATGTTCTATTGGGAGTAAAATATGGGTTTATGAGATTTGCAAATGATTGCATTCTGTATTTATTGACATCTTTTAGAAAGTCTTAACTTTTTTGAAATTGAGGTTGTAGCTCAAAATATTTCCACCATGACAAATATATATATCAAAGTTGTCATGGTACAGCACAATTCAGAGTCCATTTTTCAACAGACACCTTGGCATTTAAAGATGGTCGCACACATTATTCTAGGATTAGCATTAGGATTAGCATTAGGATTAGCATTAGGCAATTCTAGGATTAGCATTAGGCAATGTCCACAGTAGTACATTTTAGAATGAAAACGCATATTTCTTTTTCCCGTTTTAGTCTTCCGTCCACACTGAGACGCCATTGTCAGTCAACAAAAACGTAGCAATTTAAAAAACAGCAGTCGCAGTGTGGACTGTGAAAACCGTGACGTTTCAAAGAGCCGGCAAGTAAATAACCGCCAGGAGGAAATGATGCAAGTCGAAGCATCACAATTACTTACATTGTGCCCATAAGCGTTTTCAGATGTTTCGGTGTGGATGAACCACTTTTGGGGAACATTTGAAAACAAAAGTATGGACTCTGAGCATTTTTAGACGAAAGCGCAGTTTTCAAATTTATCTGGATTAGGGTAGATGTAGATTCGGTCTCCAACATAGTGATTAAGCACACCTGGCTCTAATTACAAACTCACACACTCACGGAATAACAAGACTCTGGGTCGTTCAATGGCGTAGTATGCGCTCAGTAGCATGTTTAGCCTCCGTTTTTTTTTCCAAGCCTTTTTTCGTTTGGCTTGCTGTTTTTTATTTTTTTTATATATATTTTTTTATATAAAATTCATGATTGTAGTTGCCCTAGCATAGTACATCTGGAAAGTGGTAACTCAGTGGTTAAGACAATGTCCTTCTAAGTGGCAAGGGTTAGAAGACTGCAAACATCTACAGCATTTAGAAGTCACCTTTATCTAAATGCTGTAGATGTTTGCAGTCTTCTAACCCTTGGCAGTTTTTTGACCTTTTGGGTTTGTTGACCTCTAATTTATTAAACTGCCCCAAAAAACTGCATCCTGTACTCACTTTATCATTCTGAAGTCCCCAAAAGCAAACTCCTGAAGCTAAATGTTCTAGAAATAATGTATTAATTAAGAAGACGTTTCAGGGGCTCATCCGGGTCATGGCACCATTTTTTCTTTATTAATATTATTATTATTATTATTATTATTTTTTATTAATTAAAAATAATATTCCGATGAGACAATCTCTTGACACATCTATTAAAATAAAGTTGTTGAATGTAATTCTGATCAGATCACATGGGACAAATGATGTTTGTACAGATCACAGAGATTGGTGAGACACAGAGATAGGTGTGTATGAAGCCTGTACCCGTGTTAGGATCTGAATTCCTTCCCTTAAGCCCCTGTAAGCTTCAGTTCTCTGATGTTTTTTCAAACATCATCTATAATTCTTCATTCTGTATTTTATGCATGAACTTTTTGAGCTTTTGGAGTTGTGGAGGTTGAAAAAGAAAAAGATTGAGCACTGTCAGGTCTGTTGATTGTTACCAAGAGGCGCTGTAACATTTCCAGAGGGTGAGATTTATGAATAGTTCAGGAAGAATACAAGATCTGAAGATGCCAATGTATCACCAGAGACCTACAGCGGTTGAGTTTAGCTGAGGGGAAGTGGTAGTTCAGTTGTTCAGATGTTGTAGGTCTGGTTGTGAGTTGAAATGTTAGCACCACCAAGCCATAAAGCTGTAATTCATGCTAAGGCAAGATTTCTCAATACTGTAATTAAGTTGATTTGTCACGTATCTGTACTTTACTGAAGTATTTTCAGTAGACTTTTACTGTAACTTCACATTTCAAAGTCAAATATTTTCTTTTCACTCAACTACATCCTTTTATTTTTTGAGGATAAAAATGTAAACACGCAGCGAGTCACCAGTCAGAATCGAGCACATGCTCTGTTTTACACGTTTTACACTCCAGGAGTTTCTTCATCATTTATTCCTCTCTAAATGTTCTGTTGAACTGATGCTGAACTGTATGGTGGTGATCAGTAGATACACCAAGCGCCAATCAGAACAAGCGCCACAACACACGTGACCTCATTCAGACGTTTTTTTTTTTTTTCAAGTAGTTAAAAAGAGGGTTTTGTGATGATAATTATAATACAAATCAATCAGTGTTTGAGTCATTAATATCATTCTATTAATAGATCAGTGTGCTGAGAGTCACATTCGAGTCTTTTCACATAAACTGAGGTGATTAAGTAAAGAATCTTGTGATAAAAATGATAATAGGAACATTATAGTTATAATAAATTACTACTTTGGGTACTTACGTAAATTTGAAGGCAAAAACTTTTGTACTTTTACTCAAGTGAAAGTTTAAAGGGACATTTAGACTTTTACTGGAGTCACATTTTACCTTCTGTATGTCTACTTTTCCTCAAGTACATGCTTTGTGTACTTCATGCATCACTTTATTATCTAATTTTATTTGCATAGACACAAAAGGAACATGCACATGTCTCTGAAAAAACATAAACCACCAGGTTTTTCCACACGTTTCACAGCTTTACAAAACCTGGCATCGAAGCTACCATTTGGATTTGATGTTGAAATCCCACCAGAGCCCCTCCTGAGCACCTCCTGAGCATTATTGATCCGATTCCTGAGGTTAAAAAGTTCCCAGTTAGCTAAAAAATAAGCCATATCTCATGTGTCTGACTTTCTTTCTCTCCATTAAGTATAAAAGTATAAGATTATTTTTATCCTTTCTGTATGTTGAAGCTAAAACACATGAGATGGCTCAGTAAATTAGCCGCTAGTCTCTCTTTCACTCGGCTGTGAGTCACCTGAGCTGTGTATCTGTCATTCATAAAAACCCAACTGATTTTTTTACATCAGTAATCCAAAAAAAGAAATAAAGAAAAGGAAAAAAAAGAAATGTCGCATATTTACAAAAGATTTACGAATAGAACAAGCTTGAGAAGAGAAATATGCTAAATGCGGTTAACATTTGTGTTTTGTTTCTCAAATCTTTTTGTCACAATTTGTCTTTTCTAAATTGATTATTGGAGACACAATTGTAAAGAACAACTTTGGATAAGAAAGCGTGAAATTCTCTCTTCACTTGAACTAGGAGAGACCAAAAAAAAACATGCTCCAGGATGAAAATGCCAGCTCCATGAACACATGTGTGGGAGTGATAGCTCAGCGGTTAAGGTTCTGGATTACTGATCGGAAGGTTGGGGGTTGAAGCCCCGGTATCACCAAGCTGCCACTCTTGGGCCCTTGAGCAAGGCCCTAAGCCCTCTGTGCTCCAGGGGCGCCATATCATGGCCAACCCTGCGCTCTGACCCCAGTTTCCGAGCAAGCTGGGATATGCGAAGGACAAATTTCACTGTGCTGTAACGTACATGTGACAAATAAAAGCTATTCTATTCTACGTTTTACATGGGTTTGACTGGAAGATCTCCTGCCTACCCTACTGAACATATTTTTATCTCTGAATAAGTGGAAATCGCCACAAAATATGGTGAAACATCTTCCCAGGAGAGTGGAGTTTATAGGAGACTAAATGTGGAATTGCATGTCCATAGAGAACCACGCAGCAATCTTATGATCAGGTATCCACAAACTTCTGCCATACAATGTAGTATTTTTGTAGTACTAAGGTCAATGCATTCTCCAATCTGGTACAATGATCTCCAAGAAGATCCATATAATAAAAGAAGATCTCTTTGATGTTCCTTCCACAGTGGAACACCTTCAGAACCGACGGCTTCTGATCTTCATACTCCTGCTGACTCGTCCTCCTGTCAGGTTTCTCATGACCTCTAAATAAAGATACAGGTGTAGAAGAGGAAGATCTTTTTATCCTTTCAGATTTCCCAGATCAGCCGGCGTCGTGTGTGTGTGTGTGTGTGTGTGTGTGTGTGTGTGTGTGTGTGTGTGTGTGTGTGTGTCTGGATCAGACAAAAGCGTATTCACTTCAGTAAAACGGATCGTCCTTTAACACAAGCTCTTGTGAAAGACGAGGGCAATCATTCTTTTCATGGTTGCTTTTGAATTCCCTTCTCATACCATCTCCCCTCCATGCGGATTCTTTCTCCTCGTTCTCCTCCTCTGCGACTGATACCATGGCGGTGAAGAGATTCGAGTCGATCGCTTTCGATGCTGAAGCCCACACAAACAGCACCACGTTCTCGAGAATAATATGGGATTTCCAGCCTGAAGGTCCAACAAGGAACCCAAGTGCACTCTAAAATCAACCTACAACAAGAAGCACTGACTTCTCAGAACAGTGCAACATCTATGAAGTCCAGCTGATGATGAATTCTATTATGCAGTTATGTTCCTCTTGTATCATAAGACCTGGAATATCTCTGAGGAAAAGCCGCTGCATCTGAAGAGCTTTCAGTTTGGCCAACACACTGAAGGCAGTGAAGGTTTAGCTAAGCACTGCGTGCCACCAGGAGACAACCATCACCAAGAACATCTCAACTAAATACCTATCTGAAAATAAGAGGAACCTGGGCAAGAAAAGTCTCCAGGCTGAGACACATCATCATCATCATCATCCTCATATTCATGATCATCATCATTTTTCAGAGGGATTTGAAGGAACTCCGCTGCTCACCGCTGATCCATTTCGCTTTGGGATTGTGGACTCTGAAGTTCTTGCTGAAGACATCCTCCACCGTGAGTCTCCCCTTCTGGGCCAGGCTGTCGTCCTCCCCTGCACCAACACACACACACCTTCATCAGCACATCTTAACACACACAACACTGCAGGATGCATTTCTTGTTCTGAAACAAGAAAAAAAACGTATTCATACAGTACACGTGTGTTGATGAACATGTTTGCGTAAGTGGTGTGTGTGTGTGTGTGTGTGTGTGTGTGTGTGTGTGTAATGAGGCCGATCCGATTCCTGACGCGTCACAGGCAGACAGCTGAAGATGAAGGACGTGCGCCAGCGTGCAGAATAAATCAGATGAATTGAAATGGAAGGCGTGTTTATGCAGCTATACACCACTGATAAACCCTGTGTGTGTGTGTGTGTGTGTGTGTGTGTGTGTGTGTGTGTGTGTGTGTGTGTGTATGCGTATGTGAAAGTGTGTATGGGTGTGTGTGCATTCGTGTGCGTGAGTATGTTTGTATGTGTGTGTCTGTTTGTGTGTATGTTTTTTTTTGTGTGTGTGTGCGCATCCTCTCTCTTTCCCCCTGCGCTTTCCTCCTCTCTCTGTCCCCCTCTCTCTCTG
>JBCEWE010000166.1:175321-180321 GCA_039877035.1 Silurus lanzhouensis | reverse complement strand
TGATGTAGTAGATGAAGATGTAGTAGATGTAGTAGATGTAGATGTAGTAGATGTAGTAGATGTAGATGTAGTAAATGTAGTAGATGTAGTAGATGTAGATGTAGTAGATGTTGATGTAGTAGATGAAGATGTAGTAGATGTAGTAGATGTAAATGTAGTAGATGTAGTAGATGTAGATGTAGTAGATGTAGTAGATGTAGTAGATGTAGATGTAGTAGATGTTGATGTAGTAGATGAAGATGTAGTAGATGTAGATGTAGTAGATGTAGATGTAGTAGATGTTGATGTAGTAGATGAAGATGTAGTAGATGTAGTAGATGTAGATGTAGTAGATGTAGTAGATGTAGATTGTAGTAGATTAGTAGATGTAGATGTAGTGATGTGTAGATGTAGTAGATGTAGATGTAGTAGATGTTGATGTAGTAGATGGATGTGTAGATGTAGATGTAGTAGATGTATGTAGTAGATGTAGTAGATGTAGAGTGTAGATTAGATGTAGTGTGTAATGTGTAGATGTAGATGTATGTAGATGTTGATGATGTAGTAGATGTAAATGTAGTAGATGTAGATGTAGTAGATGTTAAATGTAGTAGATGTAGTAGAGTAGATGTAGATGGTTTGATGTAGTAATGTTGTAGATGTAGTAAATGTAGTAGATGTAGTAGATGTAGATGTAGTAGATGTAGATGTTGTAGTGTGGATGGTGAGATGTAGATGTAGTAGATGTAGTAGATGTAGATGTAGTAGATGTTGATGTAGTAGATGAAGATGTAGTAGATGTAGATGTAGTAGATGTAGATGTAGCAGATGTTGATGTAGTAGATGTTGATGTAGTAGATGAAGATGTAGTAGATGTAGTAGATGTTGATGTTGATGTAGTAGATGTTGATGTAGTAGATGTAGTAGATGTTGATGTTGATGTAGTAGATGTTGATGTAGTAGATGTAGTAGATGTTAATGTAGTAGATGTAGTAGATGTTGATGTAGTAGATGTAGATGTAGTAGATGTAGATGTAGTAGATGTTGATGTAGTAGATGAATATGTAGTAGATGTAGTAGATGTAAATGTAGTAGATGTAGTAGATGAAGATGTAGTAGATGTAGATGTAGTAGATGTAAATGTAGTAGATGTAGTGATGTAAGATGTATAGATAGATAGAGATGTAGAGAGTAGATGAAGATAGAAGTAGATGTTAGATGTAGAATGTAGTAGATGTAAATGTAGTAGATGTAGTAGATGTAGATGTAGTAGATGTAGATGTAGTAGATGTAGTACATGTTGATGTAGTAAATGTAGTAGATGTAGTAGATGTAGATGTAGTAGATGTAGTAGATGAAGATGTAATAGATGTAGATGTAGTAGATGTAGTACATGTTGATGTAGTAAATGTAGTAGATGTAGTAGATGTAGATGTAGTAGATGTAGATGTAGTAGATGTAAATGTAGTAGATGTAGATGTAGTAGATGTAGATGTAGTAGATGTAGTAGATGTAGATGTAGTAGATGTAGATGTAGTAGATGTAGATGTAGTAGACGTAGATGTAGTAGATGTAGTAGATTTGTAGATGTGGATGTAGTAGATGTAGTAGATGTAGATGTAGTAGATGTAGATGTAGTAGATGTTGATGTAGTAGATGAAGATGTAGTAGATGTAGATGTAGTAGATGTAGATGTAGCAGATGTTGATGTAGTAGATGATGTAGTAGATGAAGATGTAGTAGATGTAGTAGATGTTGATGTTGATGTAGTAGATGTTGATGTAGTAGATGTAGTAGATGTTAATGTAGTAGATGTAGTAGATGTTGATGTAGTAGATGAAGATGTAGTAGATGTAGATGTAGTAGATGTAAATGTAGTAGATGTAGTAGATGTAGATGTAGTAGATGTAGATGTAGTAGATGTTGATGTAGTAGATGAAGATGTAGTAGATGTAGATGTAGTAGATGTAAATGTAGTAGATGTAGATGTAGTAGATGTAGATGTAGTAGATGAAGATGTAGTAGATGAAGATGTAGTAGATGTAGTACATGTTGATGTAGTAAATGTAGTAGATGTAGTAAATGTAGATGTAGTAGATGTTGTAGATGTGGATGTAGTAGATGTAGATGTAGTAGATGTAGTAGATGTTGATGTAGTAGATGTAGATGTAGTAGATGTTGATGTGTAGATGTAAGATGTGTAGAGTGTAGATGTAGATGTAGTAGATGTAGATGTAGTAGATGTAGATGTAGTGGATGTAGATGTAGTAGATGTAGATGTAGATGTAGTAGATGTAGATGTAGTAGATGTAGATGTAGATGTAGTAGATGTAGATGTAGTAGATGTAGATGTAGTAGATGAAGATGTAGTAGATGTAGATGTAGTAGATGTAGATGTAGTAGATGTAGTAGATGTAGTACATGTTGATGTAGTAGATGTAGTAGATGTTGTAGATGTGGATGTAGTAGATGTAGATGTAGTAGATGTAGTAGATGTTGATGTAGTAGATGTGTATGATGTAGTATGATGTGTAGATGTTGTAGATGTGGATGTAGTGAATGTAGTAGATGTAGTAGATGTAGATGTAGTAGATGTAGATGTAGTAGATGTAGTAGATGTAGTAGATGTTGTAGATGTGGATGTAGTAGATGTAGTAGATGTAGTAGATGTTGATGTAGTAGATGTAGATGTAGTAGATGTAGTAGATGTTGTAGATGTGGATGTATTAGATGTAGTAGATGTAGATGTAGAAGATGTTGTAGATGTTGATGTAGATGTAGTAGATATAGATGTAGTAGATGTTGTAGATGTGGATGTAGTAGATGTAGATGTAGTAGATGTTGTAGATGTGGATGTATTAGATGTAGTAGATGTAGATGTAGTAGATGTTGTAGATGTTGATGTAGATGTAGTAGATGTAGTAGATGTAGATGTAGTAGATGTAGATGTAGTAGATGTTGTAGATGTGGATGTAGTAGATGTAGATGTAGTAGATGTAGTAGATGTAGATGTAGTAGATGTAGTTGATGTAGATGTAGTAGATGTAGATGTACTAAATGTAGTAGATGTAGTAGATGTTGTAGATGTGGATGTAGTAGATGTAGATGTGGATGTAGTAGATGTAGATGTAGATGTAGTAGATGTAGATGTAGTAGATGTAGTAGATGTAGATGTAGTAGATGTAGATGTAGTAAATGTAGTAGATGTAGTAGATGTTGTAGATGTGGATGTAGTAGATGTAGATGTAGTAGATGTAGATTTAGTAGATGTAGTAAATGTAGTAGATGTAGATGTAGTAGATGTAGTAGATGTAGTAGATGTAGATGTAGTAGATGTAGTAGATGTAGATGTAGTAGATGTAGATGTAGTAAATGTAGTAGATGTAGTAGATGTTGTAGATGTGGATGTAGTAGATGTAGATGTAGTAGATGTAGTAGATGTAGATGTAGTAGATGTAGTAGATGTAGATGTAGTAGATGTAGATGTAGTAAATGTAGTAGATGTAGTAGATGTAGATGTAGTAGATGTAGATGTAGTAGATGTAGTAGATGTAGATGTAGTAGATGTAGATGTAGTAAATGTAGTAGATGTGGATGTAGTAGATGTAGTAGATGTAGTAGATGTAGATGTAGTAGATGTAGATGTAGTAAATGTAGTAGATGTAGTAGATGTTGTAGATGTGGATGTAGTAGATGTAGATGTAGTAGATGTAGATTTAGTAGATGTAGTAAATGTAGTAGATGTTGATGTAGTAGATGTAGATGTAGTAGATGTAGTAGATGTTGTAGATGTAGTAGATGTTGTAGATGTAGTAGATGTAGTAGATGTTGATGTTGTAGATGTAGATGTAGTAGATGTAGTAGATGTAGATGTAGTAGATGTAGTAGATGTAGATGTAGTAGATGTAGATTTAGTAGATGTAGTAAATGTAGTAGATGTTGTAGATGTAGATGTAGATGTAGTAAATGTAGTAGATGTAGTAGATGTTGTAGATGTGGATGTAGTAGATGTAGATGTAGTAGATGTAGATTTAGTAGATGTAGTAAATGTAGTAGATGTAGTAGATGTTGTAGATGTAGATGTAGTAGATGTAGTAGATGTAGATGTAGTAGATGTAGATTTAGTAGATGTAGTAAATGTAGTAGATGTTGTAGATGTAGATGTAGTAAATGTAGTAGATGTAGTAAATGTAGTAGATGTAGATGTAGTAGATGTAGATGTAGTAGATGTAGATTTAGTAGATGTAGTAAAATGTAGTATGTAGTAGATGTTGTAGATGTAGATGTAGTAGTAGATGTAGATGTAGTAGATGTAGATTTAGTAGATGTAGTAAATGTAGTAGATGTTGTAGATGTAGATGTAGTAGATGTAGTAAATGTAGATGTAGATGTGTAGATGTAGTAGATTAGTAGATGTAGTAGATGTTGTAGATGTAGATGTTGTAGATTTAGTAGATGTAGTAAATGTAGTAGATGTAGTAGATGTTGTAGATGTAGATGTAGTAGATGTAGTAGATGTAGATTTAGTAGATGTAGTAAATGTAGTAGATGTAGTAGATGTAGATGTAGTAGATGTAGTAAATGTAGTAGATGTAGTAGATGTTGTAGATGTAGATGTAGTAGATGTAGTAGATGTAGATGTAGTAGATGTAGATGTAGTAGATGTTGTAGATGTAGATGTAGTAGATGTTTTAGATGTAGATGTAGTAGATGTAGATTTAGTAGATGTAGTAAATGTAGTAGATGTAGAAGATGTTGTAGATGTAGATGTAGTAGATGTAGATGTAGTAGATGTAGTAGATGTAGTAGATGTAGTAGATGTAGATGTAGTAGATTAGTAAAGTAGTAGATGTAGTAGATGTTGTAGATGTAGATGTAGTAGATGTAGTAGATGATGTAGTAGATGTAGATGTAGTAGATGTTTAGATGTAGATGTAGTAGATGTAGATTTAGTAGATGTAGTAGATGTAGTAGATGTAGAAGATGTTGTAGATGTAGATGTAGTAATGTTGTAGGTAGAT
>JBCEWE010000166.1:160000-175315 GCA_039877035.1 Silurus lanzhouensis | reverse complement strand
TTAGTAGTAGTAGTTGTAGAAGATGTTGTTGTAGTAGAAGTAGTAGTTGTAGATGTAGTAGAAGTTGTAGATGTAGTAGATGTAGTAGATGTAGATGTAGTAGTAGTAGTAAATGTAGTAGATGTAGTAGATGTTGTAGATGTAGATGTAGTAGATGTAGTAGATGTAGATGTAGTAGATGTAGATGTAGTAGATGTTTTAGATGTAGATGTAGTAGATGTAGATTTAGTAGATGTAGTAAATGTAGTAGATGTAGAGTAAGATGTTGTTAGATGTAGATGTATAGATGTAGATTTAGTAGATGTAGTAAATGTAGTAGATGTAGATGTTGTAGATGTAGATGTAGTAGAATGTATAGATGTAGATAGTAGATTGTAGTATAGATGTAGTAGAATGTAGTAGATGTATAGATGTAAGTAGATGTAGATGTAGTAGATGTTAGTAGATGTAGTAGATGTGTTTAGTAGATTGTAATGTAGTAGATGTGAGATGTGTAGATGTAGATGTAGTAGATGTAGATGTAGATTAGTAGATGTAGATGTAGTAGATGTTATGTATAGATGTAGATGTAGTAGATGTAGATTGTAGTAGATGTAGTGATAATGTAGTGTAGTAGATGTAGAGAGATGTTGTAGATGTAGATTGTAGTTAGATGTAGAATGTAGTAGATGTAGATGTAGATTGTAGAGTAGAGAAGATAGATGTAGTAATGATGTTTGTAGAGATGTTGATGTAGTAGATGTAGATGTAGTAGATGTAGTAGATGTTGTAGATGTAGTAGATGTTGTAGATGTGGATGTAGTAGATGTTGATGTGTAGATGTAGATGTAGTAGATGTAGTAGATGTAGATGTAGTAGATGTAGTAGATGTAGATGTAGTAGATGTAGATTTAGTAGATGTAGTAAATGTAGTAGATGTTGAAGATGTAGATGTAGTAGATGTAGATGTAGTAATGTAGTAGATGTAGTAGATGTTGTAGATGTGGATGTGTAGATGTAGATGTAGTAGATGTAGATTGTAGTAGATGTAGTAATGTAGTAGATGTAGATGTAGTGATGTAGATGTAGTAGATGTAGATGTAGTAGATGTTTTAGATGTAGATGTAGTAGATGTAGATTAGTAGATGTAGTAAATGTAGTAGATGTAGAAGATGTTGTAGATGTAGATGTAGTAGATGTAGATGTAGATTTAGTAGATGTAGTAAATGTAGTAGATGTAGAAGATGTTGTAGATGTAGATGTAGTAGATGTAGTAGATGTAGATGTAGATTTAGTAGATGTAGATGTAGTAGATGTAGATGTAGTAGATGTAGATTTAGTAGATGTAGTAAATGTAGTAGATGTAGTAGATGTAGATGTAGTAGATGTTTTAGATGTAGATGTTGTAGATGTAGTAGATGTAGATTTAGTAGATGTAGTAAATGTAGTAGATGTAGTAGATGTTGTAGATGTAGATGTAGTAAATGTAGTAGATGTAGTAGATGTTGTAGATGTAGTAGATGTTGTAGATGTAGTAGATGTTGTAGATGTAGATGTAGTAGATGTAGTAGATGTTGTAGATGTAGATGTTGTAGATTTAGTAGATGTAGTAAATGTAGTAGATGTAGTAGATGTTGTAGATGTAGATGTAGTAGATGTAGTAGATGTAGATTTAGTAGATGTAGTAAATGTAGTAGATGTAGTAGATGTAGATGTAGTAGATGTAGTAAATGTAGTAGATGTAGTAGATGTTGTAGATGTAGATGTAGTAGATGTAGTAGATGTAGATGTAGTAGATGTAGATGTAGTAGATGTTTTAGATGTAGATGTAGTAGATGTAGATTTAGTAGATGTAGTAAATGTAGTAGATGTAGAAGATGTTGTAGATGTAGATGTAGTAGATGTAGATGTAGATTTAGTAGATGTAGTAAATGTAGTAGATGTTGATGTAGTAGATGTAGATGTAGTAGATGTAGTAGATGTTGTAGATGTAGTAGATGTTGTAGATGTGGATGTAGTAGATGTTGATGTTGTAGATGTAGATGTAGTAGATGTTTTAGATGTAGATGTAGTAGATGTAGATTTAGTAGATGTAGTAAATGTAGTAGATGTAGAAGATGTTGTAGATGTAGATGTAGTAGATGTAGATGTAGATTTAGTAGATGTAGTAAATGTAGTAGATGTTGATGTAGTAGATGTAGATATAGTAGATGTAGTAGATGTAGTAGATGTTGTAGATGTAGTAGATGTTGTAGATGTGGATGTAGTAGATGTTGATGTTGTAGATGTAGATGTAGTAGATGTAGTAGATGTAGATGTAGTAGATGTAGTAGATGTAGATGTAGTAGATGTAGATTTAGTAGATGTAGTAAATGTAGTAGATGTTGAAGATGTAGATGTAGATGTAGATGTAGATGTAGATGTAGTAAATGTAGTAGATGTAGTAGATGTTGTAGATGTGGATGTAGTAGATGTAGATGTAGTAGATGTAGATTTAGTAGATGTAGTAAATGTAGTAGATGTAGATGTAGTAGATGTAGATGTAGTAGATGTAGATTTAGTAGATGTAGTAAATGTAGTAGATGTAGTAGATGTAGATGTAGTAGATGTAAATGTAGTAGATGTAGATTTAGTAGATGTAGTAAATGTAGTAGATGTTGTAGATGTAGATGTAGTAGATGTAGATGTAGTAGATGTAGTAGATGTAGATGTAGTAGATGTAGATTTAGTAGATGTAGTAAATGTAGTAAATGTAGTAGATGTAGTAGATGTTGTAGATGTAGATGTAGTAGATGTAGTAGATGTAGATGTAGTAGATGTAGATGTAGTAGATGTTTTAGATGTAGATGTAGTAGATGTAGATTTAGTAGATGTAGTAAATGTAGTAGATGGAGAAGATGCTGTAGATGTAGATGTAGTAGATGTAGATGTAGATTTAGTAGATGTAGTAAATGTAGTAGATGTAGAAGATGTTGTAGATGTAGATGTAGTAGATGTAGTAGATGTAGATGTAGATTTAGTAGATGTAGATGTAGTAGATGTAGATGTAGTAGATGTAGATTTAGTAGATGTAGTAAATGTAGTAGATGTAGTAGATGTAGATGTAGTAGATGTTTTAGATGTAGATGTTGTAGATGTAGTAGATGTAGATTTAGTAGATGTAGTAAATGTAGTAGATGTAGTAGATGTTGTAGATGTAGATGTAGTAGATGTAGATTTAGTAGATGTAGTAGATGTAGATTTAGTAGATGTAGTAAATGTAGTAGATGTAGATGTAGTAGATGTAGTAAATGTAGTAGATGTAGTAGATGTTGTAGATGTAGATGTAGTAGATGTAGTAGATGTAGTAGATGTAGTAGATGTTGTAGATGTAGATGTTGTAGATTTAGTAGATGTAGTAAATGTAGTAGATGTAGTAGATGTTGTAGATGTAGATGTAGTAGATGTAGTAGATGTAGATTTAGTAGATGTAGTAAATGTAGTAGATGTAGATGTAGTAGATGTAGTAAATGTAGTAGATGTAGTAGATGTTGTAGATGTAGATGTAGTAGATGTAGTAGATGTAGATGTAGTAGATGTAGATGTAGTAGATGTTTTAGATGTAGATGTAGTAGATGTAGATTTAGTAGATGTAGTAAATGTAGTAGATGTAGAAGATGTTGTAGATGTAGATGTAGTAGATGTAGATGTAGATTTAGTAGATGTAGTAAATGTAGTAGATGTTGATGTAGTAGATGTAGATGTAGTAGATGTAGTAGATGTTGTAGATGTAGTAGATGTTGTAGATGTGGATGTAGTAGATGTTGATGTTGTAGATGTAGATGTAGTAGATGTTTTAGATGTAGATGTAGTAGATGTAGATTTAGTAGATGTAGTAAATGTAGTAGATGTAGAAGATGTTGTAGATGTAGATGTAGTAGATGTAGATGTAGATTTAGTAGATGTAGTAAATGTAGTAGATGTTGATGTAGTAGATGTAGATGTAGTAGATGTAGTAGATGTTGTAGATGTAGTAGATGTTGTAGATGTGGATGTAGTAGATGTTGATGTTGTAGATGTAGATGTAGTAGATGTAGTAGATGTAGATGTAGTAGATGTAGTAGATGTAGATGTAGTAGATGTAGATTTAGTAGATGTAGTAAATGTAGTAGATGTTGAAGATGTAGATGTAGTAGATGTAGATGTAGTAAATGTAGTAGATGTAGTAGATGTTGTAGATGTGGATGTAGTAGATGTAGATGTAGTAGATGTAGATTTAGTAGATGTAGTAAATGTAGTAGATGTAGATGTAGTAGATGTAGATGTAGTAGATGTAGATTTAGTAGATGTAGTAAATGTAGTAGATGTAGATGTAGTAGATGTAGTAGATGTAGATGTAGTAGATGTTTTAGATGTAGATGTAGTAGATGTAGATTTAGTAGATGTAGTAAATGTAGTAGATGTAGAAGATGTTGTAGATGTAGATGTAGTAGATGTAGATGTAGATTTAGTAGATGTAGTAAATGTAGTAGATGTAGAAGATGTTGTAGATGTAGATGTAGTAGATGTAGTAGATGTAGATGTAGATTTAGTAGATGTAGATGTAGTAGATGTAGATGTAGTAGATGTAGATTTAGTAGATGTAGTAAATGTAGTAGATGTAGTAGATGTAGATGTAGTAGATGTTTTAGATGTAGATGTTGTAGATGTAGTAGATGTAGATTTAGTAGATGTAGTAAATGTAGTAGATGTAGTAGATGTTGTAGATGTAGATGTAGTAGATGTAGATTTAGTAGATGTAGTAAATGTAGTAGATGTAGATGTAGTAGATGTAGATGTAGTAGATGTTTTAGATGTAGATGTTGTAGATGTAGTAGATGTAGATTTAGTAGATGTAGATTTAGTAGATGTAGTAGATGTAGTAGATGTAGTAGATGTTGTAGATTTAGATGTAGTAGATGTAGATTTAGTAAATGTAGTAGATGTAGTAGATGTAGTAGATGTAGATGTAGTAGATGTAGTAGATGTAGATGTAGTAGATGTAGATTTAGTAGATGTAGTAAATGTAGTAGATGTAGATGTAGTAGATGTAGTAGATGTAGATGTAGTAGATGTAGATGTAGTAGATGTAGTAGATGTAGATGTAGTAGATGTAGATGTAGTAGATGTAGTAGATGTAGATGTAGTAGATGTAGATTTAGTAGATGTAGTAAATGTAGTAGATGTAGATGTAGTAGATGTAGATTTAGTAGATGTAGTAGATGTAGTAGATGTAGTAGATGTAGATGTAGATGTAGTAGATGTAGATGTAGTAGATGTAGATTTAGTAGATGTAGTAAATGTAGTAGATGTAGATGTAGTAGATGTAGTAGATGTAGATGTAGTAGATGTAGATGTAGTAGATGTAGATTTAGTAGATGTAGTAAATGTAGTAGATGTAGTAGATGTAGTAAATGTAGTAGATGTAGTAGATGTTGTAGATGTAGTAGATGTAGATTTAGTAGATGTAGTAGATGTTGTAGATGTAGATGTAGTAGATGTAGATTTAGTAGATGTAGTAAATGTAGTAGATGTAGATGTAGTAGATTTAGTAGATGTAGTAGATGTAGTAGATGTTGTATATGTAGATGTAGTAGATGTAGTAGATGTAGATGTAGTAGATGTAGATGATGTAGATGTGCACATGTCTGGACATGTGAGAAGAGTTCGGAACCTGTTTCTCCAGTCATGAGGAGCTTTATCATTTCTTCTCCTGATTAAAGCAGTCAGTTTGACTCATTAGTGCTGGAGCTCACTAAGGCGATGGAATGTTCTGGCTGGAGGAAACAGGAGCCGTGTCCCGGCCGGGAGCCGAAGCTCTCATTAAGCTTTAACGAGCTGATGGTGACACCAAGAAGCTGCACTGAAGGTTTAAATGCTGTTGCGGTTAGTGACCATCTTTCTGTTTCTAACACCGCAGACATCATTACCCCGAGATAACCTCTTCCTTATCCACTTCCTGTTTACTGACACACCAGCACAAAGGCTCAAATCTCTCACTGAGTGTGTGTGTGTGTGTGTGTGTGTGTGTGTGTGTGTGTGTGTGTGTGTGTGTGTGTGAAATATAGCAGAAATTATTATTTAAATGTTCATCAATTTATCACTATCATCACCATCAATACCACCACCACCATCATCATCATCACTACCACCACCTCCATTATCATCTTCACCAGCAAAGCCCACCTCCAACATAAAAACATCATTATAATCATCATCATTCTGACTTCAGTGTAATTCTAAGTGTAAACTCATTTAGGTCTCATGAGTGTACATCTCAGTGTAGTCTGACTGAAATCTCAGTGCAATCCTGGTGTATTCTTGGTGTAGTTTGATTGTAGTCTTAGTGTAATCTCAGTGTAGTTTTAATGCAATCTCAATGTATTCTCAGTGTAATCTCAGTGTATTCTGACTGTAATCTCAGGGTGATCTCAGTGTAGTCTAATCTTAGTCTCAGTGTTGCCTCAGTGTAATCTCAGTGTAGTCTGACTGTAGTCTAAATGTAATCTCAGTATAGTCTGACTGTATAATCTCAGTGTAGACTGACTAGTCCCTGTGTAGTATCAGTGTAGTGTCAGTGTAATCAGTGTAGTCTGACTGTTATCTTGGTGTAGTTTCGGTGTAGTCTGATTGTAGTCTTAGTGTAGTATCTGTGTAGTATCAGTGTAGTCTGACTGTAGTCTCAGTGTAATCATAATGTATTCTGACTGTAATCTCAGTGTAATCTTAGTGTAGTCAAAATTTAAAATTGATTTGATTTGATTTGTAGTCTCAGTGTACCCTGATAGTAGTCTGTGAAATGTCTGTAGTGCAATCTCAGTGTCTTCTCAATGTAGTCTGACTGAAGTCTCAGTGTAATCTCAGCATAGTATTAGTGTAATCATAGTGTAGTCTGACTGTAATCTCACTGTAATTTTGCTGTTGTCTGATTGTAGTCTTAGTGTAGTATCTGTGAAGTATCAGTGTAGTCTAATTGTAATCTCAGTGTAGTCTTAGTGTGATCTCATCGTAGTCTCAGTCCGATCTCAGTGTGATATCAGTGTAGTCGCAGTGTGATCTCAGTGTAGTCTCAGTGCAATCCAAGTGTAATCTCAGTGTAGTCTGACTGTAATCTCAGTGTACTCTTAATGTAGTCTGACTGTAGTCTTAGTGCAATCTTAGCATAGTATTAGTGTAATCATAGTGTAGTCTGACTGTAATCTCACTGTAATATTGCTGTTGTCTGATTGTAGTCTCAGTGTAGTATCTGTGATGTATTAGTGTAGTCTGATTGTAATCTAAGTGTAGTCTCAGTGTGATCTCATTGTAGTCTCAGTCTGATCTCAGTGTGATATCAGTGTAGTCTCAGTGTGATCTCATTGTAGTCTCAGTGCAATCCCAGTGTAATCTCAGTGTAGTCTGACTGTAGTCTCAGTGTGATCTCAGTGTACTCTCAGTGTAGTCTGACTGTAGTCTCAGCGTAATCTCAGTGTAATCATAGTGTAATCTGACTGTAACCTCAGTGTAATTGTGGTTTTGTCTAATTGTAGTGTTAGTGTAGTATCTGTGTAGTGTCAGTGTAGTCTAATTGAAACCTCAGTGTAGTCTGATTGTAATCTCAGCATGATCTCAGTAAAGTCTCAATGCTTTATAGACGTAAGCGATTCTCAGACCCTGGGTTTGATTGCAGTGGTACGCAGATGCACAATCCAGTATTACTGCCTAATGCACAGACTTCAATATAACTGGAGTGACATCTTAATCAGATTCACCAGGCACCCCACTGTGTGTGTGTGTGTGTGTGTGTGTGTGCGCGTGCATGTGAGCGTGTGTGTGTGCGCGTGTGTGTGTGTGTGTGTGTGTGCATGCATGCGTTTGTGTGTGTATGTGTGTGCGCGCGTGCGTGCGTGCGCGCGCGTGTGTGTGCATGCATGCGTTTGTGTCTGTATGTGTGTGCGTGTATGTATGTGTGTGCGTGTATGTATGTGTGCGCGTGCGTGTGTGTGGGTGTGTGTGCGCGTGTGTGAGCCGTAAGCTGCTCAGTAATACAGTGTGACAGAAACACAGCATGCTGTTAGCTCTGTTCGCTCTCATTTCAGTCGCGCACATGTGCTCTTTCTCCTGCTCATACACTCCTCCGTCTGCCTCTTATCTCCTCCTTTCATCTTAAACGCCTCTCGGAGCACTTAGCTGGAGGATCTCAAACGCTCGGTGTCCACACGCCGAACCTCTGTGACCGCTAAAATAAAAGCTGTTAAAAAAGGAGAGAGAACCGTAGAGAGAAAACCTCTGGAGGAGAACGACCTTGACTGTGAACTTCAAAATACATAAATGTATCGCCACGTGCCGTTATTCTCAGTACATCCTGGTTGTTTCACAAATTCTGGATCGCGATTGGTCCATTCATTTTCCAATTCGTAGTTGTTCTAATACAACATCTCGTGGATGCTCTTAATGAGCACATTTCACAGCCGACACCCTGAGCATCGGATTTCTTCTTTTTCTGAACGTTCACCTTTGTTCTTACAATAACCTTCACTTTCTGGGAAGATGTTCCACCAGATTCTGTGAGATTCCTCATTTAGACACCAGGGTGTGTAGGTGAGGAATTGAGGAGGCCTGGAGTGCAGTCAGCGTTCACATTTATGAAATAGTGAGAAGCTTTATAGCGGAAGATCTTCTACTGCATCCCATAGAAAGCAGATCTTCATATCTAGTGCACATTGTCCTGCTAGAACAGGTTTGCTAGCTAAAAAATAAATTAAAGAAAAATGTCATGCTAATGCATCTGAAGACATTGACGTACAGTTGTGTTCCATCAACTTTGATGGGATTAAGTTTAGGAAAGATGATGATTGGCAGACAGCAGTGTGAGAACCGAACGAGAAGCTATGAACAGAATCAAAATGCGTCCGGCTGCCGCTAAGTATTACGGTGTTAGCTTGTTACGTACAGCTCGCTAAGTATAGCTAACACCGTAATACGGACGAAAACAAAGGGGTATAAACTATAATATACATCGAGCAACTACAGAAGTCGAAACACCAGTGAATGAACAGACACAATCACACATTAACCAAAGTCCAGATAAAGTTCTAAAGCTAAAAAAACTCAATGATCACAATTAAAGTCTCCTTTCACTGTAGCCACAACTGCACCTCCCATATACACAGGAAAGAAAACGCGAAAAAGTGAAATGTTCCATAAAAAAAGCTTAACAACCGGTTTGGAATGTTTGTCTTAGTGTAGTCTCAGTGTAATCTCCGTGTAGTCTCAGTGTGTTCCCCTTCAGGAACTCGAGCTGCTTCGAAACGCTATGGGAACGCCCCTGCGTGACCGCGCTCTGAACCACGTGTGTAATTTGACCGATAGGCGTTTGGAACGTGACGTCATCAGCGGGCGACTTCGCGTAAACAGGAAGCTACAAATGGCTGCGAGATGGACCAGACGTTAGCTCCTGCGAGAGAAGGTAAGCGCCGCAGGGATGCAGGGAGTGTGGCACGGAGACGCAGCATCTCGTTCCCTCGGGGAACTGGGGTTACGGTCGTAACAAAGAGACGATCTCCATGTAGTCTCAGTGTAATCTTAGTGTAGTCTCAGTGTGATTTTAGTGTAGTCTCAGTGTAATCTTAGTGTAGTCTCAGTGTGATCTTAGTGTAGTCTCAGTGTAATCTTAGTGTAGTCTCAGTGTGATTTTAGTGTAGTCTCAGTGTAATCTTAGTGTAGTCTCAGTGTGATCTTAGTGTAGTCTCAGTGTAATCTTAGTGTAGTCTCAGTGTGATTTTAGTGTAGTCTCAGTGTAATCTCCGTGTAGTCTCAGTGTGATCTTAGTGTAGTCTCAGTGTAATCTTAGTGTAGTTTTAGTTTAGTAAAACTAAAGTTTAGTGTGATCTCCCTGTAGTCTCAGTGTGATTTTAGTGTAGTCTCAGTGTAATCTCAGTGTAGTCTCAGTGTAATCTTAGTGTAGTTTTAGTGTGATCTTCGTGTAGTCTCAGTGTGGCCTGAGTGTAATCTTAGTGTAGTCTCAGTGTAGTCTCAGTGAAATCTCAGTGTAGACTGAGTTTGGCGACATTTCTTACGATGTCCAGCTTTTCTTGAATCTTGTAAACATCCTTGTATGTGTATTTGCGTCCAAATCGATCTCTTTAGCTATTAATTCCACATGAATATATTTGAGCTTGTGCAGTTTGCTACCGATGCGGTTTGCGAGCTCTGACTACTGCATTTTTTTGCCCCCCCCATTCGAAGGACGGGAAAATGCTGACGTTTTTGGACGGTGCCAGCGAATCACGATGTGATCGGTTAAAGCTACAGCTTTAAGCAACATAGCGTTTATGGTAAAAAAAATAAAATAAATAATGATAAATGCCTTACAGCAATACATGATGTGACAGCTGAAATCCGACTGGATAGAAACTCCAACATAACACTTGGTGGCGCTTTTAAGCATTACATTAGAGAAAAGCTATGAAATGAAGACTATTGGGAATAAATTAAATCATACTCAGCGACAATTAATATATTAAAACGTAAGTCAGTGATTCAGATACAGTTTAGACCAGTAGAAAAAAGCCTTGCTGACCCTTATGGCTTTCCATGTGTATTTCTTAAAATGGAACGCAGAAGTGAATGCAGAAATGAGCATTTCACATGCTGAGATGGTTAAAAAAAAAAAAGGTAATAAAACACTTGGAAACTGTTATTGGAAAACGATCAATTTGCGAGCTGCGTTTTACCACCTCGTAATGATTTTGCATGTAATTGCAAATCGTCTTCCAGCAAATCATCATCCAGCGTGTAGACACTTTCCAGATTTGGGTCACTTTCAAGTATCGGCTTTGGTGTTGTACTAAATATGAATACGATTCTGCAGAAATTATAAATAAATTCGCCAGGCTCTGGCTATATAGTCATTTTGTGCATCAGCTGCTCTTTTCAAAAATCTTCAAGGTCTCCAAACAACAGTTTTCTAAGCAAGGCTCAGAGCATGAAGGGAGCAAAGCTGCAAGCGTTTAGTCCTGGGAGCTGAACTCGCCACCGTCGTGTGGTCATGAAGGGGATACAAAGAGGTTTTATACTTGGACTTTACAGCACGGTGCAATTCTTTCTTTGCAAGCTGGGGTCAGAGTGAAGGGTCAACCATGAACACAAAAGGTCTAAGGGCCTTGCTCAAGGGTCCAGCTTGGCAATACCAAGGTTTGAACCCTGACCTTCTGATCAGTAACCCAGAACCTTGACCACTGAAGGAAAAGATTAACGACTGAGAACCTGAAAGTGAAGCGATCTATTTCCCGCCTTCCGGGTCAGTCGATTTGATCACCTTTTTATCCCCTGATTCTCTTGAGGTTAACCGACAGGCTCACGCCAAAACACTGATCCCCCCACACACAGGATGTTCGACAACTCGCATTGCTCACACAAGCAGCACCAAGAACGTTTCAGGAGATACAGAAGATATACCGTCTGTCACGGTGCACTCGTTCGGCAGGAATCCGCAAGCAGGAGCTTGATTAACTCGGTCTGCGGCCGGCATCGATTAGCAACAGCGCTTTGTGTGATCGTTGTTCAGCTGGTTGCAGCTCAATACTCTTAGGCAAGCCGGCGATGCCGGGGGGATAACGACTCGCGCTCATGGCTCGTCACGTTCGCACCAATCGAAGCGTGCGAAAAAGGCCTGGTGTGAGGCAAGCGCGACAGGATGTCAATCTCCAACATTACTCCAGACGATCTACACAAGCTCCTCAGACAAATGCTGCCATTATCACGAAGCTTGTTTCCTCAAATCTCACAGTTACCACAGGATGTCTGTCAGAGGACTGACTTGTCCCCTAAAAAACTCTACTCCCTCTTTAGCTTTAGCTTTTCCGAGGATGCACTTACATGCTCTTAACTAGATTGTCAGTCATCAGGACTGAAAGACATATTTCAGCTGATGCGCGAAGGTGCGAAAGAGAGCACTTACGGCAAGCGCCTTGAAGAGGTTGGAGAAAGAGAGGGAGGGTGGACCAGCTGAAAAATCAAATCCCTCACTCAAGGTGACTTTCGAATGAGGGCTTGAAAACAGATTCACGGAAAGATTTATCCTGTTAATGCCAGATAATAGCCTACCACTTAGTTTGGGGGTCAATTGTGTAAAATTACGTGTTGTTTGAGCAAGAAATTGGTGAATTTCCGATTTTTCCCAGGAAAAAAACACTCTCTGGGGCCTTCCGACTCACCACCACTGCTGGGTATTGTGAGCCAATTGTGACCTGCCAGACATTTTTGAACAGCATTTGCAGATTTACAAGAGTGTGACAGGAATAATTTGTCTACTCTACAGGCTGGGGAGTGGAGAGCTGAGAGCTTGTGTACTCTTTCTTCTCCCAACCCTCCCCCTGTGAGGTCAGGAGCAGCCTGGTGTGATGTGCTCTGAGATCTCACTGCTCTGTTTTTGTAAGGAAGAAGCTCTAAAGCTGCCACCGATACCCATAAACCGGTTTGAAAGAGTGGCAGGGGGAGCGTAAGGTCAGATTTGGTGCAAAAAAAAAAAACAATTACCATCTCGATTAGCATAAAAATTCAGCCGGTTATGCTAACATGTCTCTAAACACATTATTCAAGCAATGCTGTATAGCAAGTCCAAGGACCAGACTCAGACACCTCAACCGAGGGATGGTGGACAGATCCAGATCCTATTGGGATATAATGGTAACTACTCTTATATGTATCTCCTACAGGGGCTTTTGTGAGAAATCCAGTGAACTTTAAGGATCAAAAGCTCTCCAAGCTATAAAAATACAATGCTAAGCACATTAAGTAGTCTGAGCGGGCCCATGATGAACCCTTGAAAAATCTATAGTTAGGGATCTAGTGTTACTCAGATTGAAGGCTCTCTTAGGAAACAATTTAGCTGTAAGCAACAGAGAGAATCTAATAGAAGACTTAATCTAAAATTGTGTACATGAAAAAGATCTGTTCTACTAAAGATACAGGATCTCCCACTATCGTAACCTGATACGTAACGGCTCTAATACACATAATGGAAAGAGTACTGCTAAATATTAGAGATGTTACACTAATTGATACGAGGAATCTGGTACTAGAGTAAAAGACAGGAGGTGGAGCTGGAGGTAGCAGAGCTGAAGATGTTGAGGTTTTCGTTGGGAGTGACGACGATGGACAGGATTAGAAATTAGTTTATTAGAGGGACAGCGCATGTAGGACGTTTTGGAGACAAGATGAGGGAGGTGAGATTGAGATGGTTTGGACTTGTGCAGAGGAGGAACATGAGGTATATCAGTAGACCAAGGAGGAGGTTTATGGATGTGGTGAAGGAAGACATGCAGGTAGTTGGTTTGAAAGATCAGAGTAGTATGGAAACGGATGATGACCTGCTGTGGAGACCCCTAATGTGGTGACCACGTTCTAAAGTGGGACCATTTAGTACTGTCTGTACTGTCTGTTTTTACTGTTTGTACTGTCTGCCTGTACTGTCTGTCTGTACTGTGTGTACTCGGTTGCACTCGATGCACTTTATGTAGCGTTGTGTTGTGTTGTAGCTCTATGTTGTTGTTTAGTGTAGCACCAGGGTTCTGGAGGAACGTTGTCTCGTTTTTACTGTGTACTGTGTAGCACTGTGTCTAGTAGAAATGACAATAAAAGTGTCTTGGCTTGACTAATGGGAGAAGCCGACAGAAGAACACGACTACATCTGATGTGTCTGGTATGATAACATGTAAGGGATCTAGTATAATTACACATGAGGGCCCTGGTACAAGAGAAAATACTAGAAAACATGAAGGACCTAGGGAATCTGGTTCTATTAAATAAGTGGAGCTTCTTAAATGACTTTGCCTGAGGGATTTGCTCCAGTCTGTTCCAGTTTAGACGCTGGAATTTTAAAGGGTTTACTTCAGCAGAGAGGATCTCCATTTTGAATCAAACCCATCTCACCCCATGCATACTGTATTTCATTATTAGGACTATTTACAGTTTAAGGGAGATTTGTCAGAACAAAGAGCGGTCCATGCGAGTTTCGCCTTAAAGATCAATTTCACAGTAATCCCTCGTGCTTTATTATCTTCTTCAAACACAGCATCAGGCGCTTCAGCTGCAGGGAACAGTAATTCCCTACGATTTATCGTCGCCGACTCAGGCTCGGAGAAGAGTCGTCTAATTACACGCTACATCTCATATATTCTTAAACCCATCAGCTTTGCGTACACGCTCAGAAGGTCATATATCCGTTCCAATCAATTCGATTCATATCAATTAGCGCTTTTAACAGATGAGAACATTTTCGCAAATTTTTAGATACAAAACGATCGCAAGAATAAAGTTTACACTTTTTTCCTTTTCAGAGTCGGAAAATCAAGGAAACCATATCGGAAAACATCAGCTCCAATCCAAGAATGTTACATACGTTATGCACTAAAGGAGCTCAAATGCAGTTTCAAAACCATTTCTTTATTATGTTTTAAGCTCTGCAAAATTATTGGGACACCCGTCTTTCACAGCCATACAGTGCTTCCGGAAAGTATTCACAGCGTTTCACTTTTTGTAACATTACAGCCTTTTTCCAAAATAGATTAAATTCAAGGACTCTCAGACTATGAGAAACAAAGATTGAACTCTTTAGCCTAAATGCCAGGGGTCATGTCTGGAGAAAACCAAGCACCGCTCATCCCTTGGCCAATACCATCCCTACAGTGAAGCATGGTGGTGGCAGCATCATGCTGTGGGGATGTTTTTCAGCAGCAGGAACTGGGAGACTGGTCAGGATCCAGGGAAAGATGAATACAGCAATGTACAGAGACGTCCTTGATGAAAATCTCCTCCAGAGCACTCTGGACCTCTGAGTGGGGTGACGGTTCATCTTCCAACAGGACAATGACCCTCAACACACAGCAAAGATAACAAAGGAGTGGCTACAGGACAACTTTGCAAATGTCTTTGAGTGGCCCAGTCAGAATTCTGACTTGTCTGTGCACCGACGCTCCCCATCCAACCTGATGGATCTTGAGAGGTTCTGCAAAATAGAATAGGAGAAATTGCCCAAAAATAGGTTCCAAGCTTGTAGCATCAAACTCAAAAAGACTTAAGGCTGTAATTGAATCCAAATGGGGCTTTTTTATCTCTAGATGGTTTGGGATGATTGTGATCTACTCTTCGAAGATCTATAATCTTCATGAGGTGGGACACAACTGGAGCTGGCGCAACCTCAGGATACGGAGGAGTTGGAGTAGACGATCTTCTGCTAGAGAGCTTCAGCCCTGTAGAATATGATTCATTTTTCACGCTGACTGCACACCATCCCTCCTCACTAACACCCTTTAGGACGAATGAGGACGATAAATC
>JBCEWE010000166.1:140000-155000 GCA_039877035.1 Silurus lanzhouensis | reverse complement strand
GAGACGGGTAAGGGGTAGTTACAGTAGAGAAAAGAGACTGGTAAGGCGTAGTTACAGTAGAGAAGAGAGACTGGTAAGGTGTAGTTACAGTAGAGAAGAGAGATGGGTAAGGGGTAGTTACAGTAGAGAAGAGAGACTGGTAAGGCGTAGTTACAGTAGAGAAGAGAGATGGGTAAGGGGTAGTTACAGTAGAGAAGAGAGACGGGTAAGGGGTAGTTACAGTAGAGAAGAGAGATGGGTAAGGGGTAGTTACAGTAGAGAAGAGAGACTGGTAAGGCGTAGTTACAGTAGAGAAGAGAGATGGGTAAGGGGTAGTTACAGTAGAGAAGAGAGACTGGTAAGGCGTAGTTACAGTAGAGAAGAGAGACTGGTAAGGCGTAGTTACAGTAGAGAAGAGAGATGGGTAAAGGGTAGTTACAGTAGAGATGAGAGACGGGTAAGGCGTAGTTACAGTAGAGAAGAGAGACGGGTAAGGGGTAGTTACAGTAGAGAAGAGAGACGGGTAAGGCGTAGTTACAGTAGAGATGAGGGTAGTTGAGTGGCAGTTACTGTTTGAGAGGATATGGGGAATTTTTTGCAATTTTTTCTCCAAATTTCTCTTTCATTTTTAATGAAATTCTCCTGTTTTCAGGGGAATGAAGTACAGGGTTAGAAACACTGAAAGCAAAGAAAGCGATGGCTGGGAGTCACACACACAGACACACACACCCACACACAGACACACACACAGCTCAAAGCTGATGTGCTCCACATCACACACTGATATAATATGATTTTTACTGCTGCTTTCATTCTGCTCTCCACGGCATTTGATTTGTTTTCATATTCTGGATGTGATAAGTGTGTTTCGATGGGAGCTTTAACAGCGTTATACTCTCGACTCGGACCGGGCGTGTGTGTGTGTGTGTGTGTGTGTGTGTGTGTGTGTGTAAGAAAGAGTAAAACAGGGTTATAGGGATTAGAGTCTGCTCCTTGTGTGAGGTAACCAAGTTTACTTCAGCATGGGGTTTGATACAGTGCAGTAGCAGGTCTGTGTGTGTGTTTGTGTGTGTGTGTGTGTGTGTGTGTGTGTGTGTGTGTGTGTGTGTGTGTGTGTGTGTGTGCGTGCGCAGAAGCCGGACAGCTGGGTGCTTTTAGACTTCATTAGGCGAGAAAGAGCAGGCGGGGTTCTGGAACTCGTCACCTTCCTGCTCCTCTCTAACCAGCCTGAGGCTCATGGCTCTCGTCCAGGAGAACATTGGATTACAGTTATCTGTCTCTCTTTTTCTGTTTTTTTTCCTCTCTCTGTCCATCTCTTTCTCTGTCTGAACTTTGCCTTTCTCTCTCTCCTGCTGGCTTGGAGTGGAGGCGTGAAAGGCCCCCAGGCAGATCAGTGTACATGATCTCCACAAAGTGCCATCAGTGTACTTCTACACACATGCACACACACACACATGCACACACACACACACACACACACACACACACACACACACACACACACACATGTACACAGTTTAGTTTGATGTAATTTGATAGGCTTTAGGACCATTCGGAAGGTCAGAAGGAAAAGAACGAATGTTGCACCTGCATGAAAAACACAAAGAAATCGGTCCCTTAACGAGGAATCGCCTGGAATCCATCCTGCATGGTAGCTCAGAGGTTCAAATCCCAGCACCAGCAAGATGACACCGGTGGGCCCTTGAGGAAGGCCCTTAACCCTCAATAAACGCTCAGATCTGGGAAAGGGCGTCTAACAAATACCGTAACTGCAAATTCTTCTGAGTGATCACTAGAACGCTCCTTTCTTGGGGGTGTGGTCATTGCCAGCATGACTCCACCCCCATCAAACAAATCACATGGGCTTTCTGAGGATGAAAATTACATTAACGGCGTTTTGGCAGACGCGATTGTGCAGAGCGACTTGCATTTCTTATTCATACAAATGAGTAGCTATCTGGTTAAGGGCCTTGCTCAGGGGCCCAGGAGTGGTTTTAACTTGGTTTAGGTGGGACCTTCAGATCTAAAGTTCAATGTCTAATTCTACACTAAGCTACCATGTCACCAATCAGGGTTTCTACGGGGTCTAAAATTAAAAATTCGTCATTTTACGCCTTAAAATGTCTTAAATAATTTTAGAGGTCTTCATTTTCCAACGTCCATCTAACACTGCCTCTGACGCTCACTGAAATGCTGCCGCAGCACTTTAGAATGTTTTATTTGCTTTAATGGTTGTTGTAGTTTTTTTGCTGGCCCGAACATGTATTCGACTACAAATGAGAGCAACATGCAACAGCCAATCAGCTTTCTGTTACAGACGTCGAACAGATTTTATCTTTCAGTTACGGGGAAGTGCAAGTTTAGCGATACTCGGTTTGAAAAAAAAATCATTTAGGGATCGACTAAGGCCGTTTGCTAACAACCTATTTGTGTGTGTTTTCAATGTCGTGATACAGGTCTTACATTTCATTCTTAATGGTCTTAAAAAGGTGTTAAAGTCTCACATTTGACTCGGTGAAATCGGCAGAAACCCAGAAATGGTGTGGATTGGATTCTCAAGCCCTCGTTCTCCCCACAAGTGAACCTGAAGATTTGAAACGTTTACATTTACGCCATTGAGCAGACGCCCCCTGAGCTGAGGGTTAAGCGCTTTGCTCAAGGGTCCAGCAGGGGCAACCTAATGGTACTGGTATTTGAACTTGTGACCTTCCAATCCAGACACAAGTCTTAACCACTGTCCACCTTCTTAGCACCCTCTATCAACATCAATGTCAATTTGAGGGACAATCTTCAGGGGGCACCAGGACACCCCCCAGTGATGTGTGGACTTGCGGATGAGGTGCACTGTGCTGGTTTTGGGCTAATGTTACACTTTACTGCTGCTCTTTTATGCCGATTTGTCCGCTAACCATCACCCGTGGAGCACAGTGTGAAATCGTTGCTTAGTAACCAGATTTAGAATCAAATGAAAAACAATTGCTCTCTCTCTCTCTCTTTTTCTCTCTCTCTCTCTTTCACACACACACAGGTAACGGAAGCATCTCCAACAGTGCCTTCATGTTCATTTTTTTCCGTTTCATTTGACGTTCACGCAGCAAGGAAAACGAGAGGCATCGCACCGATGAGATGTTCGGCCGGCGAATCACGAGATTACCATGTAAGCCTGGCTTAACACAGCGGACCGGTACGGAGCCGGGATTTCCGACCACTTGCTCCACCTGCTCGGGCCCCTTGCTGCATCTCAAAACATCCAGATTTCCTCCACTCCCCGGGACGTCACTCTGTGTTCAACAAGCAGGATTTTCACTATCCGTTTCTGTTTTCTCTCCACAGCACTCCATTCTCTCAGTTTGGGGGGATAAAGCGGAATGCATTTTCACTTCCTGTCTCTCGCTGTATAATTGATTTCCTGAGTGCGCCGTGATCAAACTGCAAGATTAAACAGGGAACATTAGCTAAATGTGTGTCAGATCTGCTGTGTTATTAAACACTCGAGGTAAACACCTGGGCAGACTCTAGAAAAGCTCCATCAAGCTTAAACAAACTCATACAGTAAACTGATTTCATTAATGCCTCCTTATACGACCGCCATCATTACATTACCTTCTGTCTTTTCCACCAACACGAGGTTCTTCCTCAGACTGCTAGCGCAAATTTGGAGAAACGTAATAGTATAGGACCTGTTTGGGTAACATGAAATTGTATTTTTTTTTCAATTCATAACACAAAAGTGTCAGTAATGAGAAGTTTTAATGTCCACCTGCTACAAAATCTGTCTGGTTTCTGGACCAAAATCCAGTCCACCATTTGGCCTGATTCATGCGACATCAAACTCTTGGTCCTCACTACACTTTTCCCTTCAGTTCCATAAATGTACTATTCTATAGTAATAACACTTGCGATGCTGCAAGCTAAAGCAGCAAAGAAATGGTGCGTTGGTTATTTTTGTCAGCATTTCGTCTGTTAAATTGAGCAATTTTGTGAAATAACCATAAGTGAAACAATTGCAGAAAACTAGAGGTAGACCTACGCTAGGTAATGATAACCAGGCTGTGCAGCTAGTATTTTATTAATGGAAAAGAAATGGAGTAGCATTTTCTGTACACCATTTTGACATACAAGGTGGTATCAAAACGTTTCGACACTAGCGAGACGAGTTCCTGGGGACGAAACTGGTATCAATGTTTATATCTCACGTGAGGATCGCCCGGACTGCTCCGTATGACACACCGGCAATGGCAGCAATGTTGTGGATTGTTCTCAACAAGTTGGCGAACGGTTTGGACATTTCCGGGGGTGGAGTTTGTTAAAGGTCTTCCTAAACTCTCGTCGTTTCCCAGCGATGTTCTTCCTCTCTTGAATTACGCATGCCGCTCAAAACACCTCAACGACTCATCCCAGCATTGCAGTAAATTGTCGAATCATTCCGAAAACGTCAGATTCGCCCAGTTTCGTGCAGAATTTCATGTTTTGCTCCTGTTTTGCCTCTTTTGGCACACTGAGTTATGAAAGTCGGTGCTCCCTGTGACTGTGTGTGCAGCCGTATACTGCCATCTGTTGGCGTGTTACAAAACTAATCTCGAAACTTCTTAATAGCACCTCGTATGATTGTTGTATAACTTTAGTTTTAGTTTTAGAAAGTACGCTGTGATGACTTGCAGTGGCGTTATAAGATCCAAACTAATAAATAAACCCTGAGCTGAACGTTCACCTCTGGGTTAGGTTTTTCAAGCTCATCACTCCACACTAACAGGACTCACATGGATGCAGTATTTTTCATTGCTCTGTTTTTTGCCATATTTCCAAGATAACTAAACACATTTGGCTATGATGGAGTTCATCATGTATATTTTGGGAAGCATCAAAGATTCATAAATTAGTTCTATTGCTTTCCTGCTAACTGATGAATGAGGGCGGATATAAAACATGAAGCTTATGTTTCCTTTGGAATGCTCTAGATTTGCGTGTTGACAGAGCGGTGCATCAGTCTGTTCACAGTGACTCAAATATTGGCTTGTATCACTGCGTTTGTGTGCAAGTCCTCCACCGACTGCAATTCAGTCTAATAACACGTACTGGTCTGTTCGTAAAAAAAACCCACACGCTCAAATGCCTGTTATTCAAACACACTTTAGCCAAACACACTGGTCTGTCACAGAGTGTTGAGAAACAGAAAAAGCAAAACTGAGGAAAATAAAAACACAGTCAACCAACACAACATGGTCAACAATCTGTAGTTCTGCTAATACCCATAATCACCGAAACACAGTTCTATATCTTTAATCTAACAAGCAGTGCTAATTACTCAACTACAATTCACACTGAGGCCATATGCAGTTTGGTAATCAATTCTCCAAGAAACAGACGTCCAAACACCAACAGCTCCTAATCAGAGTTATAAAAGTCCTAATAATAATGTACAGACATCCTAATACCTGTTATCAGACAGTGCTAGTTATCGTACCACATTTCACTTCTGCATCTAATTCACATCTGGGGAGGTGGTATCTTATTGTTCAAGGCATTGGGTTTGGATCCTAAAGTCATGTGTTCAAATCCCAGCCACACCACGCTGCCACTTCTGGGCCCTTAAGCAAGGCTTATAACCCCCTAATTGCTTAGCTGAACCCATGCCCATCTGATCAGAAGTGCAACATCTTATCCACTGAGCTACTACTTCCAAATCTCTGAACCTCAACCACTAATCAAACACCAGTCCCCAAACCTTAAACATAATGATATATTGGTCAAACACCAGTCCCAGAACGCTTACCATAATCATATACTGGTCATACTCCAATCTCTGCACTCCAACCTTGATCATACATTAATTAAACACCAATCCCTAAACACCTGCTACAACAACAGACTGGTCAAACACCAATCACTGGACCCCAACAATAACCACACACAGTTTCAAAACCCAACTGTTACCACACACTGGTCAAAATACAGTCTCTAAACCCCCAAAATAACAACATACTGGTCAAACGCCAGTCCCTAAACACCAACCGTAACCACACATTTGTGAAACACCAGTCCCTAAACCCCGACTGTAACCACACGCTGGTCAATTTATAGTCCCTAAAGCCCAGTAGTAAAGTAAACATACTAGTCACACACCAGTCCCTAAACCCCTACTATAACCACAGACAGTCGAATACCAGTCCCTAAATGGCAATTATAATATACTGGTTATACACCAGTCCCAAAACATCAACTATAAGCACATACTGTAGAAAAATCAATCTCTAAACCCCAACTGTAAACACACACTGGACAACTCCTGGTCCCCGAATCCCAATAATTCAGAAACACTACACCCATACACCCATCAGAATGTTCTGCACAGTTAACTGTTTAACATTTTGTCTTAGTAAAAGTCAGATTTTTTCCATTAGCAGTTGCAGAACTTGGCACTGGTTCGAGATCTAATAAGTCTGATGCTACTGATGGCAAGCTGCCATTGTATCTGTAATTAAAGTCTGTAACTTCACATTGCTCTGTTGGCTGAGGGACATCACTGTGGACTGGTGTGTTTAAATTGGAACCACTGTACCGGATTCGCTCATTATAGAGACAAATGCTGACAAACTCCATGACCTTTAACCTACACAGTCATTTACATCAGCAAGAGAAGACTTCATTACAGGACTGCCACGGGCATAAATGGCAGGAAAGAAAGGGGAGGGCAGGAGATGTCTAACAAGCACCTCAAGCACAAGGTCCAATTGGTCCAGCTGTTCAAAGAGCAGAATTTCTCACAGAAGTTACTGGAATTAGAAGAACTTTTACTGAGTCCAAGGTTGAAGAAGAAAATGAGAATTATAAATGACCCTGAACACACACTTGCTCTCAGACCAAATCCTGAACACACACTCTATCTCAGACTAAACCCTGAACACACACAATATCTCAGACTAAACCCTGAACACACACAATATCTCAGACTAAACCCTAAACACACACAATCTCAGACTAAACCCTGAACACACACTTTATCTCAGACTAAACACTGAACACACACTTTATCTCAAACTGAACCCTGAACACACACTTTATCTCAGACTAAACCCTGAACACACACTCAATCTCAGATTAAAGCTCAGACTAAACCCTAAACACACATTTACTCTCACACTAAACCCTGAACACACACTTGCTCTCAGACTAAACCCTGAACACACACTCTATCTTAGACTAAACCCTGAACACACACTCTATCTCAGACTAAACCCTGAACACACACTCTATCTCAGACTAAACCCTGAACACACACTCTATCTCAGACTAAACCCTGAACACACACTCTATCTCAGACTAAACCCTGAACACACACTCTATCTCAGACTAAACCTTGAACACACACTCTATCTCAGACTAAACCCTGAACACACACTCTATCTCAGACTAAACCCTGAACACACACTCAATCTCAGACTAAAGCCTGAACACACATTTACTCTCACTCTAAACTCTGGACACACACTTGCTCTCAGACTAAACCCTGAACACACACTTGCTCTCACACTGAACCCTGAACACACACTCTGGCTGACAGTGATCAGAGCACCAGCAGCGAAGGAGCTGTTTATCCCAAACCTGCTGAGGCGCTGTGTTTATTTCTCTCGACGCATGAAATCTCGGGCTTCCATCTGCTTAGTGTCAGAGTCTAGACACGACTTCCTGTTTCAAACGAACAAATCGAGGGCAGGAACAAAGTGCTGTCCTGTGATTTCAGACAGACACGGTAATTCTGCTGTATTATTCTCATCAAAATAGAATAATTAGATCTGACCTTTCCTTTCTTCTCGCTTCTAACTGCAACGAGAGTGTTTGGTTATTTTATTTCATATTTCTTGCATTTTTCTACCGTGGTTAGTCTTGTCTGAGGATACTGTAAGTTTGTTCCATTAAAAACTTCATTTGATAAAAAGTGGAAGTGGTAGTTTAGTGGTTAACATTCTGAATTACTGATCATGAGGTCGGGGGGGTTCAAGCTTCAGTTTTGCCAAGCTTCCACTTTTGGGATTTCAAGCAAATCCCTAAATGAACCCTCTGTGCTCCAGAGGCGCTGCATCATGTCTGATCCCAGTTTCCTAACATCGCTGGCATATGTAGAAATTTCATTATGCATTATCCATGTGACAAGTATAATATAGCGTAATGGATAAGATGTTACCTTTGTGATGGATTTAAATCCCAGCACCACCAATCTGCCACTGCTGGGCCCCTGAGCAAGTCCCTTAACCCTCAGTTATAACTGCACGTCACTGTAGATAAGGACGTAGGTTCCCTGGTGGTCTAGTGATTAGGATTCGGCGCTCTCACCGCTGTGGCCCGAGTTTGATCCACCGGTCAGGGAACCAAACTCAGCCATTAGGGATGCACAAGTCAGTGCGCTCTTAGTGCCGGTCCCAAGCCCGGATAAATAGGGAGGGTTGCGTTAGGAAGGGCATCCAGTGTAAAAACATGCCAAATCAAACATACGGATCACGAATACGGATAGTCTGTGGCGACCCCTAACGAGAGAAGTCGAAAGAGAGTTGTTACTGTAGATAAGGACAAGTGCCAAATGCCGTAAATGTAAAACATCCCGTTCCACATTTAGTCACCATTTTCCAGTTATAATAACCTCAATCCTATTGATAAATTTCTTATGCCAACTGCATTATGTGGAGGAGCAAATAGGGGTTACATGTGGAATGCTCAAAATGAAGCATATAGTCAGGTGTCTACAAACTTTTGACCAAAAAGTGTAGCTTTGACCCAGACTTTTAAGGGCATTTTTCATGTTTTTATTGTAAAAAAAAAATAGAATGCCGGATTGTGTACCATGGATGGCTGAGCTGTTGGAAAACAACTAAAAGCTTTATTTAAACAAATCAACAGGCAGACATGAAGTCGAGAGAGACAGGTCAAACAGACGACTGTGTGGCAGACAATGAGGCAGATGCAAATAAACAAGATAGCAGACGTCAAAACGGGAGGCCAAGCGAATTCATGGCTCCGTAATGAGCAAGGACAAAGAATGGAAAGACCTTGCATTGTAAGGGGTTTTGGCTTGTTTATACCGTCCTCAAATGAGACTCCTGAGTAAGTAACAGCTGAATAGTAGCCCTATGATTGTAAGGAGCCTGGCTCAGAGTGGAAGGCAATACTCCAGAAGGAACTTCATGAGCCTCTGGATCTGACAGATCACTTCACTAATAAACACTGCAATTCTCAAAGCTGTTCTGCTTCTCCAATTTTGGCTCGCAAAAAAAGATACAGCAGCTCATTTAAAAAAAAATCTCTGCACTCTGCACAGGCACCATGGGTAGTTTTGCATTATGTTACCAAGTCCACCTTGTTGGTTGTCAATTTGTAACCAGATATCACAAGGCAAAAAGTCTGAAAAAAATTCTCCTTCTAATAATGTTACCGTTTCAGTCCCCAAACTCCAATCATAAGCACACCCTCATCAAACACCAGTCCCCAAAATCCAACCATAACTACACCCACATCAAAAACCAGTCCCCAAACTCCAACCATCGCCACACCCTCATCAAACACTAGTCACCAAACTTTAACCATATTCGGACCCTCATCAAAAACCAGTCCCCAAACTCCAACCATCACCACGCCCTCATCAAATACCAGTCACCAAACTCCAACCATAACTACACCCTCATCAAACACCAGTCCCCAAACTCCAAACACATCCACACCCTAATAAACCCATTAGAAAAGTGTATAATCACTGATCACTGAAAGAAAAGACTTTTCAAAAAAAGCTGGACATTTGTGAGGAAAGTTTGCCAAAACAGTTCAAAACAGTCAAAAAGCTTTTTCATGTTTTCAGACGCAACCCGGAAAAACTATCACTATAGATTTTTGCCAATAGTTCTAGCAGTCAACTCTCTGTGCAGAGTAATTAATAATAATAAAATTAAAAAAAATATAATAATAATAATACTAATTTTAATTTATAGACGCCCTAAATGACACTCAAGGACACCTTTCATAGAATAAAAAACAAAACAATTAACATAAATTAATGAACAATTAATTGTCAAAAATGATTAATTGATGAAGTAACTGTCAAAACCGATTAATCAGTCAACCTCCAGCAATAAAGATTTGAACGAATGAACAACCCTCCAGTCTTCGTTTAGCTTTGAAAGACAAAAAGCCTAATCATTCCACAGCCAGTGATGGAGTCTGGAGTACATGCAGAACCCAATCGACATCAAAACCTACACTGCTGTAGAGACACTGGCCTTAATGAATCAGCTCTTAATACTGCTTTCTTCACATCACACACTGCCTACACACACACACACACACGCACGCACACACACACACACACACACACGCACACACACACACACACACACACACACACACACACACACACACGCACACACATGCACACACATGCACACACATGCACACACATGCACACACACCTTTTTTTAGAGATGGGAGTACGCTGTGACATTTTAGATTCAAAAGAAAATAAAGAGGGAACAAAAGCGAGCGAATGATGGAAGTGGGATGGATTATGCAGCACAATACGGGCTTCAAACGAACTAATTTTCCACGAGGCATAACAATCATTTCAGAGCAATTATAAATTTTGCCTGTATTTGTGGACACCTTTTTTTTTTGGAATGATGTTCTGTAGCAGGAGATCTTCCACTCCATCCCATGTAAAGCATATCTACGGGGGCATGCTGGAACAGGTTTGGTTTTCCTAGTTCCTAGTTAAAAAAATCATGTAACCACATTCGAAAGTACAATTTTGCGCATACATTTTATATCCAAGGCGTTCGTCAGACGCCATCATCCAGAGCAACATACATGTATTTGTATTGTCATACAACCGAGTAGTTATGGGGTTAGGGGCCTTGCACAGGGGCCCACAAGTGGCAGCTTGGTGAGGCTGGGATTTGAGCTCATGACCTTAGGACAGACAGACAGACAGACAGACAGACAGACAGACAGATAGATAGATAGATAGATAGATAGATAGATAGATAGATAGATAGATAGATAGATAGATAGATAGATAGATAGATAGACTTTCTGTTCATTCCATCACACTGCACTGTCTACATATTGATATTTATACATACATTAATCAACACACACACACACACACACACACACACACACACACACACACACACACACACTTTTCTTTTTCATTCACTCAATCAAGCTGAGGATGTTCTCCACATGAGCAGCCTGAAGATCCCTGAGGTTCTGTTCTGTGGAGGTTCAACTCAAGAACCATGAAGATGGATTTGTGGTGGAATGAATATAAGCAGGCTGCTACAGTGGCTCAAAGCTGGAACAGTTTTACACTCGAGTCTCCATCAGTGAGCAGGAAAGAACCTGAACAGTGATGGAGCTGGAATAATGGACATTCGGTGCTGAGGATGAGAACAGGCTCAAATTCTTTGGTCCTTTTTAACGTTTTTACCTCAGTTTCTGGAGTTTTTCCCTCACCGTACAAAAATTTATGAATTTATAATGTATATCAGTAATTGAGTGGCTCCTTTCAAACACTATAGAAATAACACGGAACGTGTTGCTAACGTGGTTAATGCTACATCATACGGTTCTATTTTCTAAATCAGGATCTTTCAATTAAACCAAATCTAAAATAATGAAGCAGGCCGGAGAAGAAACGTAAATCAAATCACTACGTTTAGTTTATAGAAGAGAAGATCAGAGTAATTCGTCGAGATCATCTCGAACAAACGGAGCTCTGATAGCGGCGATTAGCCGAAACGGCGGAAATCAGATTAAGAGATTACGGAATTAATGTGATCTGATCGCAGCTCTTTGACAAACGCTGATTAATAGGTCTGAGGATGAGTTTGTTGTTCTTCAAATGCCAGAGACTCAAAAGATATATATACATACACACAACTATATTCCAAAAGTATTGGGACATTTCCAGGTATATATGTGAGGTAAAGATTTACTTTATTCATCCCACAGTCTTTTGATGAAGCTTCCTCTCATAGCTCCCTCCATGATGAACCTGTGAGCATCCATCCTCTACTAAACATATCATGATTATCTTCGGAATCACCTCAGTTATACCTGAAAACATCATCAGCAAATAGAACAACAAAGAAAAAAACACACACACACTTTGGTCTGATTAAGTGGTGAAGCAGGTGTGCAACTTTTTCCACATTTTCAAACCTATTTATGTTTTCACTCGCTGAAAGAAAAAGAAAAAAGTGAATCCAGCGTCACGGCGGCGCTCGGACCTTGAACGAGGCGAACGAAAATCACAGCGTCTCCTTCCCCCAAAGACGCCCCCCCACCCCCCGAATGAGAACGAGCGTGAGAAATGCGGAAAGCGAAGACGGCCAAATTCCCCATGACCCTGTGCAATAGCTTTATATTTTTTTCTGACCGGGATGGAGGACCATGATGCATTGCACCGAGGGCCTGATTCCAATCTATTGTCTCATTACAGTGCAAACCTGAAAGGCTCTATTGATCATAACTGCAGTGGGAAGACCATCGTCTCGAACCAATATGCTGGGCATTAGATCAGGAGCTGATTTGGTGTCCTGCAATCCCATGGTGTGACCAGGACTTAAAATAGAAGCAGGAAAACACACACACACACACACACACACACACACACACACACACAAGCGAGTCTATTCTCTGCATTTCCTATTAAAGATCTGGCACGTTGAGAGTCTGGAACATAACACACTCTCGCTGGGAGGAAAGTGAGATACTGGATGTGTGTATTTGGCATATTTGGTGACATATGCGCCCTGATAGCAGGCTAGAAACAGAAAGCGAAAGGAGAGAGAGAGAGAAAAGAGAAGAAAAAGAAGTGTAAAAGCATGCACGGCAGTCTAATCCCAGCCTGCGGTGTGAACCTTCTGCTCATTATAGAGCAGTCTGACAGCAGCAGCAGCAGCATTTCTCCCTCGTTCTCTCTCTCTATCTCCGGCCCCTGACGCCTCGCCCACGCGCTGTTTTACTAAACTTACTCACTCCTGAACGATTAGCCAGAACTCCGGCTGGGTGCAGCATCGCGCCACATCGGGTCGGTTAATAAACACGCAGCTAAATAACGCCACTCCGACCTCCAGTCCTAATATAAACAATACACTCTTTCTTTCATCAAATATGAAATACAGACGGTTTGACGCGCTGCGTCTGGGAGGTCGGGCCGCGGCTTGTGCTCAGGAACCACGCCAGAGAAGAGAAATCCATGGCCATGTGCATCCGAACTCACGCCTGAGGACGTCAGAGTGACACGAGGACGCGATCAGTCCGAATACTCGTATCTACATATATACGTGTCAGGGTCTGGAGAAAGATCACATGACTTGCGTGATCATAGCATTCATTTTTAAACGCTTTCGTATTTCACAGTGACCTCCGACCTGCGAATTAGTGTCAACGTGACAATCAATAGAACAGGGAAAGATGGAGTCTCGCTGCATACAGGAACGTTATGATATAATGTAGGCACGGATCCGGTCACTGCCCTATTTATAGCAGGTGACTGTCGCCTATATATATATATATATATTAGTGCTGCACGATAAATAGTATCGCAAACGCTGCGATTTAATGAATGATCGGGTGTGCGGTGCAGACCAGGTGAAGGTGGATGAAGCAGACCGGCGCTAAACTGGTAGCACAAAAAATCGCTAGCTCTGTTATATGGCGATATTCCAGCTTTAAGATCACCAACAATGAGCAGAGAGGAACTGTGCACACACACAGACACACACACACACAGGTTCACCACTGTTCCTTTCTTGAAGCACTTTTGATAGATTCTGTTCACTGCAGACCAGGAACATGCCACAAGAGCTGCAGTTTTATAGACGTTCTGCCCCAGACGTCTAGACGTCACAATTTGTCAAATACTCGAATCCTTACGCTTATTTTTCCTGTTTCCAACTACAACTTTGAGGAACAAAATGTTCACTTGCTGCATAATAAATATCTAACGCCTAATGTATCTGAAGTGAGGAATGCATCCCTACACACCTTCCACCATATCGCATCAGGATCATTCCAGTGACTCTGATGTTTTATTCCGATACCATGTTCCTGCTACTTCCTGTACATGTTTTAAACTCCTCAGTGTAGGAATACAGGGGTTAGTTAGTTTACTCATCACCTGGGTAACAATTCATTCACTGAAAACATCTGATGGTCTGAAAGCCCCAATCAGAGCTCACAAACCCGCAACTGACTGAAGAAGGAGAAGAAATCGATCAGATACACTCACAAGGACGTTTAAAAGATTCGAGAAAAGCGGCCTGACACTGCATCGGGATTCCGGGTCTTGAATGGGAATTCCCGTATCACATTTAATCTTGAGCTGCTGAGACAGTAGGCCCGGGACGTTTGCGGATTATAAACCGTCTCAGGAGGAGCGAGTTCACGGCGTTCCATCAGAACGAGGATTATAAAATCAATTCCCATCTTAATTCACGAAGCGAAGCAGCGTCACGCAAACCAGGATGTTCATTCTGAACCTTCACGAGAAACCAACAGGTCACTGGAGGACATCTAATCACCTGCACGCACAGGTGAAATGTGGACAGAAGACGGACGTGTGGACAGAAATCCAAAACCAAGAACGAGAAAATCGTGTTGTGTCATGTGACTAAGACCCCCCACCCAATAACCCGGGCTCCATGCCACCCCAATCCCACATCAACACCACTTTTACCCTCCACCACGGATCTCCTCCACACACACACACACACACACACACACACACACACACTACAATTGTACAGATGGATTGTGCTAAAGTGCACCAGGATTGTCCTGATCACATCAGCGCACCCGAGACACACTCCGCTATTGAATCACATTTAAGACCATTTCTTTAAACACCAGCTTTGTTTCAAACTGATTTACTGCGAGGCCTGTGATTTTACACCTCCATCATCCATCCATCCTTCCAATACACCCCTCCGCTCCCTCTTTCTCAGAGAGAAAAGGAGAGAAAAAGAGGGGCCA